>LQNS02278182.1:7056517-7084471 GCA_001587735.2 Parhyale hawaiensis
ACATCTCCCGAAAATGATATTCAAAAGCCCTTCTTTGCCGCAATAGATAGGCCAGTAATGTGTAATTAGAGCTTCCACTCCGACTAGGAAGCGGAAATCATCCATCATTCTGCGGACTGCGGATGCGTTCCGCAACCGACATGACTTTATAGTGCCGCCCGGCCTAAAGTGGAATAGTCTACTTGGTCCCTGCCAGCTCTGCCCCACTTGAAATCCGACTCCGACTCTTATGTATATGATATTTAATGTATCAAGTGTGATAAGAATTTGCTCAGCAAATTATATTGACTGCAAGGCTAAGCTATAAAATTTTGTTGCTGCAACGCTTATAAATAGAGCTCTATTTGCTATATAAGACTAGCCAGTGCAGGGTTCTTCTGAAGGCGTCAATGATTTTCCCGGTTTAACCGGAAAAAGAATTTCGAACATCAGCTATGAATTTAATTAGCCAGATTATGAACTCTGAGTGGCGACGGTTGAATCTGGTGTCGCATTGCCGAAATTTGTAATCGACTTGAAAAGAAGATAGCGCCTGTAAATCTGTTTTGGACTCGTGTGCTTGTGCAACTGCCGAAACTAAATAAAATTTTATTTCTCAGTTACACGACATATGACCTCTCAAAGCGGCGAAAAATAGCATGCACTCAGCGAAAATCTAAAGGCGCATCACGATTCAGTGTTCAAAATGGAATATGCTGTACTTCGAGGCTCAAACTTAAATTCCAATTGAAAATTTTTAAAATAAAATCCGATATCATCCGCTACCGCTCCCTTTATACTCTTAAACTTTAGATAAATGCTGATTATTTTCCCCTTGAGAAGGCTGGTTCACACGTTAGCGTTTCGCACTACGTTCGTACGTCCCCTGTCCGAACGCATTAATTGTTCTGTTTGCAAAATCCGCAGCGTTCTGAGTTTTAATTCTCTTCAATTCTGAAAAAATTTAAACTTTATGAGCGACACGTGCTCAGCAAATTCAAACTCAAAAGACTCATTAAATGTGTGCAAATATTGTAAGTTACGCGCACAGTTGTATTTTAAGGAAGCAAAGAAATATTCAGAAGCAAATACTAATGTGTGACTCTGCCTTGAAACTGTCCTCACATACGGAGATAACTCTATTAACATATAAAAAAATTCTTTAAATAGTTGGTATAATAGCAAGTTTTAGTTTTTGTATTTAAATAATAAGAGCTACTAGGTATATAACGTTCATCATAATTATTTTCTTCGAGGAATTTTTCTTAATTTAGCGTACGAGCTTCGCAGGCGTTCAGTCTCCAAATTTTATTTCACTCACATGCATTTCATTATTATAGAATTTTTAAATTAAATTGCTCACCAAAAACCGATTTTCATGCATCCGTCCTCCCTATACATTAGTTTGGTGTATTTTTTCAAACATCATGAGACCACCTCTTTAACGAAACATTTTCACTGTAAATACTATACAGGGTAATTCGCATTCCTTCAAAATACAGCACTAATATTGTAGATCAATCCAATAATTATAATCAACTATCTGAACCGGAAACAATTTGACTTCCAGGACCAAAATATAGAGAAATCCGTGCTATATTTTATATGAAATGATTTTTTCGGAGGTCCTCGAAATCGCAATCAGATGAGTTAAGTTTCGTTGCAGCGTAAATTGCGTTGACTCATATTTAGTTTCTATGCATGTGTGTAGTTTGGTGGACTAGTGTTCATCCTCAGCCAGTAATATCACTGAGTGCCACTAATGGAAATAATTTGTTTAGTTCTAAAAATTTAGTCTGGTAGTATAAGCGAACATGTGGGGCACAGACACATTGAAATTGTTAGTAGTCGCCTTCTTTTATTTTGTAGTTCAAATTACTGAGTTGCAACTGTTTAATTAAGCTCTCTATATATTTGATTACCGCTGGTTACTGTTCTAGAGCTGTCAGTATAGAGAAAGCAACACTGCTAAGTTTCATCATAAATTTGAGAGCAGAAAAAGTATTCATGAGCTACATTCCGACTCAGGATCTTTGGAGCGCTATTATAGATCGTACTCTTGATTCAAGCATTCATCTATACAATAATTTTTGTGGTGAATAATAATTTATGAACTACCTGAAACACGCTCAATTCAATCTCACGCTAGGTGGAGAAATTGCGCGAGGAAGATCGCCTATTAGTTTAAAGCATCGATTTAGAAACTGGACTGCTTCTCATTTAGTAATGACTTCTTTTGAAATATACTCCTAATTGGTAACTTTTTTCAGTGTTTTCTAAATAATTATCTGCTTATTCTGCAGAGTAACACAGGTTTCCTTGGTCCATAAATGTGTTCATGATTTCCTAATATTTTAGTACAGCTAAATGATCTTGCCTGTAGTCTCCAATTGCGTGTTAGTAATCCAATTAGATTATTATTTTTATATTCACTACACGTGTTAGTAATCCCCAAACATCCTCGAATCTTTGTAATGTGCCAGACTGAATTGAGCTTGTCTCAGTGAATAGTTAGTGAATTGTTTTCAGTTTTACTATTATATACCTAAGAGAATACCTCATACTCAGCCTAACTTGCAAGTCTGTCTCAAGGCTCCAAGTCTGCCTAAAAGAAAAGAGCCTGTTAGTCTGGGCTCCCGACATGTCTAAAGAAAGGACGGCTGTTGGTCTGCACCTCAATAGAGGACTACTTCCATTACAGAGCGCCTCGCAGGTAATCGGCTTTGCTATCAGAGATTTGTTCTTCTAATACCCACTTGAGGCCACAATAGCATCATAAAAACTGTAAAGGTTTATGCTCGAGTGATCTAAGTAGTCTCCCGGCAATAATACACTCCAAAGGCTAATGACAAATGCTTGTAATGCTGCACTCAAGCGGCCTGGAGCACATCCTGTCTGAGCTATAATAATAATTAAAGTCGCTATATTGTATACAAATTGTCTGTTAGATAAATGAGGCGCTTAGCGTGGAATCTAAGCTGGGAATATAAAACCTGCAAACACTTAATAACATGTAAATTTGGCATGTGGTCTGCGCCACTCTTGCTGATATTACTGCACGCAGCGCGGCGCCTGTGACGCTCCGCACGCAGAAGATTTCATTTTTTACGTCAGGCTTGTCACGAAGATCCTTTTGGTGATTATAATAACTGAAACTTTTATTCCGGGAATAACCTTGGAAAGAAGAAGGGGTTGGTAGGAAAGTGGAACTAACAGGCATATCGCGCCACGGGAGACCGTGCCTAACTCTAATGGATTCACTCTAAATTGAACGACCTGGGCACCAACTGGTTGGAATATTTGTGTGGAACAGTGAAAGGATGGCCATCTTGTTTGGCCGCTGGAAAATGAGTTAACGTTACCTTTACTTTCGATTGTTTGGTTATCGGAACACCATTACGTGGGCATTAACTTTGAGGCAAAGCGATAAGAAAGCCGAGTCTAAATAACTTTGCCTACATAAAAACGCTAACTCGGTCCAGATGGAAGACGTTTAGTATCCTGTGGGATAATAAATTGCATGATACAATTATCGGTCCGTTAGGCCCATAACATTGCTTTACATGAGTGCCTGTGGCTATGAAGGAAGATGCTTGCTCATTAGCAATTCAGAACGAATACTTATCGTGTATTTTATTACCAGAGGCACTAATTAGTGGCGAGCTTGTAGGTAAAGAAGCTATACATCTGTGACGTAGGACAGTAGAGGAGTCTGGAGCTGGAACGTACTTTGAGGGGCAATACTTATCCATCATATATATTTCTAGCTAAAATGGGTCTAGTATAATTAGTTTTTACTGCTATAGTAAATAGTGAACTGTCCACCGTCCTATCTCTGTTTCTATCTGCAGCGTGAACGACAGAAAGAAACAAAGTACAATGACTATGTTATGGCGAGTTGTGAATAAGTTATTGGTCTTCAGCACATCTTTCAATCCTTCGTGCTTGCTGTACTTCTTTGTTTTTCCTAATTCTACTGATGATCGTTGTTCTCTTCTTCCACAACTTGCCCGACTTGCTGTTCTCAGACTGGTAACACTCTGTGCATAGGTTCCCAGTTGTCCTTGTACTACATGTTCCTTACTTCGTCTTCTCCACGGTTGTCGTTGTAGTAAAAAAAGGGGCTAAAATATTTTAGTATCATAATGATGATTGATATTTTAACACAATAAAATGTATTAAGTTCAGGAACTTGTTAAATAGTATAAAAATTCGCAACTAGTGCACATCCATGCACTAGTGAAATTTCCACATTGCTGGGAAAATTTTATGACACGGGGCAGAATATCTCAAATGAAGAGTGTCTTGACTGAGAGCTAGTCTACATTTCTAACCCACCTAACAATTACTTCATTCTCTATGTATTCACTATTGCTGATTTTATAGAATCACATTCCCTGACTGATATATAATCAATTGATTGTGATATCCATTATTAATGATGACATATGATTAGATTACCTTGTAATGTCATCCGCAATTTTTCTTCCATTAAATTTCGGCCCCAGAACACTGAGCCAATGTTTCAATATTGCATCGGACTTCGAACTTCATCCAATTTTTTAGCAAGAGACCTTGCAGCAGACATGGAGGAGCGATGTGACTCACAATCAGATATATTCCACCACGGAAATTTCCATTGTGAAGTGCGACGCGTTGCCTTGAGCCCATCAGCGTCACAAAGCTGCTATACATAACAATAATTTACCCCAGACTGACCTAGAACTTTTATCACTTCATCAATAACAAGCAGGCTTCGGTTTCCGCATCGTTAACCGCTACAGTTCAAAGGCATTCACCTTCTCTGTGCATTCTTACTGTTGTGCTTTTCCTAGTTTATCTTGTTTTGTGGCGTCGAGTATCTCCATATTTTGCAGAAACGTTTAGTTAAAGCAACGCGTAGCTCGATAGTTTCTTGTACGTCTTGCAAGACTATCTGATAAGCTTCCTCCGGCACTAATTTTCTTTATCAGTTGCCCATGTAGAACAAGAGACACAAGGCAAGCCTCCCAGCATAGTATCATCGCACCCTCCTCTCGCAAATTTCTGCTATCACCAACTCAAAGATTTATACGTCAAGTGACACACTTCAACAGGCTCAAGAAATGTCCGGCAAAACTTTCTTGTGCTTTCGCAAGGAATAAACATTTATTTCAGTGACAAAGATAGAGGGAAAAAACTTCTGATACGTGGGTACGTACGTGCGGGTTAGGAGAAAGGCGTAAAATTTTGAAATTCTGGACGTTTTTGACTATTTTTGACTGATGGGTTTCACTTACTGGATTACAACCTAGGTCTCAGCAAACTTGGTGTTTGATAAATAGTTTCGGCTTTCATATAATATTCCTTCTACAATACCATATATGTTTCGTGGTAACACTGTTTGGTCATCCGATGGCATGCTGCTGCCACTATTATTTAGAATAATATTCATCATGCTTTCCCCCGTAAACTATTCTTTATATAATCTAAAAAGATGCGCAATAGATTATAAGGTTAGCTATGGATCAATAGCTCATCAATTCTTGTGAAATCCAAGTTTGCTGAAAATAATTCCAATATTATCGTTGTTTTATTACTAAACTAAAATTATTCTTCAAGTTCCAAATATGCCTCCGCCTTAATAATTAATTGTTGCAGCTGTTAGCAGTGAGGTTTAAAAGAAGGTTCGCGAATTTGTTACAATAGTTCAAACAAAACATATAATAATTGGCTGAGCTGAAACGATGTCAACCAAAGAATATCTTATAAGGGGATTCATACATCGATAAACCAGCGATCTCTGTAACTTCTAACGATCCTGGTCTAAAAGGTGGCCAACCTGAGTATGTGATAGGTTAGGGCAGAATTTGTCAGATCAGCGATAAGAATAGGATAGAATATAGCTTAGAATATTTTCGATTTCGCTAGAACAGATGCCCAATCAGACTTATTACCTCCGCCAAGGAGGCTATGTTTTCGTCGTTTTTTTCTGTCTGTCACCAAGATAGCTCAAAAACTTATGAACCGATTTGGACGAAATTCACAGAGATTGTTAGGTATGTTAAGAGGAACAGATGATTAACTTTTGGTGAAGATATGTCCATCCGTTTGTTTGGCTGCCTCATTTTCTCAACGCGATTACTCAAAAAGTTATGGATTGTCATGAAATTAACATGAGTTGGTAGGTATATAACAATGAGTAAATGACTAAATTTTGGTAATGATCCGTTTGTTCATTCGTTCGTTTGTCATTCTTTTTAATTTTAAGCTTGTTAGCACAATAACTCAATAAATAATGAATGAATCATTATAAAATTTATAGGGGTTGTTAGTAATGTTGAAAGACATAAATGATTACATTTTGGTACAGATCGGTTTGTTTGTTTGTTTGTTTGTTTGTATGTTTGACTCATGTTTATCATAACGTTTGTTAGCAGTATAACTCATAACGTTATGAATGGATCTTAGCGAAACTTGCACAAGCTGTTATTACTATCAAAAGGCACAAATGATTGTATTTTGGAGTTTATACAAAGAAAATCATGGTTTCAGAGCCAATTTGAATTTTTTACTACCGTTGCCTCGCTTGGCGGAGTTATGCGCTCTCAGAGTGCTCTAGTATTATCCTTGAATCTGGGAGGGTCAAACACAACACGAGGCACCCTCGTAACAAGAGAAACACGTATTGCTTTCACTCGAAGGTCTCATGTATTGTAAATATTTTATATAAACCATAAAACCATTTTATGTGACACTACATGCGTGGAAGGATAAAACCTACAGCAACATTTGCAGCGAAGAAAGCGAAAAACCCCGTCCCGGAAGTCACAACTTTCCATACTCACTTTGATTTTGGACTGACAAGTCGCGCACTTGCTTGTTTACCTTGGGATTTGGCGCTGTCGTATATTGGCTGGGGTTGGGCGCGTTCATAACGGACAAGATATTAGGCTTGTTGTGCAGGAGGACCGCTCCTTCCTATTGGCTGAGTGTCTAATCAACGTCACTCACAGTCTGCTTGATCCCCTCTGCCTACATTGATCCTTCCTTCGGCAAAAGGAAAAATGCTACGTCGTCTTGTCGCCCCGAGTAGTTTCTCCTCGCCAAAGACATGGGAAGCTAAATAAAATAGAGGTTTGTCTAGTGGAAACTGTCCCATGCACACGTTGCTGGATTTTTTTCCTCTTCCGGTGGTCGGATGGGATGTCTGTTATACTTCTTGATAACTCGGCTACGTTTAGTATTCTAGCTACTCTATGTTTTTTTGAAGATCATGTAAACCCTCGTATGAAGAGGGTTGTTTATTTAAGAAATAAGTATGCGGTATATCGTCATTCTTTTTTTCCACATTTTTATTATGAGCGGATAACTCATCGTCTTGACAAGGATATTCTAATTTAAGCAACTACGAGTACTTTCACCAATCCCTGAAACCCAAGAAAAAGATCGCCAACAACTCAGTTTCTGATAATATAATGGTATCAAAGATTCATTTCAAACAAAAACCAATATAATTTTTCAAACTGATGCAAGAACTGCTGTGAGTTTATATACATACTGTATATAACCACAACTAGCTTACTTGACTATACATTCTATTCCACTAAGCTCTTTCGTAGAGTGCACAAAACACACATAATTTTTTCCCCGTGAACTTCGGTTCTCACACCTATAACGTTCTGTGCAAGTAAGAGGACAGAGATTTCCTCTTCACGTTATTTCGATCAAAGATAAATGCAGGAACCAAAAAACATTCTCTTTTTGAAACGTATCTTCACGAATAGAATCAGGATTCGTATCAACTCTTCTCTGCTGCTGCAGCTCTGCCCCTTTTGGATGCCAACCCCCCGAACGACCGAAGCGTCTCCTGCTTTTGATTCTTGCTTGATAGCTCGGCCGGTTGCTGCATCTGGTGAATTTGTTAGAAAAAAAGCAAGATTGTTCTTACATTTGGCGAGACGCTGTCTCGACTTAATGAGGTACTCGGATGCAGCGGGGCAGCGACTTGTGAGCAGCGAACTGATGATTAGCCAACTGTCGTGTCCGGAGTTGGCGCGGCCGCCGGCGTTTGGGCACCGATGATCATGGCGACATTGCCGTTAATGACAACTCGGCGACGTCCCAATGACACACCGCCGAGCCCGCCACTCTCAATACCTGGTCACCTTCTGCTTTCTGCTCTGCCCTGCCAAGTGCCTATACGATCTTTTTATTATTTTGCTGCAGCCTTTGCTCTCTGCGATATGTGGTCGCTGATGCATGGTGCCCGTCGCTTCCATAAGAAAGAGAAATGCTAGAAGTGAAAAGTACAAATAAAGATAATGATAATTACGAGACGTATAGTACTAACAGTGCGGTCATACTTTCACCGACGCAACAGAACAGCAGGTGTCAACAGCTTCGTGCGAAAAATAAAATCCACTGAATATACTGATAATCCCTGTTGTCATTACTCAACTCCGACCTGATAAAGATAGTGCGTCTCTTCTTTTATATAATTATTTTTCTGTACTTTGAGCTTTCAAGAACCATTATGTGCTTTTCATAGGCACGCTTCTATTTGTCTCCAAAATCCAACGTATAAGCAGCTTAATAACTCTTATTAACTAACATCTTTGAACGCACGAGTTTTATCCTTCGATCAAACCAACTATGCACTTGGCTCGTAAAATTTTCGAACTTTGTAAAGATTACAGATTTTTTCTACTGAATTAAACGTGTTGAATGTCCTACAAGGAATATTTACCGAAATTTCTGAATTTAGTGTAACCCAAAGTAAATAATAACACCAAAATTATTACTATGCTAAAAATTCATATTTAAAAGTAATTATCACAATGTATGTTAAAAAAGTTTATGATTCAACTAAAACTAGCAGAACTGAGAAATGTTTACAGATACACGAAGTTTTAATTTTAGTAGTATGAGGAGAGAACAGAATGTATTTATACATTTCAGCCTTGAAAGTTCGCATCAGTTCTGTAATTTCGAATCGAGTGAAAACAAAATGTGAATTTCATCCTAGAGAGAGGGAGGAATCTATTCTTGCTTTCAGTTTTCACTGAAGGGTTCGAATGGAACACTTTCACTTCCTCAGTCTGCATACATAGCAGGACCGTCGTCGTCCTTCTTCAAACAGTCGCAGATAAAAGTTTGATCAAAGACCCCGCTAAAGCAGCGTATTAACTGCTAGAATTTTTTTCTCTAACGGTTAAATGAGGCCTTAGGCTGCCTCCCGTCTCAAGCTCACATATGAAAGTCCCAGGCGCCTTTTCTGGACTGCGTCCCTTAAGTAAACAATCAAGGATGACTGTAAGCATTATTGACGAACAGAAAAATGCTACCTGTCAACATGATGACAGGGAGATCTTGTTTGAGCACTAGGCTATCATGCAGCGAGTGGATAAAGCAGCAGGGTACACTGTATAAATATGGCATTGCAAATACTGCCATTTCGCTTGACTAAATGCTGAGCTATAGCGAGCATATGATTTCGCAATTTACTGGCTCCGGTTTCTGAGCCACAGAGCTGCTCTTTCATTTTATGAATGAGGACGCTTTATGTAAAATCTTATAATTGCTCATGGCTGAAATATGAACCTTAAAGAGATTTGAGTATGTATGTGCACTAGCGGAATACTAGGAATCTACCAATGTATTAGCAGGAAAAGCAATTTCATAAATTTTTCGTGTAATACAGAAAATTCAAAAGCGGCAAAATTATCGAGTACAAAGCGTTATCATAATTTTAATGAATTTTAGAGGTCTGCATGTTACCTACAAGGACAATTATTTTCGTTCGAGTCTCGTTCACACACAAGACTTCCAGCTGACTGAGACATTTCTTGCTGAGGCGTCTCCTCATCGCGCAGGTTATTGAGATTGATTTGTGTCGCGAGAGAAAAAGACACCGGCGCAGATTGTCATTTGTTTTGCGGTGAGCGGAGGTCGTCAGGCGCTTGTTATCGCAGCCAACTCGCGCCTCGATCGCGTCTTTGAAATCGTAATTGCGGGATGGCACATGTCGAGGCACCGGGAGNTGAGATTGATTTGTGCCGAGAGAGAAAAAGACACCGGCGCAGATTGTCATTTGTTTTGCGGTGAGCGGAGGTCGTCAGGCGCTTGTTATCGCAGCCAACTCGCGCCTCGATCGCGTCTTTGAAATCGTAATTGCGGGATGGCACATGTTGAGGCACCGGGAGCCGTCGCAGCCAACAGGAGCCATCGCAGGTCGCCGGGTATCAATCAGGAGCCACTTAGGGGTGTCAGCGATGTGCTGGGCGGTCGGCATACAAAGAATATTTCGTATCCTGTAGATTTTTCTCAGCTTTTGGAGATGCTAGCACTGAGCTGGGCAGTCCACGC
Source organism: Parhyale hawaiensis (assembly GCA_001587735.2). Taxonomy (NCBI): domain Eukaryota; kingdom Metazoa; phylum Arthropoda; class Malacostraca; order Amphipoda; family Hyalidae; genus Parhyale; species Parhyale hawaiensis. The sequence goes on from LQNS02278182.1 coordinate 7,066,844, forward strand.
GCAAAGTACGATAAATTTTTGACAGTAATGGAGGTATCATCATCGCTCACTTCTGTTTGTACGTAGTAGATCATCCCTGTGCTACAGAGTCCTCGCATCAGTTAGTGAAGACAGTGTCCCGGAGGGTCTGGATGCACATTATCTGCTGTACCGACTTCTTGCCGCATTTAAATATGCCGACAAAGCACAAGACAGCCTTCGCACAAAGAATCTTTTCTAGCTGACCAACTTCTGACAACATGAAGCGTGTTTACAACACACAATTCAGTACAGGGTGTTGACTCAAGAGCGATTGGCAAGCAATGTGCCCGAGTTCATTTCCAAGGAAGAATGGCCTCCTGCATCTTCAGATCTTAATCCCCTTGATTTCAGTATTTGGTCCATATTGGATAGCGAGGTTTCAAATTCCCATCATAAAAATGTAGAAGCTTTGAAGGCAACACTCTTGGAGGAATGGGCAAATATTCTACAAGCTATCGTTCGTGAATCTCGCAAAGCGTTCTCTTAGCGCTTTCAGTAGGGTATTATCGATGCCGACGGAAGGCATATTGAATAAATTATCGATATTCCTTGTTTGGAAAGAGAAATAGCTAAACATGTTTATTTTGATTTGATTTGTATATTTCGATTTATTTCGTAAGTGTAGGCAAAAATGGTAATGATAAAGTTTTGATACCCTGTACACGTAAAAAACATTTTCACCTCCACGTTTGTTGTCTTTACTGGGTATCTCAACGCGATGACGAGTATTTACTGAATTGAATTTTATGTATGCGACCGACCTTTTCTCACACAGAGATGTCGGCAGGCACATGGAAGCCTGCGTGCATTAACCCTTTTTAAGAGGTTTTCATTGACTCGAGCAGAATTGTTTACCGATTAGTCACCTAATGTAAACTATCTTCGGCATATTCAAGACCTTTCACCGCAATTTCGTTGGTGGCTCAATGTGTTGAATTACTACAGACAGCTGTCGAGGTAGCTGATCTACAGTGAATTTGACCTTCAATGACTACAAATCGCTATTGCTGAATGTAAGTTCATGGGTACTACCCTGCAGTTGTCATACATATAAGTTGGATAGACGGACATAGATCATTTTGATCTATTTTACTACTGAACTCATGAAGACACAAGTTCTTGTTACCGCTGTAACAATTCGCAGGCAACCAAAGTGTACTGCAATCCTTTGCAATTCAGGCATAGATATATTTGCACGCAGTAAATCTAATTTTATCTAAGTGATCTCAATATATATTTCTTGCCATTTGTTGCGTATTGATTCTTAGTACTACAGCTCAATATACGTCAGATTACGAAAAAAAAAAATATTCTGAAATTTGTGAATTCTGATTACACCATATAAGGCTTTATAAGCCAATACCCTCTTTCAATGCGTGTTAAATAATGCGCGAATACGCAGACTGTATCGTAAAGACTGAGCGCAAAGGCTGTGCGCTTTGTTTTTCAGGCATTGAGGCCGAAATTCATCATTCCAATAATTGATCTTTGCCGCTGCTGATTTAACCACTAACCAAACCGTCCCCGGAGCCACGTCAAATAGCGACTCAATATTACACGCAACAAAAGCTGAGCGGAGCAAAAACTCATCGATTTCAATCCGACTGAAATGAAACTTTTGTTCCTTTCAGATGGAAGCCAATCAGTTGGCGATGTTGAAGTCGCGTCATTTTACCAACGCCTAAAAATCAGCGAAAACCATGCGAAAAACGGACAAAATTCTGTGCTTCGATGACGGACGGAGCCCTTGACGGTAAATCTTCATTAGCAGCGATCCTGAGTGGGAGAGTGAGGGTAGAGTGAGGGAAGAGTGTGGGAGGAGATTGAGGGTAGAAAGAGGAGATTGTACGAAGAGAGTAAGGGTAGAGTGATGGAAGAGTGTGGAGTGGGATGGAGGGTACAATGGGACAGTACGAAGAGAGTGAGGGAAGAGTGTAGGAGGAGATTAAAAGTAGATTGAGGAGATGCTACAAAGAGAGTAAGGGTATGGTGTGGGGACTAGGAGACTGGCGGTAGAAAGAGGAGAGTGTATTAGGAGACTGAGGGTAACATGAAAGGAGTGAGGGGAAAGTGAGAACAGTGTTAAGAGGAAGTGAGAGAAGTATGCTACGTGCGGATGACTCGAGCGAATGGAGAGAATGAGGAGAGTGTGAGTAAAAACTGCAACAAATATATTGCAACAGCCGAAATGAGAACAATTACTGAATAGGAAATTGATGAGTGCACTTTGGTCCCAGATCATTCACATTGTTTTTAATCCAAACTGCTTATTTACTATGGAAAAATGGTGGATCTTTTAAAAATTACCTTCCTGTATGTAACAAGCTCGTTTTTACAAAATTAACGGGCACGATCATTTGCTTTCAGTGGCCAATAATACCAATCACCATATCGCCCTCTATAAAGAACTTTTAAGAGTGCATACTCATACAATGATTTAAAATAACTAATATCTTATTTTCTTTTTGCAGTAGAACGCTTACGATAGGCAAAAATCCGAGTTAAGAAGCAATTACGTTGCGAGGAAAATGAAACTACCAAGTTTAGATTTGTAAGTTGAATCCAAAAATAATTACAATTTTTATTTTAAAAAATATATCTTGCAAACTGTGTCCCCTTCTCTGAAGAATTGAACAGTTAACAGAATTGGTTGGTAAAAAGGCGATTAATTATATGATTGTTTCAAAAATTGCTAACGTTAGCGACACTCAGAGTATTGACGTGTTACTGATTGTATTTCCTGCACCATCTTACTGAATTCTTTCAGTGAATGTTTCTATCGTAATCATAGATCACTTATAAAGCTCTTTAACCTCCTACGCCTGGCAATATTTCCTAAATCTATTTAGACACGACTTTTCTTAATTCATTGAAAAAGTGCTTCGTTCGAGGCAAGTGACGCTATATTATTATATTTATTATTCACGAAGAGTGAAAAGCTGTAAGGAGAGAGGGGGAAGACGTAAATATTTGAAAATACAGAACATCCCCACGTTCCCCAACACCAGAAAGAACCAAGTAAAGAGTTAGTGGTAATGGGAAGAATGGGAGTTGAAGAAGGCTACTAGGTAGCTATGTCTCGGCTCACGTACCAATGACCCCAGGGCGCCTGTAACAGCTGAGGAAAAAGAAACTTGTAGGATGCAGAATTTACCTGCGTAGTAGATGAATATTGTAAAGCGCTGTCATTGTCGAAATTTTGTTCCTTGTACACGAAAACTGTGTACAGTTTTTTATTCTGACGAATTCGCCATACGACTGTGATAGTAGTTTACATGCTTTGTACGTAAAAAAACTATGGTGAATCCAAAATTTAATGTAGAATACCTGTTGTATGACATTGCAAAATTTTCTTTATATATTTTAATTCCCTGTAATAAAGCTTTTGCACGTTTCCCTCTCTCGCTTTCTGATCAGGAAATAATTTTAATTATTCTGAAGAAATAATTCCGGCCATGCATGAACTTTTTAAAATATCAGATCATTTTCCTTGTTAAATGGAAAGCTACTTTTTTTTTTATCCTGACAGAACCAGTACCAACCGCCGTCCTAACTGTAAGCAAGGCTTTTCCCTCGGTACCTAAAAGAACCTAAAAAAGCCCGTGCCGTAGAGTGGATTATAGTTGCTTTGATGAACTCAAAAATGAAGCAGTGGCTGATTTGCTCGACCGCAGATAATTCGGAGCCTAAGGTTGTTATGGAGCCCAGAGCCCCTAATGAAATGTTCGCAAAATTCTTCTTCAATGAACAGCCAAAAATTAATCACTGAACTTCTACGCCGTAAGAGAAGCTTTGATGCTCTGCGAGCGGAGGAAAAGGATTACGGAAAAGAATATTAGTAGCAGCTGCAAAATGATCAGTAGCGGAACAGCGGCTGGTGTATGAGGAGAATATTGTCCCCTGTAAAATGATCAGTAGTGGACTGAGGCTGGTTTATAAGGAGAATATTGTCCCCTGAAAAGTGATCAGTATTGGACAGAGGCTGGTTTATGAGGAGAATATTGTGCCCTGTAAAATGATCAGTAGTGGACATAGGCTGGTTTTCAGGAGAATATTGTCCCCTGTAAAATGATCAGTAACGGAACAGCAGCTAGTTTTTAGAAGAATATTGGCCCCTGTCAAATATCAGGAGGGAAAGCGGCTGAGGTTTAGGAAAATATTGTCCCCAGTAAAATGATCAGTAGCGGAACAGCGGCTGGTTTATGAGGAGAATATTATCATCTGTAAAATGATCAGTAGTGGAGCAATGGCTGTTTTTAGAAGAATATTATCATCTGTTAAATGATCAGGAGGGAAAGCGGCTGAGGTTTAGGACAATATTGTCCCAGTAAAAATGATCAGTAGCAGAGCAGTGGTTGGTTTATGAGGAGAATATTGTCCCCTGTAAAATGATCAGTATCGGAACACCGTTATGCCTTTGGGAGGAATATTATCTCCTGTAAAATGATCAGTACTGGACAGAGGCTGGCTTATGAGCGGAGTATTGTCCTTTGTAAAATTATCAGTAGCCGAAAAGCAGCTGCCCTCTGCGAGGAATATTATTCCCTATACGAAACAAGTAGTGGAACAGAGGCTGGCCCTTCAGATGAATATTTTTCCTCTGCAAAAGGATCAAAAGCTAAAAAACAGCTGCCATCAGAGGAGTATTGTACCCTGTAATATAATGAGTAGCTGAGCAATGGCGAATTGGATAGTGTCCTCTGCCATATGACCAGCAGCAAAATCGCCGTTATGCATCGTCGAGAATTATGAGAACTTTCAAAGTGACCAATAATATCCGCAGTTTATCGCCACATGTAACAACAGAAACTGCCCTCTGCACTGGGATTAAAATGTATAAAGTTGACCTACCATGAACTCATTTTAGGCTTCAATGCAAGTTTACATATTCCATCGCTCGGAGGCAGACTCCATATGTAACGGAGGTCTTCGACGATGTCTTGTTTGTTTTGCAAAGCGAGGAAACGATAGGATAGTGCATACAGCGCTGATGACACGCAGCCTACGAAATGATCGAGCTGATGTATATTCTAACGACAGGATTGTGGACTTTATCCTAGTGGCCTGATGAGATTTAAATTACTGCTGATCTAGAACAACATAAAGAATTTGTTCTCATTTTTGCTGCTGCAGATCTCGAAATGCGGCAGCCCTGGTTTTGTGGAGTAGTTTTATCCACGACATTTTATTCTCTATTTCTATCTTTAATTTTTGATGAATTTTTTTGCTTATTCGTTGTCAGGATGACTGTTACACAACATTTGCTCAAGTCAAGTTAAAATTAATAAAAATGACAATAATAATGATACTAACAACAACAAATAACCAAATTTATAATATTAACTCAATCATTGATAACAGTGATAAGTTCACATGTGCCTACTCAAAGATAAATATATCTTAAAATGAAACGTGGGACGCAATGGGCCATAGTCAAAATGAAAAGCAGTGCATTAGGGAACAGATTAAAGAGATCCCATTCAAGAAGCATGGCATTTTCTTGCCCCGTCCTCACATTTGTTACATTCATAACTGCCTCTGAGCCCTCTGCTCATATTCTTTCTTAGAGCGAGCATAAAAAAATTCTCTGCTCTCTTTCAATTATATTTTTATGCTTCAAATTTTATTTTAGAAACCAAATTTAGAAAAATCAAGCTCGTATGCTACCTCATAACGGAGGTCAATTCCAACATTGCTTCTAAAGTTTATATTGGTCATTTATATGACTGACTTCGGTATACCTTACCTTAATTACCCTGATGATACTTCGTACGAGGTCCAGGTGGCGTTATGCACGCCAACCATCTTGTGCAGAGGTGCTGCTGCAGTCCGTGACCACGTGACCCACAGTTCACGTTATCCCCACAGTTCACGTAGCCGCTCACAGCAGGTTTATCTGGCACTTTCAGTAAGCATGCGTCCAGTAAGTGTTTAAATTTCGCAGTCTCTGTACCGGTGACATTTCGAATGTGACGAGGCATTTTGTTGAATAATATCGTCCCCCGGACCACGAAACTATTAGAATACTTTGTGGCTATCGCATCACCACCAGTTTTGATCGGAATTGGCACTTCACAACTGCGACCAAAGCGGTTTGAGTGTCTGGCCTGGTTCGCCAATAGACGTCGATAGTAATTTCTTCTAGAATTTTCCAAACATATATGTTGGTAAATCAATCGACACTCCTTTGAATTGAGTACATTTGAAGTTGAGAAAGTCTTTCGTGAGAGTTTGAATCTTGCATGCCCCTGATATTTATAGTTAACGATCTCTAGATAGCCTCAAGGCGCTTTAAGTGTTTCCGTTTGCTTGGCATCAAAAGAGGTGAACAGTATTCAATCCTCGGCAGCATCAGTTGTTTCCATAAGGTGGGCATTGTGTCTGCCTCTCGCGAAGAGAAAGTTATAAGCACCCATTCTGAATTAAAACGTGCTTGATTACCCTGTCATTCAACCATGTGTGTACCTACTGCATTTCGAACACGTCTGCAGCAGCTTTACGGCCATACAGTAAACCGCATCCGAACACACACAGCCCGCTATAGCACGCACCATCACCAGGACAGAAAAGCTATGGAAACACAGACGCACGCGCTGTTCCTGACACACAGAGTAGCAAGGGTTGTGAAAACCTCAGTTTTTTATAAGTGGATCTATTATTAACCATAAATACACCGCATCCTTCATCAAAGACGATGTGAACAATGTCGTTTATTGAGACATTTCATCTGGCCACAAAGCAATGAAACGGTAGTATTAGGTGGTAGAAAGTTGATTACCAACTCGCAAGTTCGTAATGAATTCAAAAATAAGCTTTAAAGTATTGCGTACAGAATACTTTCCGCCATGTTCACGCACTTGATTAAATCACGGCTGTATCCCTGCATGAAGAATTCATTCAAAAATAATATTTTAACATTTATCTTTGTCCAGTCCACACTGGTTCAAAGCACAATACACAATGAACAAATGTTACAAAAGTGCTTTAACAGTACATCTCATCCCATACTTACTCCTGTTTAAGTTAAGACAACAACTTTACACGTTTCACGCATCCTATAATAATGTTTCAACACGCTTTCTGTACCGTACATACAGAAGCGGGCTATTCCAGGCAAATACAATAATTATGTACAAACGGTGGGTCGCCCGTCAATATCGAACACCACAAACCGTAACAAATGTTAGCAGGACACACTTACTGCCCCGTTATAAAATTTCGAATGTGGGTCAATTGCTTTGAGGTTAACAATGAAAGTTTACGAGACCCTTACTTACTCTGTGGCTTGTGCGTCTTAGTGCAGATGTGGGATGTCTTTACTGAAGTGATATCAGTAAATTTAGTGTTTATTTGACAGTGGTATATTAAAAAACACAGTTTGCTGCAGGTTGTTAATGAAAAATGTCAACTATTATGATGATATACTTATAGGTACTGCATATACTATTTATGGGAAGTTGTACGCTTCAGACTACAGTTATCGTATACACTATGTTATTAGTAAAACTACATCAGTATACATAATATTTACGCTAGATCTAGTAGTTTCTAAAAAAACATATCCTGTATCCCTGCTGTACATCATTGCGATAGCGATGTCGATATTTTTACTGTTCCTTTAAAATATAAAAATCTCAATGCACTGGTCACAGCTCAAGTCTATTGACTGACACCATACATCTCATCTGAAAGATTATAATACTCGTACAATGGAAGTAAGCGTATGCTGACTGATTTCTTGATGATTAAAAGTGTGGAAAGAACGTGCTTTAAAGTGTTGAATATTTTACACTGTAATATCAAAACACAAGCATCGTTTATTCCAGGTGTACTTTTAGTAGTTTCCTAAGATGAAACCTACGACAAAAAAGAAAAACTGATCGAATGTCAGGGTAAACTAAAAGCATTTTATAGCATCCATACAGTCAAGCGCGTTGAACTATTCGCCGTAACGAAAAAGAAAGTTGATATCGTTTTCTCTAGGGGTAGGTGTCACTAACAGTAAAGTGTTGAGCCTTTTTAGGTTCAAAATCGTAGTAGAAAAAAATACTCGCACCATTCCTGCGGAAGTATGCACTGTAGTTATTTTAACCCTCGCTTGCATAGTAAATCTACTTTTTAATAGTTCCGTGCTGACACCTAGGCTGCTTCAGCAGCCAGGCATTTTTTTCTTTCATCTTAGACAAAAATAAAGAAACTGTTGGATTAGTGATGTTTTTCTATAAGAAAAAATACTTAGAAACCTGCAAAAAAGAACAGAACCAAAGGAATAGCCATTCAGAACCGAATACCAAAAAGGCATTTTTTTACAAATCATACTTTTTCATAAATGCCTATATTTGCTTTTCTGATCATCGTACCCAAAAAAATAAAGACTTTTGGATTCCTGATTTTTTTTTTTCTATAAAGTAACTTTCAGAAACAGCCTAAAAACTTTATAATACAAAACGGTCAGCTTTACAAAAATAAAATTCGAATTCAAAAATCTACGGATTTCCCCATAATATCTAACCAAAATATTGAAAATTCAGAAAAACTGAACGTACCACATGAAAATGTTATATTTTATCTACAAAACTACCAGAAACCAATAAATTAGTATTCGATATGAAGTCACACTGAACTGTTGAATAGTACCTACAAAAAAGTGATTTTGCTACGAATTTACTATGCAAGCTCCGTCTGCCGAGTTCCTGTCTGCTGAAGCTGTCTAGGTGTCGAGCAGGGTTAATGTTCTCCACATGTCAGAGAACGTTTGCTTTATTTTCAAAAAATACGGGCACTGTTCACTCGAGAGCGCCTGATGTCATTTGGGGAGCGCCAGGCCCTAATGAACTCTACGCATAATAAAAATGTTAGCTAGTGGACTAGCAATTCACGTTAGCAATCAATGACACCCAGAACACGACGTATACTCTCGAGCACTCGCGTCAGTGGCCAATCATTGCGCACCCGAAAAAGTATTTCTTTGCCACTGCTCAAGATAATTAGCTCAGCTCAAGGAAAAAGGAAACGTTTCGCTTCATTCCTGAGCTACTTCACGAGTTGTTTTGTGTGGCAGAGGGATTATTTGCACCCGTGACACGCAGCTTTTGTGCTGCATATAGTGGGATTATTTGCACCCGTGACACGCAGCTTTTGTGCTGCATATAGTGGGATTATTTGCACTCGTGACACGCAGCTTTTGTTCTGTATATAGTGGGATTATTTGCACCCGTGACAGGCAGCTTTTGTGCTGTATATGGATGGATTATTTGCACCCGTGACAAGCAGCTTTTGTGCTGCATATAGTGGGATTATCTGCACCCGTAACAGGTAGCTTATGTGCTGCATATAGTGGGATTATTTGCACCAGTGACAGGCAGCTTTTGTGCTGTATATGGTTGGATTATTTGCACCCGTGACAGGCAGCTTTTGTGCTGTATAAGGTTGGATTATTTGCATCCGTGACAGGCAGCTTTTGTGCTGTATATGGTGGGATTATTTGCACCTGTGACAGGCAGCTTTTTGTGCTGTATATGGTGGGATTATTTGTACCCGTGACAGGCAGCTTTTGTGCTGTACATGGTAGGATTATTTGCATTCGTGACAGGCAGCTTTTGTGTTGCACATAGCGGGATTATGTGTACCCGTGACAAGCAAGAGCTCTTGTGCTGCATGGTAGGATCATTTGTACCCGTGGCACGAAACTTCTGTGCTGTATATAGCAGGATTTTATGCACCCGTGTTATACAGCATTTGTGCTCTTAGCGAGATTATTTGTACCCGTTGCAAAGGGATGTTGTAATCTAGAACGGGATGATTTCTGTGTCCAATACACAGGGCTTATTGGCTGTATCGCAGGATTATTGGTACCAGCAACACGCAGATTTTTTGTATTTAAGGAAATGTTTGTACCCGCTAATAGTTAGCTATTGGGGTGCACTGAGCATATTTGCACCTTCTTCACGTAGTTTGTCGAATTTATCTGTCATATCTGCCCCGTTGATGCTCGGCTTTTGCGTTACAGCGGAATTATTTCTACTAGGAATAAGGAACTTTGTAATTGTGCTGTGTCACTGGAGGTACCCGTGGTACGTTAGTTTTTGTGTTGTGTCGGATACATTTGCAACAGTAACATAGAACTAGTGTAAAAAGAGAATATTCGTACCCATGGCTGTTATCCGATTCAGTCGTTGCTCATATTAGCATCGAGTGGTCATTCATTAAAATCTTCAGTGACTCACAAGTATTATTCAGAAGCCATCCGCCTGAGCATGACTCACGTCCGAGATCACCTCAGCTGGCGGCTTTTTAACCATTCGCACGTCGGAAACTTATGGCTGTCAGCCACCTTGGTGAAGCCGAAACCATTCGTCTGCTCAAGACTCGGGCTGAGGGTAGAAGCGAAACCATTCATCTACCTGTTTCACTACGACTTAATGGCGCAGAAACCATTCGTCTAACCGGTTCGTTCTCAAGACGAAGTCGATGGTCGTGAGCAGCGGCGCTGTGTCCCCAATCGATGGTCCCGTAATGACATCAACTCATTATTTTGTGCCCATTTGTTTCAAGAGGTCGACGCTTTGTACGTCTCTGGATCAAAGGAAGTGGATTTGACGCAAGTCGCTTCGGACATGAATTATTGAGGGCCCCTTCGGTGCTGAACGCAACCTAATTGCTCACAATCAATGAGTGTGCTCGATGTATTGAGAAGTACTAACGGCACGGGGACTAACGTAAATAAATAATTGAGCATTGAATATAAACTACATGCACAAAAATTATTTTAATGCTAAGTACAGCTCTCACTTATGCGTTTCTTATTGCTCCATATTTTATATATACATATTTACGTACGCGTGCAATAGCATCGTTCTAGTTCCACCTTCCTGCTTGCATTTAGGGAAAAAAGTCGTCAGCGATGTGTATCCTCAGTGTGAATGTAGTGAACAACTTGAAAAACGTGACAAACTATGACATCTCATTATTAATATAAGTCTGTAAAATATCTCATGCATAAAAAAGCAAGCATTAGATGAAAAGGAGTGCAGCATCATGCATTTATTTAACCTTCTATAGAACTTTACTTAGGGCACACTGCTTTGCGTGAAAATATTTAATTAATTTATGGGTTAAGTGATCTCGTGAATGTCTATTTTCCTCGTGCATCATATTCTTACTTACCTCCGCAACGACGACGAATTTCAGAAATAATTATGTTGAGTTCTTTGGATGTGAATCATGTCTTTTACTACACTGGGCTATATCAAACTCCCAACTTTCAATAAGTAGCAGTAGTAGTATAATTAAGGGTTACGGGTGCAGCAATGCTCGTACTAGTACCATCACGCAGGATTTTCTGAGATTTTTCTCTTTATACCACAATTTATAAATAAATCTTCGCCATTAACTGACAGCTACACGTACATGTACTTATTTTCCCCGTGATTTATGTTATTACCGAACACCTTACGTAAACTGAAATAAATGAATAGTTGCCTATATATCTAACGTATTGGCAGAATCCTGCAGCCTGCTATATCATGACTTTAGTAATAGGGGTGCGTAAGCAGGAGTAAATCAACAACTATTATCGACCAATTTGGTTAAGAGCGTAGGTTTTTCCTAGTGTTTTATACAGTATATATTTGTTTACTGTAGTGTTTTATACAGTATATATTTGTATACTGTAATGTTTTATACAGTATATATTTGTATACTGTCGTCATATAACTTAACAGTATGCAGACTTCGTTGTATCACTACTGGTCATGTATAAGTCAGATGGGTAATATTTCTATCCATGCTGTATATCGACACACTGATATGAAAACTTCACTAAATCAGTAATAAATCCACGTAATGGGACATTTACTTTCTTTACCATATGTGTAATTAGTAGTGCTGTACAGAGTGCCTCGCCGACTGTATGTACATTAGTATTGATAAATAAATAAACTCCACATTCGACCCGTGTGTGTTATGATTAATAACCTACTTTGGTATAAATATACATCGATTTGAAATACATCTTGCTCTATACAGCACCTGAGCATAGATGAATGGATTATGTACGCAAAGGGTAATAAAATAATAATCCAGATCTATGTGATGGGAATATCAATTCCCGATGAATACGTTAGAGACTAGATGTATAATATAATTCTGGAATATAACACACTGTAATAACATGTCAGCATGTCGTTTGGATACGACACTGGCACGTGATACACAATAATAAATATTTTATATACCTTTCATTTGTGTGTCTGGCCGCCCCGGCTGCTGCAGCGCTGATATTATGCTGCTTTTTCAGCGGGATTTCATGCGAGAGGGACAGCACTCGAAACAGCTGAGGCCATATATTTACAGCCTGCAAGTAAAATTGATTTTCTCGCCTTGATCGGAATATGCTAATGCGATTAGGGTTATCTTGTCAATAATTTCATGATTGCGTACCCGATTCCCCACTCCGCAAGATGTGTTTCGATGTTATCGGTTGGCGATTAACTCCAAAGATGTGAAGCAAAGAGAGGGTTCACTATTTAAGTTCCTGACAAGTTAAGGTTAATCGGATAAATTAAATCATCTCGACTGAAGTGTGCTAATTGAAGACTCCCGCTAAAGCGCAAGAATTAGCCGCAAGATAAGCTCTCATGCACAGGAAATCCTCCAGAAATAAAACTAGAGTCCGTGCGGACACGCACAGCTGGAAGGAATGCACCAACAGACAAGTTGTACTTGCAGCACAGCACTACCTCCCTCTACAGCAGTCGGGCATGCGATGACCGGCAGCTGGGGGTCTCGGACAGACTGCGACGTATGTAGAAAAAACAAACTCACGGTAGCGGACCGCAGACGCACACTGAGCCATAAAACTGTTCCCTATACAGCCAGCTACCACTTGCACTACAACNGAGCGGCAGCCGGGGGTCTCGGACAGACTGCGACGTATGTAGAAAAAACAAACTCACGGTAGCGGACCGCAGACGCACACTGAGCCATAAAACTGTTCCCTATACAGCCAGCTACCACTTGCACCACAGCAGGCTATAATTAGAGCAGTAAGATCCACTGGCATCAGTCACGTACGTGGTACTTAATAGGGCAAGGCCCCAGATTTCTTGCTATATGTATAGTATTTCAAATTTTAGCTCCAATGTAAATATCGACCAGTAATACTAATATTAGTAATAATAATGACCGTTTGTTTTACTCAATAGCAGCAGAAACAATTCATCCAGTGGAGTTTTGACTTATACAGTCTGCCACTTACACAAAATATCTGAGTACATCAAAAGTAACGTTATCCTAAACTTCACATGCAGGAACTTTTTTTTACCTATGACTGACAGTTGGCAGTACTTGCTTGTTACTAACCTCTCACTGACATGTTGTATTTTTCAGTAAGATATGTGAAATGCATTAGCACGTAAAGGATTCGGTTGTTCGCTTAAATAAACGGTCTTGAAATGAAGGGCCTGTCCAACTTTTTACATACTGGTTGTAGTTTCAAGTATATTATTAATATTACTGTCATGCTTCAACTTGCAGACTTTTTCCTATCTAAACCTTTGCACAATTAGGTAGATGTGTAAACTGATGAACTAAACATTGCCCGAACCTCCCGTGATTTTTTCCATCAACTGTATTAAATATGTACACATAAGATCAAGCGTGATTACCGTAAAATCATAAAAGAAATTATTTCGTTCGTGGTTAGAAGGTAAGATATTGTCAGAACAATCCTGGCAGCCTCATCGTTCATCTCTACCTGTGCATTCTGATCGTTGAATGTATAATTGCATTTGAATTATCAATCAGATTCATCATATTAAAGAATTTACTTCTATCACTGAATGAATACCCAAGTGAAAATGTTTCGATGCCTTCAAGCATGTTTCATCCGATTGCTTCTTCAAGGTATCAAGCATAACATTTTTCTGGTACCATAACGCATGCAGGGTCTTGAGTTTACAGCTCAGGGATCGACTATACGTTCAATATGAGGTCGATGGGCTGCCTGCTCCATAGTCGTCACTCTAACGGAGAAGCAAGACCTCAACGTTTAAAAATAAATGACTTTAAAGAAGTGTTATAAATGCGGGGCTGTTTCAAGGTTTAGCAAGCCAATAACACGCTTAAATAGGCAGGATACACAAAACGCAATTCTTTACACTCTTGAGAGCGCTTCGATTTGGGAGTACCACTTTGTCTTCTGATGGCTGGGTTGGTGAATTTGTCTTTTGATGGCTGTGTTGGTGTGTACCCTAATTAAAAGGCTAAAATGTACGTCAGCCTCTGTTCGGATTATTATGTATACATCAGTCTTTCTTGTCAAATTCATTACTGCTATTGTTGAAAAGTAAGCTTTTTGTCTACAATTAAATGTTGCAAGTCTTAACTTTTCTTTATCAGTCGTTTGCATGCTTCAGTATTCAAAAACGAGTTGCAATGGCGACGTCTCTATATGTTCATTTGCCCTCTCAGGATCTTACGTGGCCCAATTTTGACGACTGGTTAGCCATATGTGCACTTTGTATTTTAACCAACTTTGGTATTTTTTCCCTAGCAGAATTCTAGGCCGCCTCAGAAACTGAACCGTAAATCAGCTGCTGAGAGGCCAAAAATTCTGATCGGCTTGCAGGCCTCTCAAATTAAGGGGTCGAATTCTCAAATGTTTTGTAAAGTTACGAATTTTTATCTGTAGAGTAGGGGTCACTAACACAGGAACGTGACGGCTAAGGTTTTATACTTTTCCTCTTGTATTCAACGCAGCTGAGCCTTATTCTCGTGTTAAATAAGGTATTGTCTGAAAGTTAAACCCAGTTTTTATCACAATTTTACTAAGATCAGCACAAAAAAAGCGTGACAAAAGCTCAGTCAAAATATCAATACAGCTTCAAAGAACTGTAAATTAAATGTACGTTCAAGTAACGTTACGAAGTACTGAAGGAGCCATGCCCTCTCCTCTTCACTAGCCGCCCACTGACCGTTACTTGTGTTAGAGCCGCACTGTGCTGTCGCACGTCCAGCTTACGAACGTACGTTCAACCTGAACGTCGTCCCGATCACGCAGTATCCAAGATACCTCTCGAGAGCACTAGAGTTGAAGGACGTACGAGTTGGACGTTCGATCATAAGATGAACGTGCGAATGAGCAGCGAGACCCCGGCATTAGTTGCACTGGAAAATAGGGTTTGAATCCCTGCTATTATTCAGTGATATTTCCCCTGATGGACGTAGTCATGAAATGGACCGTTAAACAATCTATGATGTTTTAAGCCAAGTCTACCGTACTAGTTCAATAACGCGATAAACGGTGAACATATGATGAACACAAAAAAATTTCAAGGGTGGTAAGAATGTTTATTCGATAATCTTCTAATTTTGTTGTCGCCTGCGAAAGAAGTGAGAGAGGTGATAGTGTTTTCGTTGAAAATTTAAGTATATATAAATTTGTTTGTATATAAATATATATATTTGTCTGTTCACCCAGTAAGTGGTCGAAGGAGTTAAGCAATGTTCATAACTTTTTACAGGGAGCTTGGTGGGTTGACCTAGATGTGACTCATGCTGGCTGTCAAAAATAACGGCGTTGAATTTGCCTCTCCTGCGGCAGATTGTCTTACGTAACGAGGCATTCTATTTTTTTATTATGAAAGAGCTCATGCTATATACGGGGGCTGTACACTAACCTTGTTGGACAGAGTATCCATATGAGAAACTAAGATTAGCTGGACATCTAAAATGACCTCGCTGAATTTTACCCCCACTGCGGGTGATAGTCTTACGCCACGAGGTGTTCTAGTTGTAATTATTTTACTCTGCTAATTCCTCTGACTGAGTTCTCCTGTTTCACAAATAAAATATTGTTATTAAATTAAGTATAAGCTGACGATTAGTGAAGTCCATGCATGAACGGCTATTTTAATTACACCATTTTAGTAGTTTTTATCGTAATAAATAGTTCTTGTGATATTAAAAACCAATGGTTCCTTACATAACCATTAAAAGTTCTATAGTGGTATGAGTTTGGGACGCTTAAATGTTCTGTACTGAAAAATAAGGAAATGCAGTATTAGGAAGAGTAAGGGGAACTATAACAGCAGGTAGACTGTAGAAATGAGGAAAACCTGATGCTCGAAGAAGCTCAAACGTACCTATGCTCTCGTCATTGCTAATATTAGATATTTATAACTGTTGCCATTAGTTAAAGCAGTCACAAAATCGCTAGCGTCTGTTTTTACATTGACGAGAGCGTTTGTTCACATTTTTTTAATTCAAAAGTTTCTCTTTTCTGCTTTCATCCTGTCGATTTACTTTTTCCTCATTCTTCCTTATATCTAGTTAATTTTTTAACAGAGATTTCAAGGACTCCTTACCATTATTTTAAAACTGCCTTCAGTTTTAAGATTGCATAGTATCTATTACAGCCATTATTATCCCCGCCAAGAAGGTTATGTTTTTGTCGTATTTGTCTGTCACAAAGATAACTCAAAAAGTTATGAACGGATCCTTACGAAATTTGCAGGGATTGTTACGCATGTTAACAGTAACAAATAAATAACTTTTTGTAAAAATTTGTTTGCTTATTTGTCTATCTATTTTTTTAGTACCATAACTCAAAAAGGTATGGACAGATTTTCATGAAATTTATCTGAGTTGTTATGTATGTATATTGCGAAGAGTATATGACCAAATTTTTGTGATGATCTGTATGTTCGTTCATTTGTTTGTCGCTGCGTTTGATTTTATGCTTGTTAACACAATAACTCAAATATTTGGATGGATCTCTATGAAATTCACAGGAATTGTTAGTAATGCTAAAATAAATAAATGATTAAATTTTGGTGATGATCGGTTGTCCGTTTGCGTGTTTGACTAATATATGTTTGTCACAATGTTTGTAAGCAGCATAACTCGAAAAGTTCAGAACGAATCTTCAAGACAATTACAAAAACTTTTAATGATATTAAAAGGCACAAATGATTAGATTTTGGTGTTGATACAGAAAATCATGGTTTCCGAGTCAATTTGAATTTCTCGTTGCTGTTGCTTTGTTTGGCGGAGGTAAGCGCTTTCAGAGTGCTCTAGTTATTACCTCCGCCAAGGAGGTTATATTTTCATCGTGTTTGTCTGTCACCAAGAAAACTCCAAATGTTATGAACCGATTTGGATGAAATTTGCAGGGATTATTAGGTATGTTAGAAGAAACAGATGATTAACTTTTGGTGAAGATATGTCCATCCGCTTGTTTGTTTGTTTGTTTGTCTGCCTCATTTTTGTCAATGCCATAACTCAAAAAGCTATGAATGGATTTTGATGAAATTAACGTGAGTTGTTAGATATATAACACCAAATTTTGGTAATGATCCCTTTGTTCGTTCGTGCGTTTGTCACTGTTTTTAGTTTTATGCTTGATGGTACAATACCTCCAAAAATAATGAATGGATCTTTATTAAATTTATAGGGATTGTTAGTAATGTTAAAAGACATAAATGATCAAATTTTGGTGCAGATCGGTTTGTTCGTTTGTATGTTTGACTCATGTTTGTCATAACGTTTGTTAGCAATATAACTCAAAAAGTTACGAACGGATCTTCAAGAAAATTGCACAAGCTG
>LQNS02278182.1:7099710-7114991 GCA_001587735.2 Parhyale hawaiensis
CTGCTCAACATTCCGTGACACGTCTTCATATCGCTCTGCAGCCAACACCTGTTCGGCTGGCGGCGGCTCTTCACCACATTGCTATAAGTACAGGTCCAGTTCTTTACGTCCCGGGGGTTGAGCTGTTGGCCGGCGTTAGTACTCACATTAGGTGCTACTCAATATGAAGCAGTGACTGCCATAAACTACACTTGCTCAATTCCATACAATTTGCGGCGGTGCGGCGCGCTGGCTCGCTATAGCTGACCGTCGCTGACTTGGTTTACTCTCTGCCACTGAAAGCCCTCCTTGCGTGAGCACTACCTCAACCCTAATTAAGTTCCTGTATCTATTGAGAAAGAAAGTTCTAGTGTTGAAAGATGGGTTTCACGAAAGCCGTTGTCCTGTTAAAACTTTTGGAATAGGTATTAGATTTTTACTTCTGCTGAAAAATCAAAATCTCTATTCATTGACGTGGACGTTTCAGGCTTTCTGCGTTTAAGCCTCTTTATGCGGACTGCGCTATTAAAATATTGCTAGAAACGAAAGTAGTAAACAAGCAGCATTTGTAATCTTAATGAACTAGTGGACCCGTGCGTGAAAATATTCACGCAATAATCGATATTTTTAACTATTACTATAGGTAAGCCGCTGCGGAATCTTCTCTGACTTTCTTCATTTTCTTCATTGATCTTTTGTCGTGCTTTCAAACTTAGGTCTTCTTTTTTCTGATTTGCCGTTTCCACATTTTGCCCCTCCCGCACATCAGAAGCTCTCATCCCATAGATGATTCATCTCTCTCCATTCGCAGCACGTCTTTGATCTTGAAGTTGTTGTAGTAGTCCCGTATTTCTTATACGTTCCCTATCTTCTTTCTTAATTAGATTAGACATGCGTCTTCAATAGTGAGAGGCAGAAATAAATCTTCAGTAAAACACTGCAATAAACTTGAATGTAACTCCAGCCAGCTTGTATGCATGTGAGCGCTCCGTAGCCAAGATACGGTCTTGCAAACTTAAATATCTGCTTCACTGAAGTGCTAAAATTTTGGCTATGAATCAAAATTCGCACCGTCAGAGAACGGCTGTGTGAGGGATGATATGCGTGATATGGAGCTGGAGGAACACATGGTAATTGACAGAAATACATGGAATAGCAAGATCTGCTTCAGCGACCCCTTTGAACGGGAATAATACTGTTATTGAGGAAAAAGAAGAGAAAGACAATAAGCTAGATGAAATAGATGTCTACTACCCGTAAAAATCATCATCTCGTGAGTGCTCCGTTGGTCATCTGCCGAATATATACGTCGTGACCTGACAGAAGAAAGTTATAAAATCGGATTACAGAAGCTGTATGCATAGGTACCTACGGTATTGTTCCGATTTCAAGAAGTGTTTCAAGCAAGAAGTGCTCTCAGATAAAGGGGTGAGGATCCCCCTTTCGACAGCTTTTGCGACTTGGTAATCGATCTCAAGGAGGCTTTATTAAGCTCCTTGATTGTTATGAAAACTTAACTACAAAATCTGCAGCCTGACTCATTTTTCGCCTATCTATATCCTCACGAGAGGACACGAAATAAATACACGAAGCGTTTTATTATTGACCTATGAGGATTGTGCTTCTGTACAGGAACGATAGGTATATTACTTATTGAGTGCATTCAATTCCTGATCGAAATAGGATTCAAAACTTTTGTGGAAAACACAGCTTCTGTCTGTTAAAACTCTCCTCTGACCAGCAGTATTATGGTATAACATTAAATTCCTGCTTCAATTTTTCCATAGCTGCAGGAGCGAAATACCGCATGTTCTTGCATATAGCACATGTACGTTATGGCTCACGTGTTTGGCTCATGCTTGATTTGTGCGATGAAGTGCGTTTGTTGTAGGTTAGTTACCTCAAATGCTGACGTCTTTCGCAAGCTTGTCAGTTGTTCAATGTGGAACGATCCTATTTCAATAAATATTGACTTAGGTCATAAGTTTCCTTCATAGATTTCATACGCAAAAGATACTACTTTGTAAACTCCCGTTGTTCTGTTAGTCTATCAATCACGCTAGGAAAAAGAGAAATTGCTCTGGTGATTGCCTTTGCGAGAATAACAGAATTCCTTTGATAAAATAAGTCGGAAATTCCTTGAAGATACTAACTGGATCGACTGCCTGTTCAAGCGATGTTTTCCTGGTTTAATATTCATATAGTACTGAGATGTATAAGATGTTGATGGGAGTGAATAGTGTTGGAAGTGCAGCCTCCGCGGAGTAGCCCTATGATTGGCGTGATGCATAGCTGGAGTGAAGAATATCATATAGCCGTTTCTGACCCGCTGCTTGCTTTTCCGGAAGATAATGGGTCAGAAAATATGTCTGAGTACCGGTAAAAGTACAGGGAATGTACCGTGGTGACAGTATAGGGTTTCAATTTCCGAGTCTAGATAAAGGTAAAGTCAACTTGACCGTACCTCCAACTGGGAAACCTGCATGCACTGGTTTGTGCTGCAGATATAGACCAACAGGCCCCAGAGGAGTATACGGCTACAGTCGATCACAGATGTCTAGAGCTAAGGCGCCAGTGGCGGAAGACTCCATAGGTACGACAATATCTGCGACCCCCGAACCCTCCCCATTGCTTCGGAAGGTCAGTAAACCCGCAGCAGTATGCAGACCGGATGCTGACCGATCACATCAAGCGCGCAAAAATCTTGTCTAGCTGGAAGCGAGGTTCGAGCCTGCAGCCTTGAGAGTCAAAGTCAGACGTTCTAGTCTGCAGCTAGGTACTGCGGCTCTGAAAGCAGTTCACTTGTGGAAGACTAATTAAGCGCCTTTGAAACTCGGAGTCAAGTGGAAGTTAGTATGAGGACCAAGAGGGTTTGAAGGTGCACGGAGTCATGAAAAAGCACGTTGAAGATTACCAAGTGAGTTTCAACGTCGAAGTCAAGAAAAAAGAGCGTCTTCTAACTCAAGCGAGTTTGAAAGTCGGTGTCAAGAGAAAGCAAGTGTGTGAAGAAACCCTTCAAGTGAGTTTTAATGTAAAAATCATCAGAGAAAAAATGCAGAAAACCATGATCAATGTTTCTCGAAAGGGAATCATTAAAGCAGTGTGTGGAAAACCAAACGAAAAAGAAGAAGAAACAGAGAGCGCTGACAAGTTGGAACCGACGGAAAAATGCGTTTGGAGCTTCAAGTTTGCCCAGAAAAAAAGATAAAGTGAGTGAAAAATCAACTCAAAAGAAGGTTATTGAGGATGCCCTTGAGTATGAAGATGTGCAGAAAAGAACCTATACGGTATAGAAAATTCTATGGGTATGCAGCCGTGAAAAAAAATATAGAACCATGGGGAGCTTTTTCTCTATTTGAACGTAAATAAATAAAATCAAGCCCAAAAGCCCCAGTACCTGCTGTTAATTATACTCTGGTATTTATTCCAGCCCTGTAGTAGAGACAAAATTTACTAGAAGTCGTCACAGAACGGCATACAGGTGCATGATGTGACTCTGCCCGGCCAGAGCCGCGGCTGTCGACGGAGCAATCTACGAGAGAACTAGGAAGAATATTGGTGGTATTTGGTGCTTTGATGAGGTACAGCAGACATGGGTGCTGTGGTCCTCATCATGGACCGCTCTTATAGAGCTGCTTTCATTCAGCGTATTGAATATGTTAAGTGGGCATGCATTTCTTTTAACATTCCTCTGCATGAAGTTGTATTCCTTATTGAAAAAATGTTATGATATTTGTTTGTATTTCTTTCTCTTTGCTCAACTAGCTCTCATTTACTTAATTAATGTTTAGTCTTGCGAGCTAAGATCATTTCCTTCACTACGGTATCACATATTCTGCTGTCTCCTGCCCTTTATTAAGCTCGTGAGCTTTACTTAATGCCTCCCATCTATCATTTCTTGTTTTCTTATGGCGCGCGCCGGTGTTTCTGCTAGTGTTAAAATTAACTCACCAGGAGCTTACTAGAGGCTTTTCTTTGTAAACGAGTTCATTAATGAAGCCTCAGTCGTGGTCTGAAAGCGACCCCGACTCTCATCCTTACGCCCCGGCGCAGCCTGTACGTGTGTTGACTGACCAGTGAGGAGATCGGTGATTTTTTTTTCTTGCGTTGCTTTCTTCTGAAAGGAAACGCTGTGTTGAAATGAGCAGAATGTCCTGCCAGCGGTAGCTACGTACGTTGCGTTCCCAGTGAGAAGGTAGGTGCCTTTGCTGCGTTAGCTACTTTCTTCTTATAAGACACGCTGTGTCGAAATGAGCAGAATGTTCTGCCAGTGTTGAGTACGTTTCGTCTCTAGTTAGGAGGTTAGGACCTTTTCTGCGTTGCTTCTTCGAAAGACGCGCTGTGCTGACATTCTGAATCCAATGTCCTGCCAGTGTTACGTGCGTTGTCTTGTCAATAAAGATATTGGTGGGTGAGTACGTGTTTTTTCTTCTCATTTCTAAAGGAGCGCAGTGTTGAAATGAACAGAATCACTTGTCAGTGTGTCCAGTGAGGATATCGACTATTTGTTAGGTCTACTTTCTTATGAAATTTAGATGTACTCTCAATGTACAGTGCAGTATTGCAGCTTTCCGACGGGTGACCATTGCGCCTGTTCCTGAAGCAAAGTCTGTTCACCGAAGTGCTCTTCTGCCGCTTCAGAAAAGATGACGAAGTATACATAGGAGTAGGTGCACGGAGCGACCTCGAGTGTTGGCTTTGAGTCGAACTGTTCTCCGTCACTCAATATCTCTGATGATGGGTAATACAGAGCGAGCTTCGATACCTGAGACCTCTTGAGAACAGCCGCATCACTGCCCCTCTATGGTCATCTCCAAAGCTGCGACCTCTCAAAGTCCTCGGTTCAGCTCCATCATCCTGTTGAAATAATCTTTGTGTGCCCAGGGAACAGCATAACCGCCACCTACCGAGCCCGTGCCCAAACAAACGCTTTCCGGTGTGCGTACTGTACGAATCTCACCGTGTTCTCACCGTGTCCAGAGAGACGCTGTAACTCCTGGATGTATTTTAGTGCACATTGTAATCTTCCTGGACGCTAGAACTCAGGCTGTTCTAGATAGTCTCTACGCACATCTTCATCGTGCCTATCGATAGCGCCCGAACGAAACTGTTCTTCCTACGGAGAACAGAAGGCAAGATTTACCATGACGATACAATGACGTCAATTGGGGGTAGTAAAGTTAATCATAGTACCTACTACAGTGATATATGGTTCCCACTAAGTGAAGATTTCAGTCGTTAGTATTATTACAGCCTATTTCAAAAATCAAGTTCGCCACAGACGCTAAATCAGTGTAAGATGTACCTACAAACTAAGCTATCTTTGTAAATACTTTACAACACAAATGGAAATCTAGTGTTGGGCTCTCCAAATCGAGATATCTCGAAGTCTCTTTGTAGCTGAAATGGCTACTATTTTTGGTCTTTTGCTGTGCAACTGTATTCTTTTATTCGTTGTATGAATATTAAGCGCCTTCGCACGCAATGTTGATATTATATAAAATATACACAGTTTGCCTTCCTGAAAATAGCTTTCGTTTGAATGAGGCTGCTGTAATTTTTGCTAAGTAGGCAAATTGTTACCTACTCATTTGCATTCTGTTGTCATAACAGTCTGTTTAGGCCTACTACAAATTCCAGCGTGTTAGCTGATCACAGGAAAAAGTAAATTCCAACGGAAATAAAAGAAGTTCTTGCTGCTAGTCGCTGCACAGTGCCATATTTTTAATTTTTTATTAATGCTTTTATAATTTTCAATTGGTTTTCTTTCATTCAAAGATAGCTAGACGGAGTTTTTTTTTTTACAGTTAATCAGGAGATTTATGTCAATCACTTCTCTACGCAAAACTCTGTTTTAGCCAAATAAATATGTAATCCTAAATCCTGTTCAACCATCAAGCTCATCAAGGATTGATAAGACTTCGCTTCCTCTCCATTTTTAGTTGTTTATAGTTATAATCAAGATTTTAGTTGCGCTTATTTTCTGTAATGTTGGCCCCGAATTCATTTCACTCAAGTCCGAGGATTCTATGAATGCCGCCGTAATGCTTGGTTTCAATACCTCCTCTTCTCCAGACGGACCAAGAGCTTTTGTTCCAAGAAAAAATACTCAGAACAATAGGCCGTTCACCAGGCGCTAAAATGTGAATATTTCGAGTTATTTGGCGCCTGGAAAACTGTGTGTCTTAGCGCTCCAAACTTTTGATTATAGAACGGCTAATATTTGGTGTTGCAGCCTGTCTGGAAATGCGGTATTATTTTGGTGAGTGTCGGTTATAGGACGGCTAATATTTGGTGTGGCAGCATTACTGGGCAAGTAAAATTATTTTGTTGAGCAGCGGTTGAGAAAATTTTCTTGGAAAATATCGTAATGAACAGTATTCACTCTCCGATCCAAAAATACCCAATTGTTAAACTTGTATGACATAGTTATATGTATGACAATTTTAACTGTTCTTTTTGGGTAATTAGCTAGTGCCGTTAACAATCTACTACGAGGGTTGTTCTTAAAGTACGGTACTTGCCGTTTGGAATAAAAGAAATAAGTTGTTATTATATTAATTCTTAAAGCCTCCCTAGACACAACTGGTGTGATTCAAGAAAGGAAAAGGAAGGAACATGTAGTATGTCGAACAAAAAAAAACGTGGAAGACATGCACGAGGGTGTTCTCACTTAGGATCGACGCTCATAGCATAGCAAGTAGCAAGTCGGGACTGAAGAGGAAGAGCAGAACAAAGCATCATCAGTATGAGTATGAAAACGTAATGGAGGAAAGCGGGCAAGAAAGACGGACGTCCCGAAGGCCTAGTTTATGGCTAAGGTAACCGACAAAGGGGTCGCTGTAGCACGAAACATAGGGTGGGCGAACCTAACCTACCTAACCCTATGGCCTGTCTTATACACCCATAAGGGGATATAATTTTATGACCAATTTTATTTTCATGTGAAAGCTTATACCTCAGTTTATGTTTTCTATATGATTTCCGGTAATATTAAGACATTTATGTTGTTTTACAACTAATTTTCGCATCCCTCTTTCATAGAAGTCTGCTGCTCGATGTTCCTCATCAATCAGGAACATACTTGCGGCCATCTTTAAAAGCTCTAACTCATTTCCGTACGATTCACCTGGTGATAATATTTTTTTTTTCGTTAACTTCACCAAGCGCACGATGAAGTTCAGCCGCTTCCACGTCTTTTGCCCGAAGAAAACGAATCGCTTGCCTTATTTCACTGGCGGCAGGATTGTCAATCTGCGGAGCCATTTTAAATATATAATAAAAAACGAACTGTGTACTGTCAAATCTTTCCGTAATGGCGCTTATGGCTTGCCAACAGTTGTAGGTAAACATTGCTCACGTACGCAATGCCGACCGCAGCGCCACCACGCCTTGATTTCAAATGGTTGGTATTTACTTTGAAAAACAACACTCGTATTCGTACCGTTCTCAACTATAGCATGAATTGGGTAGGTCTCTGTGCACGTTATTTTGTTATTGCGGTTTTTCATTTGTTTACCACTCTACGGTAAAGTGCAGTACCTACCGGCTGCACTGTGTGGTTGTGTTCATATTGTTGGCTTTGGCGCCTAACACGATCGCAATTTCTTGCATAGAATCTCGTCCTGTTGTCGCGGCTTCTGCGGTCTCCTCGATAAGGATTCTCTTGATTCACGGAACTTCAAATTGAATTCAATCACCGGCCAATTCCTCTTTTCTAGGCTTCCATTCTTTGTTCACTCGCGCTGGATTTGGTTTTTGTGCTTCCGAGTCTGACTGTGTAGAGCGATGGCCGGTCTGCACCGGCGCTGCATTGCCTGGCGTGGTATTGTACCCAACACGGACAAAGAAAAATATTTGAACTTCACTTTGTTAAAACATGTTGGGTGTTCGTAAACACAGATTTTGTTATTTTCTAACTAACGCAGAAATTTATCTAAGTCAGCGATAGCAAAAGAAAATGAAATGACGTATGAAAATCCGTCATTCCATCCGTTTGTATCAAATTTAACTGAACTCCAACCATAGAAGTGTACGACTGCACATCCTTGTTAAACGCTCTATTGGGCGTTGTTTAGTACGGTAATGTAATTGTTTTGGTATTTTTTCTCTTTTACAATGGAAAAAATAAATTTCGCTGTTTATTTTCTGGCATGGTCAACAAAATAGGTACTGAAAATAGGAAAGACTGGAAACATTTACCGTTGAAGCGAAACTTATACTGTACGCTACTATTATACATAAATTCAAGTATTTGTACAAGAAGTTAAGTGTATTTTATATAACCTCATTAATTCAATATAATACCTAATATGGTATCAAGGCAATGTATACCAAGACTTGCTCACCCTTCTATGCGTAGTCTGTCTCTGACAGAATTCTTGGCTGCCTCAGAAGCCAATTTTCGATTTTAGCTTCTGAGGCATACAGTAAGTGTTCGGGGAAGAGAGATCATGTCATACAGTCAAGACTCAAGAGTAGAGATTGTCCACAGGTTCCTAATTTTGGGTAAGTCGCTTGCATTAATTATCCAT
Source organism: Parhyale hawaiensis (assembly GCA_001587735.2). Taxonomy (NCBI): domain Eukaryota; kingdom Metazoa; phylum Arthropoda; class Malacostraca; order Amphipoda; family Hyalidae; genus Parhyale; species Parhyale hawaiensis. The sequence goes on from LQNS02278182.1 coordinate 7,108,224, forward strand.
ATATCCATGGTGTGGTGATCCATTGTGGTCCTGGCCTGAAGGGTTCTAACGATAAAAATCAAAAGTTAAGTTTATTGAAACGAGGCATTGGGTAAAAGAAATAATGCAAGGCGGCTAGGCAGGTGCACGTTTCTTCCCCATGGGTAGCTGTGCATGCTCAAGTTGAGTAGACCAGAAACCTTCTTTGAGCCCGACAGGATGTTACTCACAAAGGCCAACCTTTCGGTATTTGACTGATCATTGCCTGTCCTGTACGAACAACATTAAGCACCTGCAACAAATGGGCGTAGCTACATACTTTTATAACAAGTCGCATTGAGCGTTATCGAACTCGTTCATAGGTACAAAGTGTCGTCCAATTCTACCTTTTCAGACGCACACTTGCAAGTTTTTATTTCACTTGCTTGCCAGACCGTATTTTTTTCTGTTACACTACCGTGTATCGGAGCATAATGCCTACACTGTTCGTAGGCAGTTATCAGATATCTTTCAGGGAGTCATCGGATACTATCCGAACAACCATTTTGCGATTGGGTAAGGTGATGAATGTTGATAAATCGCGCTGATTAGTTATGCTAGCGAAATGTTTCACTGGTTTCAGATTTATTTGGCTCGCCCTTTGTCTAACTTTAGAACGGAGCTCTGGGATGGAAAGTACGTACACTAGCTGAAAAAAGTGGCAGTGCTCAGTAATTTTGCTACTATTTTCAACCGTTCTGCGTTCGCGAAATGTTCGTTCTCAACTTCATATACCACTGCCGCATGTTCGTTACAGGTTCCCAAATGAAAGTAATGGCATGACGGCGTTTTCAACCTTTTTGCGCACGTGAAACGTTCGTTGTCAACTTGAATCTTTAGGTTTTTATAGGGTTATCGGTACAGCTCCTCAAAAATGGTTGGGTTTTCGCTCCCTCTTATAATGGCATGCGATACTGCCTGCGGACAGTGCTTCTTGAGTAAACACTTGGCTGTGTCGTTTGTGTCTCTTTGGGTGAAGTAGCTCTGTTTTTGCAAGAGTTGCGGCTAAACAAGAGACTGGGGGCCTCACTGTCACCGAGGCTCTTGTGCACTGTTTTTGCCGCCTTGGATACTCGGACCAAAGAAACGGCCTGTACCACACACACACACACACAACATCATCCCTTCGTCAAAGCTTCTGTGAGGCTTTGGGACTGTGCGTTCACGTATCTCGCGCCGTGTTATGCAAGAGTTTCGAACAAAGTCAATAAACAGTTGAATCGCTCGTAATACGGGGGACACGCTACCTATATAGTCGCACACACAACTGATGAGTGGACGTTGAACTCTCACGTGGTTCAACGTACTTTCGACTAGTATTTGGGATGCCGACTTCCACACTGCTATTGGCACGATTTGACAGTTGATTGTCTCCTCTTCAGTTGAGTGCGTAGTGTGGTCCCCGCATAATAAGCACCTTACATAACTTGTGATTCGCAGAGAGAGTGAAGAACTTTTGAAAATATATCAACTTTTGAGTAAGCTCGAGTCATCGCGAAATCACACATTCTCCAGGGTGGCATTATCTCCGCACTATGGGTCAGACTGGCGCTCAGCACTAACCAGACTTTTTTCGCGGATCGCGGACACACGGATTGCGCCCCAGACTGTCGCCAGTATAGCACCGCTTTTGTTTCGCTCTATTAGTTATAGGTACTCTAACGAGGCTGGATGAGACAGACTGAGGTCTTATACGTAGTCTACGTGTAAATTCTATCGTGAAGTAACCCAGTGTTTCCCTTGGCAATTGCTGTGCATTAAAAGTAAGATTCGGGTCCAATTAGTGCTTGTTAAGCGAGGTTCTACTCATTTGCTACTCTATAGTAACGAACGGTATCTCTGGCTCATATATAAACTTATGAGGATAGTTTACGTAGTAAGTTTAACATTGTCGTCAACTTCAATCGTACATGAGCTTGCAGTTCACCACTATTAATCGAATGTCAGTTCTGACGGTAATCGCAAACATCACTCTCACAACCCAGTTCAATATGGCGGAGCGAACCCTTGCCTGAAGTCCCGGACAAGTTAACAGTAAACCAACGACACTATCTCGACTGCCTGGTGCGATTCGAATTCGTCCTAGCCTACTAGGTAGCGCAAATGATATCGTCTCTACTTTTGCTGGTCAGTATCGTTGACGAGTAGGCTACGTTTTTTTAGACACCACTGCAAGCAACATTTTATTTCCGTCAAATATTGAATATGTGTGAAATATATGAGGAAAGAATGGGCAATACCGCAGGCAAATGAACACAGGCGGGCTTCTCTTCGGTATTTGTGCGAAAAAAGTAGCGACAACGATGATGTCACGATTGACCGCTTGCATCAAATTGTATGTTCGTACGTATCTTGCTCCTTAGATATCTCCGATCTCGCCAAGAGATAATGATGACGTCACAGCCAGCTGTGTGCTTATAGATATAGAAGTTCTGTAGGTATCTGTGTACACAATACAGCTGGTATGTAAACTAAGTTCAAACATTTTGTGAGGGCGGTGCCTCACCGTGCATTGGACCCGAATTTTGCTTATGAATATATAGGTTTAAGCCTAACCGACCTCACAACCTCAATGCTTCTCAAGAAAGGAACTCCCAAGACTTTTAATGCCCAGTTATCAATCTTCTGTCACCGATAAAATGTTATACTCTCATTGTATTCAGCAGCCGTGACTCTGAACATGTAACCGACTGTTGCTTTGTAGGTTAGTCAGTGAACCAAAAATTACAAAATGCGCCAGCTCCATTTGCTTGTGAACATTCCATTAAAATAATGCATAGTTCCCCCTTTGGATTGCATTTACTAAATTTGTAACTGCACAATTTTCTAAATGGTTTCCTGCATGATGCGTAGTGTTCCCATGCACAATATTGCACAGGAACCGCTGGTTGCCAAAGCAATTACCGGTATTAAACAATCCAATCACTTTCGACATATCCATTTTGCGAGTTCCTGGCCATATCTAAAAGCAACAAATGGCTTCACCTTTTCCACTCCCATTTTTAACTAATAACTTTAGAACCGTCAGTGCGTTCATTTATTGAGCGATAGCTCGCCTCTCTACAAAATTTTGGTCATGTCGAGTTCATCGGTTAAGTGCTGGCGTGGGGGGGGGGGGGTTGTTGGNGGGGGGGGGGGGGCTTGTTGGCGTGTCTGAGGTGTAGGTCGCTATAGCTCAGGAGCTTGTTCGCGCTTCATGCAGGCGCTCTCACAACTCATATTTTACTTTTTCTTTGAACCCCTGAGTGAAATTTGCTTGCATCCCCGATATGTCTAAGATCAAACGTGGTCAGGAACTGATGAGAGGGCTGGGGATTAGTGATGAATGAATATTAACGCTAACATATCTTTAAATTTTCGTTGCTTTTTGCAGAAATACTGTGAAAATAAAAGTATCACGTCTTGCATCCATACTTGTTTTGTAGTTCATTTGTTCCTCGAAACTGTTTTGGCTATTCCTCGTATTGGCTATTCCCCGTTATTGTGGTCCTTAATGATTTTTAATCAAAAACTAACAATTCTCTGCCGGGAGGTCTGTCTCATTACCCACTGTCGTGTGTCAGTCGAGGCCGACGGCTGCTGGGTCCTAATTTTCAAAGTCCCCAATTGCCGAAGAGTTTATACTTCCCAGGTCGGGCGGGTACCTATCAAGGATTACTACCGCGAGTACTGAAATCTTTGAACGATAGACCCGGCCGGCTCTGGAGCCTGTAGATCTCATAACAGTGCTATCAGTTTACCAAGTTTGTTGGTGAGCTTTGCATGTGAGCGGAAGATGTTTGCCTTCCAGCGTACAATCAGCGATGTCACCCGGTCGACCCCAAGTGCCCATACTATCAGGGACTCCATTGCTGTACTGATAATGCCCCTGTTGCGGTATGCAGCGGCGACCGTGTGCGCATTTGGACCGCCCCTTGTGCGAGCCGTCGTATCTACATACGGCCATGATAGCGAAGTCCAGCTTAATTTGCGTGAACTTACTATTGTTGCAACCATTATTAACACTTCTGAGATAATAATTTGTATTTTTCATATAGCTATATATATATATGCGTATATTGTGTAAACATATGGATGTACATAATTAGATTTGTATGTTTTTGTCACGTCTCTCTTACTGGAATTAGATGAAGGAAATCGGCTATTTCTAATAACGATATTCACTATACGACAGTGGCGTCTATAATATAACTGAGACAAATTAGCCGTTCTTCATTGACGTTTTTTTCAGTAATACCTACTTTTTTGCTAACGATGATACAGTATCTTTGGCGCTGAAGATCTGTATCAAACTGCCAACTGACCTATTCGAGATACAGCTCACAATCTGAGTAATATGGGAAGATTAAACATTAGATTCTCACTGGTGCTCGACTGCGTTTCATACAGGATAGGGAGTTTTGCTTAACAAGGCGAGCCCTCGGCAGGTGCAGTGTAGCGATATCGGTTTCGGTAACTGTTTTGGTAGGCCACGAATTTTGGGGGTCACCCCGGACGTTGCGTGCTGCACAGTAGTGCCGAGGGTCCGGGGAACGATCCCCAGGCTAGGCGCGGTCTTTCTCAAGGGCGCTTACCTACCTTAGGGTAGGAGGGGTGGCGGGTAGTTGAAGCTTACGCTTCGGCGCCATAGTTCCTAGCGACCCGTCGTCGGCTGCAGCTGTACTTCTCTGAGGCCTGTTGGTCGATTCTGCCGCACGAACCAGTGCGTGTGGGTTTCCAGAGGAGAATGAAAATGTATTAGGTTGCTACCTACTCATGGATAACCCCGGATTGTACGTAGATAGTGAGTGGTAACCACTGTAAACTGCTATGGCGGAGATCACAGTTGAAGAAATCGTACAAACTCAATCAAATTCGGTTATAGGCCTACTTTATGGTCTTAATATAGGCCTACAGTAAACTATCTAAAAACTCCTATTTGAACGTAACCCTAACAAATGGCTTGTATTACGAAAGACTTTCACTGCCGTTAATTCCATACATCAGTACTGTGTGTGTGTTTTTGTACGGTTTTTGCATAGTTATATAAATTTTATTGTAATTTTAAAAATACAGTCCTCGTTTTCTAATTCTTGCTTTTATATTAGCTGCTTTATCGCTTGGGAAACTCCTGTTTTTGTTCATAATGTAACCCGTGGGAGAAGGAAGAACTAATATTACGGTACTTCATAAGTTCATTTTTCCTGTATGTCATAACCTGAAGTCAACAGACATGTGAGGGATGCTCTGGTGCTTTTCACCACATGTTATGATGTGTCGTCAGTTGGATAAATAAGGTGATCGGACAAACTACGGGCAATATGCTATTTAACGACAGATATTGCAGTTAATGAACTACGAGCCCGGAAGCGTTATGCAACATTTCTATGGAAGCGTGAAGGGACTACAGAAGGCTGATTTTTTTTTGAGGTTTTGTAAAATGGAACACGTAAAATTGTGGACTGTAAAAACTACATCGAACTACGCTAAGGTGTAGTTTATAGGTACCGTATACACTCATGTGATTTATAGTAATGGATCTTGTAACCCTAAGACACCTTAGGTACTGAGATTCCATTTCTTGTAATAGTAATAATGTTTGAGACCTCAAGTATACCCTAGCAGAAGTGTGGACCGCCCCAAAAGCTATAATCCTAAACCAGCTTCTGCGGCAGCCAAAAATACCATTAGGATAGTAGATGTTTAACGTTATGCTGGGGATTAAACATTAGAGCGAAATATGTAGCTCTACTGTTGCATCTGAAGCTTCACGATCACTTGGCGGCTACTGTCTTCTGAGCAACACAAGCCCTCAAATTTCGTTCCTTCCGGAATGTATTAATACTCGCTCCGCTGCCGCCGGTTTGTCCGGCGCAATCAGGCGTTGCCGCCGAATTGCTGCCGGCGAGGAAGCGTAGCAATGCAGAGGAATTAAGGGTTAGGTTGAGGACCGTCCGGCAAAGGAGAAGGCCCTTTGCTCCCGCGGGGGGAGCCCTTCAGGACATCAAAGCAAACTGAAGGTTTGCTCGCCGACACAGTAATGAACTGTATGACCAGAGGCCCTGCTGCCAGCAGGAAGAGGTCACTATTGTTTCGGCCGACTGACTTTCTGTGCGTATCTGTTGTTATCAGTTGTACGTATTACTTTCTTGCGTGAACGTATTTGCAAGTGCTTGTTCGAGTTAACTGTGAAGGATTATTTTCATTTTGTAATGAGTGCAGTGAAGTGGGATAAGTGCCATCTACCGTTGACCTGCACTGGTTTCCGTAAAGCAGTTTTTTCCATTTAATTAATCCTTGCTGAGTTTTACAGGTTGGTGCTTTTTTGTACATTGCAACAGGAAATATCTTAAGAATCCTGCATTTTAAGGCACTGCGTCTTTCGTGTCGAACTCAAGTTCATGAAGCAGTATTTAATTTATAACACCGAGATTGCGATGCATCATTTCATGTGTAAAGAAAGTGTACAATTCTCCGTTTGCAGGTTAAACGATTGGACTATCTAATTTCATACACGGAGGAAGATCGTGTACTTTATGGCCTTCTATGTATAGGCTAATGTACAAAACAATACTGTATTTAATAATTATTTATGCACTGCGTCGTATCGGACCGAAGGACAAGTACTACGTACCAAAACGTTCGAATATGAAGCCCTCCTCAGTTCCCGTGGCGCACGTGCTTGGTCCCCACCCTGTGGACCAAAATCTTTTGTCATAAAACTGCCACTTTGATCGATTTCGGTGTCACCTGAGAAGTTTTTCGCAGTAA
>LQNS02278182.1:7115091-7132869 GCA_001587735.2 Parhyale hawaiensis
TAGGTCGCTATAGCGCAGGAGCTTGTTCGCGGCTTCATGCAGTCACTCTCACGACTCATATTTTACTTTTTCTTTGAACCCCTGAGTGAAATTTGCTTGCATCCCCGATATGTCTAAGATCAAACGTGGCCAGGAACTGATGAGGGGGTGGGGGATTAGTGATGAATGAATATTAACGCTAATATTTCTTTAAATTTTCGTTGCTTTTTGCAGAAATACTGTGAAAATAAAAGTATCACGTCTTGCATCCATACTTGTTTTGCAGTTCATTTGTTCCTCGAAAACTGTTTTGGCTATTCCCCGTACGTTATTGTGGTCCTTAATGATTTTTAATCAAAAACTAACAATTCTCTGCCGCGAGGTCTGTCTCATTACCCACTGTCGTGTGTCAGTCGAGGCCGATCGACGGCTGCTGGGTCCTAATTTTCAAAGTCCCCATTTGCCGAAGTGTTTATACTTCCCAGGTCGGGCGGGTATCAAGGATTACTACCGCGAGTGCTGAAATCTTTTACGATAGACCCGGCCGCCTCTGGAGCCTGTAGATCTCATAACAGTGCTATCAGCATACCAAGTTTGTTTGTGAGCTTTGCATGTGAGCGGAAGGTGTTTGCCTTCCAGCGTACAAGCAGCGATGTCACCCGGTCGACCCCAAGTGCCCATACTATCAGGGACTCCATTGCTGTACTGATAATGTCCGTGTTGCGGTATGCAGCGGCGACCGTGTGCGCATTTGGACCGCCTCTTGTGTGAGCCGTCGTATCTACGTACGGCCATGATAGCGAAGTCAAGCTTAATTTGCGTGAACTTACTACTATAGTTGCAACCATTATCAACACTTCTTAGATTATAATTTGTATTTTTCATATAGCTATATTCTGTTTATATATGCGTATATTGTGTATACATATGGATGTACACAAATAGATTTGTATGTTTTTGTCACGTCTCTCTTACTGGAATTAGATGAAGGAAATCGGCTATTTCTAATAACGATATTCACTATACGACAGTGGCGTCTGTAGTATAATTGAGACAAATTAGCCGTTCTTCATTGACGGTTTTTTCAGTAATACCTACTTTTTTGCTGACGATGATACAGTATCTTTGGCGCTGAAAATCTGTATCAAACTGCCAACCGACCTATTCGAGATACAGCTCACAATCTGAGTGATATGGGAAGATTAAACATTAGATTCTCACTGGTGCTCGACTGCGTTTCATACAAGATATGGAGTTTTGCTTAACAAGGCGAGCCCTCGGCAGGTGCAGTGTAGCGATATCGGTTTCGGTAACTGTTTTGGTAGGCCAGGAATTTTTGGGGTCACCCCGGACGTTGCGTGCTGCACAGTAGTGCCGAGGGTCCCGGGAAGCACTAGTCTGAACCCTGGACATTCTCGGTGATGGTAAGTGATGGTGACGTGTACGCGCGGTGCGCGTGTGCGTGTCTGCAGTGCAGTGACAATTTTGACAGTTCCCATAGTGCAAGCTTGGTGTGAGGTCAGTTCTATTTTGAGCCTCTGTTGCGCAACGTATAAACTGTACGGCACTTGTGGGGCCACACACGCACGCACACGCACCGCGCGTACACGTCACCATAACTTACCATCACCGAGAATGTCCAGGGTTCAGACTAGTGCGACCGGCACCCGGGAACGATCCCCAGGCTGGGCGCGGTCTTTCTCAAGGGCGCTTAGTGAGATGAATTAGCAAATTTGTTTGGTGCGGATAGCTATCATGGGGGTACCTACCTTAGGGTAGGGGGGTGGCGGGTAGTTGAAGCTTACGCTTCGGCGCCATAGTTCCCAGCGACCCGTCGTCGGCTGCAGCTGTACTTACTCTTCTGAGGCCAGTTGGTCGATGCCTGCCCCACGAACCAGTGCGTGTGGGTTTCCCAGAGGAAAATGAACATGCATTAGGTACTCATAGATAACCCCGGATTGTACATAGATAGTGAGTGGTAACCACTGTATACTGCTATGGCGGAGATCACAGTTGAAGAAATCGTACAAATCAATCAAATTCGATTATGCTTTATGGTCTTAATATAGGCCAACAGTAAACTATCTAAAAACTCCTATTTGAACGTAACCCTAACAAATGGCTTGTATTACAAAAGACTTTCGCTGCCGTTAATTCCATACATCACTACTGTGTGAGTGTTTTTGTACGGTTTTTGCATAGTTATATAAATTTAATTGTAATTTTAAAAATACTGTCCTCGTTCTTTAATTCTTGTTTTTATATTAGCTGCTTTATCGCTTGGGAAACTCCTGTTTTTGGTCATAATGTAACCCGCAGGAAAAGGAGGAACTAAAATTACGGTACTTCATAAGTTCATTTTTCCTGTATGTCATAACCTGAAGTCAACTGACATGTGAGTGAGGGATGCTCTGGTGCTCTTCACCGCATGTTAGCTATCATGTGTCGTCAGTTGGATAAATAAGGTGATCGGACAAACAACCTGCAATATGCTATTTAACGACAGATACCTATTGCAGTTAATGAACTATGGGCCGGAAGCGTTACCGTATGCAACATTCCTATGGAAGCGTAAAGGGGCTACAGAAGGCTGATTTTTTTTTTTTATGTTTTGTAAATGGAACAAGTAAAATTGTAGACTGTAAAAACTACATCGAACTACGCTAAGGTGTAGTTTATAGGTACCGTATACACTCATGTAATTTATAGTAATGGATGTCGTAACCCTAAGACACCTTACTGAGATTCCATTTCTTGTAATAGTAATAATGTTTGAGACCTCAAGTATACCCCAGCAGAAGTGTGGACCGCCCCAAAAGCTAAAGCCCTAAATAAGCTTCTGAGGCAGCCAAAAATGCCATTAGGATACTACATGTTTAACGTTATGCCGGGGATTAAACGTTAGCGCGAAATATGTAGCTATAGGCTACTGTTGCATCTGAAGCTTCACGATCACTTGGCGGCTACTGTCTTCTCAGCAACACAAGCCCTCAAATTTCGTTCTTCCAGAATGTATTAATACTTGCTTCGCTGCCGCTGGTTTGTCCGGCGCAATCAGGCGTTGCGGCCGAATTGCTGCCGGCGAGGAAGCGTAGCAATGCAGAGGAATTAAGGGTTAGGATGGGTTAGGTTGAGGACCGTCCGGCAAAGGAGAAGGCCCTAGGCTCCCGCGGGGGGAGCCCTTCAGGACCATCAAAGCAAACTGAAGGTTTGCTCGCCGACACAATAATGAACTGTATGACCAGAGGCCGCGATGCCAGCAGGAAGAGGTCACTATTGTTGCGACCGACTGCCTTTCTGTGCGTATCTGTTGTTATCAGTTGTATGTACGTAGTATTAGCTTCTTAGTAAACGTATTTTCAAGTGCTTCTTCGAGTTAACTGTGAAGGATTAGTTTTGTATTGTAATGAGTGTAGTGGGATAAGTGCCATTAAACCGATTCTCGTTGACCTGCACTGGTTTCCGTAAAGCAGTTTCTTCCATTTAATTAATCCTTGCTGAGTTCTACAGGTTGGTGCTTTTTTGTACATTGCAAGAGGAAAAATTGTATGAATCCTGCATTTTAAGGCACTGCGTCTTTCGTGTCTAACTCAAGTTCATGAAGCAGTATTTAATATATAACACCGAGATTGCGATGCATCATTTCATGTGTAAAGAAAGTGTACAATGCTCCGTTTGCAGGTTAAACGATTGGACTATCTAATTTCATACACGGAGGAAGATCGTGTACTTTCTGGCATTCTATGTATAGGCTAATGTGCAAAACAATACTGTATTTATGCACTGCATTTTATCGGACCGAAGGACATGTACGTACCACAACGTTCGAATATGAAGCCCTCCTCAGTTCCCGTGGCGCACGTGCTTGGTCCCCACCCTGTGGACCAAAATCTTTTGTCATAAAACTGCCACTTTGATCGATTTCGGTGTCACCTGAGAAGTTTTTCGCAGTAATGATAGCCTGTAGCGTAGGATGTGAGGTGTGTTGTCCCTCCTATTTTTTACTTGCTAACTAGTGTAGTGTGTCGGTTGGGTTTCCAGCGAACTGTGGTGTCTGTTACCAAATTATTGATCCTCGTGAGCAGCTGAAGCTTGGTGCATGGCGGGCTGCAGTTGTCTTACCACCGCACCGGCAGAACTTGCTGCTAATTAATACGACACATGACAGGCTTCTGTTAAGCCCCGCGAGCTTTGAGGCTGATGAGGATCTTCCTTGTATTTTCGGAGAAGCATCGTCTTTTTTTTCTTTCTTGCTCGTGTTCTGGGGATCTGGAGCTCTCATTGGCTCTCAAGTCCGCACTCTTATACGGTCCTGAGCAACTTTTGCAGTTGTCATATTATAATATTATGAATGCTCGAGGCTTCTATATCCGTACCATATTTGAGAGCAATATGAAAAGTTCAAAATCGGGACTTTGTGGGATATATTTCACGGCCTTTGAAAAATATATACTGAAGTATTGATGAAGCCGTAAGTGAACTGCTATGGTAATTGTGGAGAAATATCAGTCAGTGTCTTATTTGGGTTGGCTTAGCACATACACTGACTGATAATAAACCATATCTTTGTTTTATTTTGTAGTGCCATGGTGGTTGGTCAGAAATCGGATTGCATTACTGCATGCTTCAGTTATATAGGGCCGTTGAGAATAGTCTAGTGATGTGCTGCAGTACCAAGTACGTAGGTATTACTCGAACTCGTATGTCCAATCGATTTCCATTGATTTTTACACGCTAGTATCCCTGTTCTTTGTGACTGAGGAAACTACAGGCGCTACTGCTTCTCATGGCTAGGGCATATCTGAACACTCGCATGCCGGATATTGGGGTGCATCGCCATGTGCTGTAGTGCAGCTCTTATTGCTCTCTCCAATTATAGGCTTTGTGAGTTAGGAGGCTGAATTAGTGGCTGCTTCTGGTGTGGATTAGCGTGTAATTAACGAGCGATCTGCTCCATTGTGGTGCCCGCGCCCCGGCTCCGCACCGCATGCGCGCAATCGCTTGCGAACGCCCATAAATTTGCAGTTTCCTTGTCCTGTGCGACGTCTGCCGATCCTCTAAAACCCGTACATTATGTCAGTTGTGAATGCTGCTGTGTGGAACGTTTGTTGTTCTGCGATTGATGCGGTGAACGTTTAGTTATAAATAGGTACGTCGGCGCTCGAGGTGTGGGGTATGTTTGTCGTAATACGAATTGTGAAGGAGATACTGTGTGCAAGTTTCGTTGTAAATAACTAAATGTGTCAGTACTCGAGGTGCGTTTGTTATGGTACAAATTGTGAAGGACACCCAGCGAGTTTAGTTAGGTATAATATAAATACGTCGGTGCTCCAGCTGTGGAGTACGAGTGTCATAATACGAATTATAAGCGATACGCAGCAAATTTCGTTATAAATAGATATGTAAGTATAGTAGAATGTGGTGTGTGCCTCTGTCGCTGTATAGGTAGTGATTGTGAAAGATGTAAAACAAATGTTATATAAATACTTCAACAGCTACGCGACATTTTTTCTCTGCATGAACAATTTATTTATTTATTTTTTTTTGCGTTTGTCACTAAGTGAGTGTGAGACATTTTAAGGAAATTTCATCGTATGATCGTATTATAACACCTGGCGTGTGCCGTTGTGGTGCGGTGAATTGTGAACTAAAAATACAACTACTTCTTCCTATGTTAATATTAACAATTAATATGTCACGTATTTCGCTGGCATAGCTCGTGGCAGATTGTCAGAGAGTTTCACTATCATTATATCGACACTATATATATAGGGGTACCTCGATCGGCCGTACACAATGTCCAGTTCACTATTGGGCTATGCAGTGGGAGAGATTAAACGAAAACTAGTCGTTTCCCTAAAATTCACTAAAATGTTAAAAAATGTGACAGTGACTTTTCGCCTTACTCTTGTTCATACTGTACACTACAATTGTAACTTGAAGTGATAGAAACTGCGTTAAGACGTTCTGCATTGAGAGCAATTTGTGCGGTTTTGTTGAACTTACGTGCATCGTCGGTTGTTCCAAAACCGAGACGTACGCGAAAGTTCATCGTGTGTATTAGTTGCTGCATCGTGACACACCTTTATCTAACGCTACTGCAATGATGATAACCTAACAATAATCATGTATTATCTCGCAGACGGTACACTAAATACACCCGACGAGGTGATCTTTTTGCCCTCATTGTAGAATTTTAAGATCTGCTAGCGAAGAACTGGAGCTCCCCGCTCTGTGGACATCTGATGATCGAATTCGGATGATCGTTTCGCCGCACCACATTCTTCATGCTACCAGTAGGCTACCAGATCGTCGAAATTCTAAAATAATGGCGACAGAACAAATTCTACATCACCATTATTGTAAAGTTGAAGTGTGTAATGATGCTGTACAAAGAGGCCTCATGACATTCTTGGCTCATTGATGACTCTGTTTTGAGACAAACCGTTTTAATGTTCTAGATCCATTAAAAGTAGTCAACTTTCTCCAAGTGAATAGACGAAGCTTAATGTTGCAGTAGCGATTTGCATGGTTGTATGAAACCTTATAACGCTTCCTAGATATGTATAGCAAAACAACAGAACTTTTTTCTTCGCATTCTTTTATCCAAGCCTGTAGTGTTTGTTTGTAGTGGCACACCTCACTACGCATGCAACACCTACGTTCATCTGAACTTTTCCCTGTAAAATGCCTTCACGCATTTATATTTTTCTCACTGTATAGCCAGAGAAACGAAAGTAATGCTTTGCATTTCCGCTTCAACAATATGCAATGCATGAATTGAATGTAATGCTCCGTTCGCACTCGTACGATATGCGTCAGTCTGTGAAGGAAGCCATGGGGGAGTTCTCTGGTGGTTGCATTGCAGTGTTTCATGTCTCGAGCCACAATAAAGTGTGCTCGGCAATTGAGAAAGCTGTCTCGGCGAGGCGGGCTCAAGCTGTCGTGCGTCACCGACGCCGGCACCGTCCCTTTGAATTGCTTCTTCCAAGCCATAGCGACTTTCCGTTCGAAAACACGCCAGTTTATCATTGACTTTAATTTCCGGCTTGAATATTTCGGCAGCAGTTGCTCCGGCGACATTTTTGTCGAGCTAAGAAATGCCGCCTGGCAGCGGAGACAGTGTGGCTGCTATTCGTCTTTGAATATTGTAGTCGCTACTTCAGATTATATGCGTAGAATTGTTCTCCATGCATTCATCACCTCACAATCCACTCTTGGAATTGTGCATTTACTACATACGATTGCACGTGGGGTTGTGCTCCTTCATTTGCCATTTTAGGATCTTCTCTTGGAGTTCACAGGTGCTCTAATAATTCGCTTGGAATGTGCACTTGGAATTGTTCTCCATGCTTTCGCTCCCTTTGAATCTCTTCTCTTATAGTTTTGCTTCAGCATTGTTTTTTTAGAAGGTTACGCTCAACAGTTCAAGTGATTGCGTAATACTGTAAGCTGTATTTAGTACGTACATTAAGACAACGGTGCAATATTTTAAGCGGTATTCAATGTTGAATGCCATAATACTACATGTGCTAAGCAAAATCCTATGCTTCTTGAAAGCAGTGTTGCAGGCAAAATGTAGTATTAGTAACGGTAATATAAATTCAAAAGTAATGATAACGTATGAACTACAGATCGTTTTCCATTGCATTTACGATCAGATTTGGACTTGGAGCTCGTTTTCAGTCCGGTTCTGTCACAGCTCCGCCGTGTTCTAATTGAAATATTCTAGTGCGCATTCGGTCGCGTGTGGCCAGTCTGGAAATGTTGTTTCCAGTGGGGGGTCAATAAATACATAATTAGCATGAAGGTTGTTACTCTCATTTTCTGTGTATGGTAATGCCATTAGAAAATGTTGTGTTGTTTGCGGTGAGACTCTTGTACTTATTATCTTGAACTAGTTATTGTGTACAGATAGCGGTGGTCTGACTGCATGGAGTTTCAGTCTGTGTATAAGGTTTCGTTAATTAATTCCTTGAGAAATGACAGCAGCCCGTTTACCAGAAGTGCTTCATTCTTTATTGCCTTTGAGGTGCCTGGGATGTTATGCGAGAGGGAGCTGGCTGGCTAGCTTACTATAGGTAGGTAGCCTACGCGTGCAGGACGATACCTATCTCTCTTTCTGCAATAGGCTCCGTCTCGAATATGCCCCTGAGAATTGATGACCCCGGTCTCCGAGCTGTGTACATCGGACTGCTAGATGAATATTCCCCTATTAGCATTGTTTATTAGCGATGCAAGATTAGCATGGGTTTGTGCGGCTGCGCCAGAGGGCCACGCTTCACAATGGTGTGTGGCATCTACGTGCGCCATGATGAAAACGCTCTGTCATTCGCGGCTGCTGTTCACTGTTGTCATTGGGAGAATTTTGCATATCGCCGACTAGGTGCGCCTTATTCGACCATCTTTCCTGTCACTCCGTATCTCTTCTTATAAATAAGCTGCGTGCGTTTCTGCATTCATCTGGACTTTCACAAATTATACGCCCGGTAATTCTGCCTGACATGAATATACATTTGCTTCTTGGGGAATTTCTTCGTTTGTACCCTAAATTGACTAGATCGCCTTATTTTTTGCAAGATCTCCTGTTTGTTTCTCCCTGCAAGTCAAAGCAGATCTCCTGTTTTCTTTAAAGGACTTGACGTAGAAATTTTTAAAGTTGTATTTTTTCCCTATAAATCAAGAATATTTTTCCCATTTTTAATGAGTGACCAAAGCTTTCATAGGTAGCCTATCTTATGTTTTCAGCTCCTTTTGGTATAAGTTTTCACAGCCAGTCTCACTTCCGTGCTAAAGTCATCTAAAACCTTTACCATGTACCTACCGTATGGTTACTTCCATGATGTTGTTTCTGCTGTACGGCAAAGGGTTAAAGTGTACCTACACAATACGTTAATTCTAAACACTAAACACATCTGTTGATTGGCAATACGATCATCTGAGTAGCGTATCGTATAAGAGACCATGCCGATTTTTTCCTGGATTTCCCAAGGGGTAATCCCTTTTGTACCCCAAATTTTTTGTCAAGAAAATCTCATAACTGTTCTATATGCTATATATTCTTGCTGTATCTGTGCTGATTTTATACTGAGCGCTTGTTGTAATTTGTTTTACTTTTTAATCGCCAATGTTGTTTCCATTTTGTAGAAGTTTTTAATATTTATACAATTCCCGTTACCCTGTTTTTCTTTGTTATTCCAACTATTCCGTTTATGCAGCGAGCGTTACCGTATTTCTGCGTCCGGTTTACTGCAGTATACACAAACAGTTTTTTCCATTAAAGAGATTGTTGCTGTAGCTTCAATTGTACGCTTTAATTTTGCCGAGGATTCATCGTTGCTCCATTTCTCCATTTTACAAGATCGCTACAGTTCCTGGATTTTAATCCTTGTGTTTTCGTTCACCGTCAAGTTTGTTTTCGATTTCCGCAAAGAATTCTCGAACTTCTCCATTTACCGCCGCGTGTTTACATTGCCTATAGCTACGATTCAAATCCTAGACGTTTAGCTTTTACATTTTATTTATTTATATTTTTTTTGTTCTGCTATTTCTTTCATTGCGCGTAGTTCAAATAGCTACTTTGTTTTTTTTCCTTGTTTCACGCCTTCGCATTATATTTGTTGAAATGTTTGCGTATATTGCAGTTCTGTTATTCTGTTCGTTTGACTCGCATTTGTATGCTTTATTGCTTCTTCACTGTGCATAGGTTTGATTATTCCCCTTTCTTATTCGCTTTCACCGTGTTTCCTTTATTCCAATCTATTAATTTGACGTACGCAGTTCTGAAACTTCCCATATTCCGTTTGTGTTCGCTGTTATTACATCAATTTTCGAAATCGCATTTCCTGTGTTTCTTCTCCTCCTCCTGTGCTCCTGACCGCGCAGTTATAAAGTATGCAGCTCGGCGGTTGTAAAGCCACTGCAGATTCTCCGACAATATGAAGACTTAGCAGTGAACGCTCCATTCTGTCTCGGTCGTCTGGCCGCATAAAAAGATCCCCGGCAACTGAAAGCGAAGTATGGCCCTTGAATAATTGATACTATTTACGGCGCACAATCCTCTTGTGTTAAGCTCGTTCATTTCGTAGTATTTGATTCATGCCGTTCATCAGGCCGCGATTCTCTCGTTATGCGACCCCTAACCTCGTGCGGTGACTTGCAGATACCCAGGGCCCGTGTCGTCTCCTTGTGGGTAATATGAGGGAAGGCATTACGTAGCCGCTCAACCTCTGATGATGCCGGTCTAACTGCTGCTGGTCAGTGGCAATTTAGGTTTTCCTTGCTTGGTATAGTGTGAGAGAAGTACTTGTATTATATTTCACATTGTTACGTCCGCTGTAGAATCTTTAATCGGAGTTTCCATGCTTTAGTCGTGATAGTAATGGTGATAGTGCGTTGCAGTTCCGATTGTTTTGTCTGCTATTATTCTTCTCGTTAGACATTCTGTGCTTTCGTCATATCATGATTATAATCTATGTTGTAGTTCTGTTTTGTTTGTGTCATAATAGTAATATTATTGTCTGTTTCTTGTGTCTGCGACGGAGTTTTTTACTTACAAGCAAAAGGTAACAGTGAAACTTAAATTACAGCTACAACGAAGACTATTCTTTTATTCCATTGTAAGCTTTCTGCCTATTCCATTACCGTCAGGTTATGTTACACTCATTTTTCTGCCCGGTGCGCCTTCATTATGCCATGAGAAAGTTTTACCTACTTATAGCTAAATTGCTACAAAAAGTGAGTTCGTTCGTGTCCATTTGCTTTTTAAGATATAGATGAACTTTAGGACATTATTATGTTGGGGATATGCAGCGTAAAAGCCTAATATAGATGAACTTTAGGACATTATTATGTTGGGGATATGCAGCGTAAAAGCCTAATTTTTGTTTCGTTTCAAGCTTCAAATTATACCTTTAGCCTAGTGAAAAGTCAATCACCGTTATAGCAGTTGGTTCACTTGTAACGATAGAAGAATATATTTTAGGATTGAACACGGGGCGCATGGTGGTAATACCATTGCTACTTTACATTGGCCGTACACTGGAGACGTACCTAGCTTTGTTGCTAGTATAATGGGTTCGTGTTTCTTTTTTACTCTCATGCCAGTTCATTCAGGCTATTTTAGTTAACAACTATTTAGCATTTCTCCGTACAACATTAGACCATTGTTCAGTATAAGTACTTCTCGATACTGAACGTGAATTCATAGGGAAATGTAATGGTGAGTGAACTGTGTCCTCTGTTATACACCGTTGCGTAATCGAGCTCTGCCCTGTTCCTATATGTAGCTTAGACTGTGTACTCTTCTCAGCTTTACTATTAGGTAGGCCCTACTTTATAAAGCCTGGTAAGCATGCCATTGCAGATACCTTCCACTCTCAAAGTCTTTGCTTAATGAGTCCGAAAGGGACTAGGTACGGTAGTCGTTAGAACACTTGAACCGCGTAGCCACGAAGAAGGTACAATAGTGTCGACGTTACCCAGGCTGTGAGACGCATTGTTCACTCGCAGAGTCGAACGGTATGAGAATATTGTCCGTACGTCAAAAACTCCGGTTGTGTAACCGAAAGCGTCTCAGGCGGAGGAACCGGCAAGGCGCCCCAGAAACGTAAGTCGACGGCGGAAGGATCTACCGAGGCCGACCATACAAATAATAGCGGAGGGTCGGCACTTCAGAAGCTGCATTGTGAAGTTCAGCGAGGGTGGCGGTTGTTTACAGGAAGTCTTGCCCGCCATTACAATGGTCATTAGGTTAACAACAACCGCCCTATGAATAGTCACGCTCAGCCATGGGTACTTGGGCAGTCTTGCCGCATTGTTCGACTATACTGCACCGTTAATGCGGCGACCGCATGTGCCGCACATGCTGCGTCCGGTACCTATGATCGCTGATGCTCGGGGATACAACTAATTGTATTTACGTAAGTTCTTAATTGCTCAATGTGATGAAGGTAGGTTGGAAAAGGCTCTGGCTGGCTAGCTAAGCTTTCAACCCAGTTGACGCAGACCGAATTTCGTTGTTGTTATTATAAATTGCGTATGGAAAAGTAGCTTGGTTTTAACAACAAAAAGTACGAGTTGTGCGACTAGTAAATGCTGTGTACAACCAGTTAAGTTTCAGTCCTCAAAAACTAAAGAGTTACTAGCCATCCCAAATTTTATTGTCAACAGGAATCCAAGAACTGCAACGTCCTTCGATTTTGTTGAACGCAGGCAATTTTTTTTTCTATGTATGTAAATCTTTTCCCTCATCTTTCTTGGTCAGCTTATTTCTCTGTTTATTTTCCTCTTGATTTTATGCATCAATGTTGAAAACGACCACGTACGTGGCATTTTTTGGTCTCTATTTTACTTGTTAGTTTATAATTACTCAGTTAAAAATATATGTTTAAGAGGCTAATTTTAACTAATCAATAGTCATATCACAGCCAGAAGGTCTCAATTACCGTAAGAAGCTATGATATACGCGTCATATTTGTCTGTTTCATTGCGCGCTACAGGTGCGCGTGTCGCGGTCTTCATGCGCGCGTACGGAAGCTCTCACGTTGATGAGCCGCTGTGACGCTCGCTTGGTCGACCGATGAGCCGCAATGTCGGCGTATCGTCTGCTGGCCTGCCTTGAATGTCGCCACTGCCTTGCTAGGCACGCATACCTCTGAGCTTCTTTACTCGGCACCTAGGTCGTCGATAACAAGTCTCATCTTTTGTTTTTTGTTGCTTCAGGAGCGCCTGATTATTTGGATGTCGCCACTGCATTGCTAGACACGCGTAGCTCTAAGTCTCGCTAATCGGTAGGTAGTCGGCCACAGGTCTGAAACTTCCTTTGCAGCTGCGACAGCGCCTGGTGATTCGGATGCTGCCACTGCTTTGGAGGTCTCTCGGCTTCTCTGATCGCATTATGTCTACGGTGCATCATCATTACGATGTTGCCACTGCCTTTGTTTTCATCCGCGTCTTCTAAGCTTTTCTCATGAAGGTATTACCTACTCAACAAATTTGAGTTCTGTCCGTATTTTTGCTACCGAGCCTTGACTTGCTGCAGCCAATGCATTCTGTACACGGATACCTCTGAACTGGATATTGATTGAGTTGACACACCTGAGCTTCTGGTGTATTATTTAGCTATATACCTACATGGCTTGGACATTTCACTTCATATTCCGCCTCTGAGTGGCGAAACTATCATGAACTACCCAACGAAGTGGAGCCTTATGTTGTTAACATATTACCAGCATTTGCAAAGCGATAGCGTTTATTTTGCTACTGCAGCTCGACATCGTGGAGGCTAGCCATCCGAGCGAACGAACCAACATGTCTGCTGGACTGCAGCTGCAGAGGCTCCACCGTGCTGCAGAAAGTTATCCTCGTGAGGACGGAAGTGGCGCGCTGTAGCTGCTGCTGCTGCACTTGTGTCTACAATGGCAATAGACCGGAGGATAATGGGCCTGTCCCATGTCCCCCCGCTGGCTGTCAACTGCAAGCACGCACCCCACAATGCTCTGCCAAACACCGGCCCTCCATGTCTCTTCTGGAGCTTTCCAATTTGTGATGTGATATCCGTCCCTTCAGATGCAGGACTGTCCTTCATATCTATAGTAATTATGATGCCCCTCTGTGGTGCTATGTGTCGTGTGATTATGGTGCCCCCTCTTGCTGCTACGTAGGTGCGTATGTGTGTAATTGGTGTGCTGCTCTTTGGTGCTACGTGTTTTTATAATTTTTGTGGCCCTCTTGAGTGTTACGTCACTATGCGGTTATGGTGCCCCTCCTTATCAATTTGGTGTTACGTATTCTTGTAATTTTAATGCCCCACTTGGGTGCTACGTTACTATTGCAATTATAATATCTCATTTTATATGTAGATATATAGTGCTATATGGTAGTTGAAGTGGTAGTTTAGATTCTCCAGAATCTTAGGTGTTGTAAATAATAAAAAGATTCTTTTGGATTCTGCTCCACTAATGCACTCTGTGAATCATCGTTAAGGCAAATGTTAATTAGGCCCTAATACTCCGTCGGGAAACCAATATCGCTGCTGCACTTCTGTTACCTACGTCTCCGTCGCGCTTGCTTCATTGAACTATTTTTGGTTGCTTTGTTTGCCGCGAAACTGTTCTGTTTCTGACCCCACCGACGCTGTTTCGTCTGAGGAAGAGGCAAAATTTGTTGGTAAATACGTTAAACAAGAGCATCCCGCGGGGTCAATACGGGCGCCTCCTGTTGCCATCAGCTGACGGGATTTTCGAGCAAATATTGGCGCGAGACGTGCATTGGATGTGACAGATGTATTGGATCTGACAGATGTATTGGATCTGACAGATGTCCTGAATGTGGCAACTGTATTTGCCACCAGGCGGGTACGCGCACCGCCTGCATTTATTGATCTTCGGCTTTGAGAATCGAGTGAGGCGCAGAAACAGAGAAGAACGCCGATGGCACTTCAAGCGAAGCTTGCATTAGGATTTCGCCCGTTGCTATGGCGTCTTCGTCCTGCGTATTGTCCCGTATGGATTGCCCGTAAATTTGGGTTCTTTTGGTTCTATAAAGTCTATTTGCTGTTGTTGTTGCTGCTGCAGTTTCTTCTGGCCTGGAGGATTGCCTCGGTTTAATTGTTGCTGCACTTTTCTTAAGTCTCATGTAAAAATTCATCTTGCTGCTGCAGTTTTGTTTGGTCTTGTATATCTGTTTGTCCTGTTGTTGCATCTTTCTGTACTTTTGTATCAGTTAGTTTTGTTGCCGCATCCTACATTAGTGTCGTATCAGTTCTTCTTACTGCTGCATCATCCTTTAGTAGCTGCTACTACATCCTCCTATAATTTTTTGTAGCAGTTCGCCTCACCGATGCATCTTCTTGTCGTTTC
The DNA here is from genome assembly GCA_001587735.2 of Parhyale hawaiensis. Lineage (NCBI taxonomy): Eukaryota > Metazoa > Arthropoda > Malacostraca > Amphipoda > Hyalidae > Parhyale > Parhyale hawaiensis. The sequence goes on from LQNS02278182.1 coordinate 7,129,932, forward strand.
ATTTGTCTTTTGTATCATTTCGACTTAATGATGCAGCTCTTTACGATCGTAGAACGAATGCCGTATAGATATGCAGACGTGCACTAGCAAAACTATTACCACACCAGCACCATCACTGCAATGCCGCGCTATGCCTATCGCCGCCGCCCCGCCAGCTTCAGGGCTCCAGCTCCCGCGAGGATCTCTCACAAAGAAATATGGGCAAAAGAGACTAAAAAGATTTATTCGATTGGAGAGGATTGCAGCGTGGCCCGGACGAAATATTTATACCATAAAACGCTTCTCGCGGAGATTTATGGCCCGCTACTGAAGAATGGCGAACGACACGTCCCTAGGTCACATATTCTATTGCGGCACCACATGGTAGCTATGAGCGCTATTCTGCTGCTGTATAATGAGACATGTTCGTCGCTTCCGAACCCTGTCAGTCCGTGGTATCAGCGTATGCAAAGTGAGCATTTTCTAGGCCTTTTTTTGGGACTTGCGCTCGAACTTCGCTTCTAGCCGACTGGAAATAATGGCGTTTGTGCGGTCGTGAATCTGAGCAGCGAAAACATTTACGGCAGATTCTTCTTAAAATTCGTATCCGTCGCTGCGCAGCAAAAGTTGATAGAGCAGTTCGTTCGCTGCATCGTAATGCGTTCAATAAATATTGCTTGCTGTTGTCCTCTGAGTGCCTGTGATGTCACACTGTATCGTTTTATGACTTTGAATTTGAATAGTAAATCTTATAGGTACGCCCCGAGTGGTGAAGCCTTTGTTTTGATTCCGAAACCTCCATTAGCGTGCCCCTTTGATACTCAGAAGAACTTGTTTAACGACTTTTCCTAGCTGCGTAAAAGAATACCTATTTAATAAATTGGAAGTTGATGTTAATATAAGTGTAAACATATTGAAGCTGCTGCTGCGCAGGTACCTTTTCGTAGCTAAACAAAAACTAAGAAATGCATTCAACTATTAACTGGCGTTAAAGAAAAACAGTTACTTGAAAATTGCGTAGTTATCCCTTTAAAATAAAAAAGGTGTTTGAATAATTTTCAGAATGTATCGGAAAAATTCATAATGTATCGCCATTAATGTTAGTAATGTTTTCCTTGATATAGAAAATCGTTGTTAATGCAATAAAGAAAACAATATTACGTCGTAGTTTCACTTGGAGAATCTTATTATATTAATGTTAACGACTGAATTGGTCATTTATGGTGATTATTACTTCACCAAGTGCAATGAAGTACCTACCGTATACCGCTCACGTCATATAGCATATATTCCTTTTTTATTTCTGTAAATGCGACGAGCGTAACACAAACTGGTTATATTAATTAGGGGTTTCCAGTACTTTTCCATACCTATCGCTAACATCAAAAAATACGAAAAAGTTTTATAGCACCAGTTACTGCTTCGTATATAAGTCTCGTATTACTTTTGCTTGCCTTCATATATCACTATTATCACCTTCTTTACTGATTGTTACGACCGCTTTTTACTTTAGGCTAAAAAAATACTAAGACGTAGGTCCTTGAGCGTGAGCTAGCAAGTTTTTCTTACTTTCGTGCCGCGTATTGGTACTATACTAAGATATCTATATTACGACCGAATTTATTGTTAATAAATATGCGCTGGAGCAAGAAAGAGTCACATTTTCTCACATATGGGTGCCTTGCATTATTAAGACCGCCTTTAGCACTCAAGAAATGTGTGTTGGAGCACCACCCGAGCAACTCTTCGTTCACATTCCAATCACATTTGGTGGCCGTCGACTGTAATCTCGGTTAGCCTGAGCTCCTCGGTTGCCGAGGCGGCTGTTCGATAATCCTTGCCTAGGATTGCTCACAAAAAGACTTGTTAATCTGGCGCTGTAGCCTGTTAATAAGCCCGTGGCTCTATTAGTATGAGCAGCGACCGCGTCTGTCCGTTAGTGCGAGAGGCGGCAGCTGCAGAGGCCGAGTTACGCGCCCTGCAGAGAGCCGCCCGAAACGCTGAAAAGCTTGGTTGCTTTTGTGTTTCTTTCACATTATTAGTTTCTTCTGTAAGACAAAATGTTTTTTAATGTCAGTGAAAGATAGAAAATACCGTGATTTTCTTTCATTAATGTTGCTATCTTTTTTTTAACTTATAAGAAGGAGGTGCACGAAGTACCTACTGAAAGTTTGGCTGCTTTTGTTTCTGTTGTTTCCTTTTAGTAGCTCTGGTAAAACTAGATGCTTTTTTCGAGTGTCCCTGAGTTCTGCAAAATACAAAGAATAATTTTCATTGCTCTTGCCTTGTTTTTATAACTAATAAGATAGATACTCATGAATTATTAACAGTTTGGCTACTTTTGTTCATCTTTTAGAATTAGGGTATTTCCTCTAAAAAACCAAGTTTTGCTTTTTAAGCTGTAATGAACGTGTTTCTAGCATGCTTCTTTCTTCGGTCAGAAATTTTTTCGTGAAGATTTTTTCGTGCTTTTGTGTTCCTCTGAATGCTTGTTTCTCCACTGAGAAAGTAAAAATCTTGAAGCTGGGATAGTATTTTTTTTTTTTGAACACCTTTTCATCGGTAAAGTGAACTTGATTCTTTTCGAGTTGGGATGCATTTGTTTTTCTGCTACTAGACTACAAGAGAAGATACTTCCATTTATTACTTAAATTACTGTGCCAATCCAAAGAGAAAAACTCGATACCTTGTCTTCGTGTCACTTGAAATGCTCTTGTTTGTGACGTATGTAGAGATGCTAGTCTGGCGGTATCTTTGCATATTTCGGATGCCATTTGTAAGACTGACAATTATATATGTGAAAGTAACCTGTACCTAGTAGATATAATTGAACTCCGTTTATTGTAGGTAATGACATTATTGACGATTTTATGACTTATGTCCCATAAGTGTATACGCTTTCAGTGGACGCGTTCTCCATATTTCCTGTACCCTAGTTTTGTTTTTGACTGAATGAATA
>LQNS02278182.1:7154800-7175723 GCA_001587735.2 Parhyale hawaiensis
TCAAAGATTCGCAACTTTACGATAACTTATAATATTCAGTTCCGTGACGAAGTACCGATATCACTTGATTTTGTCGACGAGCTTAACAAAATTATGATCCATGCCGTTTCAACAATCAAATAATGTACTACACAGGTAAATCTATACACAAAGGTAAATTTTTAAAATTAGGCTAAATCTAAAATTTAGCTGTAGTATGTCATTGCATTCGTGCCCGCTTCTGTAGAGTTAAGATACTGGTAACTTTGCTAGGGGTTTTAGCATCCAATCCCAGTTTTAATAGGAAATTCCAATGTGTGAAATGTCACCAGTTAATTAAAGCCATGACAGTAGCATTATATAGGTAGCGCAGACGCTAGCTACCTGGCCCAAGTTAGGCTGCGTGTGTTTTCGTTTGGTTCTTATCCTTGCAGAATTTTTCACCATTTCCATAGTCAAGTTGTGGTAGCTACTGGGCCAAAATTCTATTAGGGGATGGTCTTATTTACTAGATATTCACTACACTTGTCAATTGATGCAGTGATGTTTTGAAGCTAAGGTATGAACGAAGTTGCGGTGGCGCCTGAAGAATGTGTATATTCGTAAATGCTGTATCGAAACTCATAAGGTGAAAGGGCGGGGGAGGGGGGGATGTATGCACGGACTGGTAAGTTTCTTTCTTTCTTTCTAGTAGCCATTGCACTGCAGAAACTTGGTGCTACTCGATGGCTTTCGATAATGATAAGCTGCCTGGCGACGGCATTGCCGAGCTTGTAGAGGGTTATAAACCTTTCGGGTTTCTTGTTCTCTTCTTCTATGACACCGGGCAAAGTTGTTGTTGTATAGTGCTCTTCGATAGCGATAAGCAGCTGGCGACGACGCAGCTGGGGCTGGAAACTTTTTTTTTGTATGGTGGTGGAGGTCATTTTGTATTCTTTGATACCCTGGGCATTGAAGGCAGGCGCCAGACTGGTGCTTTTCTTCGTGGATAAGAACCTCTCCTGCCTCTGACTGCCTGTTGGACTGCAACGAGGTTGCATGTGCCCCTAGCTATGGTGACAGAAGCTGACGCAGTCCGATACCTTGCTATTCGACACTGACCAACTTGGAAGCTTGGAATTTATATATATACCTATACTGAGAACCAAAGACAAAGAAGTGCCTAACGCCACTTCTCCGTCGATACTAAGATTGATTAGCGATATTATTGGAGGTGTCTGAGCTTCGGAGGGGGGTTCACGCCCTTACTGACCCTGCAACGAATGTTCTCTAGTCTGTGTCGCACCTCTGTTGCATGAGACGAGTCCTATGTTACTGGAAAATTTCTACAACAGTCTTTCTAAAACAAAAAAAAAAGAAAATTTATGATTTGTTTTGCCACGCAGTTGCCAGTATCTTTGGCCCCTTCTTAGGTGGTTTGTAAAAATCATAAATAGCTTTTGTCACAATGCACGATAACGAAAATCACCTGCTGCAGAAAACACCTGGCCGGAGAGGTCGCAGATGGCAAGCAACGGCGTCCCCTTTTAGTCGGGAGGAATTTCTTGGAACGTGTCGCATGGACTCTCTAATCCATTCTCTATCCATTCTAAATGGGAAGGTGTCTTTGTGTTTGTCCACCGTCTTATTGCGTATTTTTTATACTTTGGTGCGCACTGTGGGAACGAGAAATTGCAACTCACGGAATGTAATCCTTTCCTTGGACATTGCATTTATTTTTCTTCGTGTTATGTGCATAGCACCATTCGATCGTAGCTCATATTTTTTATTGAAACTGAGCATCTTAACTTGGCGAACAATGTCAACTCGTACAAATAATATTGAACGTCACACAAGCAAGAGATAAGACACTGCAGCCCGCTGACCAACTAGCTGTACTCTCATACCTGAGTGACCTACACAATCTTATGCTCAACTTGATGAGTGCACGTTCAGCTCGTACATCGTTCACGCTACCGACTTCGCTGTGTATCGTGACACCGCTCGAGCTGAACGTCCGCTGCCGCTGATGAGTTGAGCATGTGTTTGTGTTGTGTGGCGCCCGGCATCAGATGGGAAGTTTTTTCGTGTACTATGTGTACTAATTCTGGATTATTTATGGTTTATTTTTCTTTGGTTAACATTTTGGAAGTCCCCTAACACAATCTTGTGTTACCGTGCTTCTCAGAGAGGAGATTACTGCCTTTTATGATGTTTACGCTGCGTAAATTTGTACGGCGCTTAAACATATAACACTTTTGTTATATTCATGAAATGGATTCACTTCGATGCCTGGTGCTCCAGAGGCTTAGGATGTGCCGTTATGAAATATGTTACATTTTTAATCATAAATGCAGCTACTGACTCTACTTTGATAAGCTGAAATGAAAAACATTGTTTAGGTTGTGGTTCTTACTCCGGGGATATCTGCAGCCTATGGCGGTCCAAATCTGCTTGGGAAGTTTGACATAACGTTTCAGTTACTGCATGTGTATATTATTGAGTAGTGTAGTCTCTTTAGTGTAAATTCCTTTTTCTTTGCTTGAAAGTGCTCCAGACTATACTTTATACGTATACGCACTTATTAGAACCAATATGTAATAACACAATCAAAAATCGGTCTAGAGTTTACGTGATGCAATTGCACCAATATCATTGCTACCCAAAAAGTTGCATAACTTTCTCTAGCGGCTATTAGATCTATTATTACTTGTGTACAGTAGTGTGAAAATACTTCCAAATTATGTATTGTAATGCATATCTGTATGTAATAATGCCATCAACCTCTCAACATAATAAAACAGTTTTAAGGAAATGAGGTATAAAATGCCAAAGGATGGGTAGAAACCCCGCGACACGATTTACTGTAGTGGTCCAGTATTGAACAAAACGATGACCCACTGACTGTGTCAAGGGGTTGTACCGGCACAATACCTATGTAGGAACCCTGCGGCACACGATTTACTCCGGTGGTCAACTGTAGAGCAAAGCCAAGGTCTGGAGGACTCAAAGGAAGCGATCGCTCCTGGCCGTCCATAACTCGACCGCTTTATATCGTCCTGCCTGAATGCTTTCCCTGTGGCATTTTGCCGCAGTTTTATCAGATGGCGCGTCTCTACGATTTTCTTTAAATTCCTTTGAGATCTGCACGTGAGATTTTTTTTGCTCCGGAAATTTCTATTTTGGAGGTTAAAAGTCGGCGGCTGTGGCTCCTGGCCGTCTGGAGCTGTTGGTGTTTTCGAGGCTGCACTTATGCAGAGCTCTGCATCATTAATGAAAATGTGCTTGACGTGACTGAAGCTTGAAAGGCAGCGCTTCTGCACGTGTTTGTTACTTCCTTGGAAGGAAATATTAGATATATATAATAACTAATGGCACCTGTGTTCCTAGTGCACGCTTGCTCATGTCAGGAGTGGATTCGTTTTCAATTTGTATTCGTTCCGGTAATGTAGTGCATATTTACTGATCAGTGTTCTAAAACAACCTAAGGATGTTAGTATTTGCATAGGGCAAATAGTGAGTTTAAAGACATTTTTCATTTCCTGAAATGTGCAATACATTATTGTGTTAGACATGATATCATGACTCTTTGTCAATTACGGATCCCGTGTTCTTTCGTGGAGTCAGTAATAACTCTACTATGATGATTGTTATTTTCTGTTCTACATAAATTTGTGTTCATAGCTCCAGTCTTGCAATGATACCGATATAACAACTTCATGACGGCTTTTGCTCTAGTAACCCGTTACACGGGTTGTAGCAATGCAGTATACCAGACGTGATGGCTGCTACGTAAGTTCCGGAGACCGTGTGCCATCTCGCCCTACACCCGTGTGGACGTTGTATGTTCCGGTTAATCTCATAGTTTCAGCGATAAAAACATGTAAAGTTACCTTCTAGGCCCTGCGAATGTACGAGTAACTATGTGTCAATATTTACGGCTACCTACCCTTAACTCCGAATTGTCTAGCCAGAATTAAACTTCTTGAAGCAACAGCATTGTTTCTAACGACAAGAGAAGCTGCCTGCGCATTGATGTGCTCCGTGTGTGATTCTCTGAATATATCTGTACAATTTTCATTACCTAAAACGTGACACCGTGTTCAATATATATTGTTGTCTTGACGTTTTCGGTAAAACATTCGTTGCGGCGACACACACATTGCTTCAGTGCGCATTGTTGCCTTCATGTTTCCTTTAAAATTTTCGTTGCTGTGAAACGATCGATACTCAAGTACTGCGGCCTGAACATTTTCCCTAAACTCTTTCCTGTAGTGACATAAGCTTGGCACCCATGCATACTGGACACTATAGCTCTGGCTCTGCCCTGGCTGTGCAGGGTTCTGCTGTATGGTCCTCCCCATGTCATTGATTACGCGCTTCATTTTCGCTTCATTTAGCTCTCTCGTGTCACGATTTTTATCTCTAAAGCTTCATAATTCGGACACTTTACGACGGCCAGGGTTTTTCTTATAGGAAACTAACGCTTCTCACGTGAGCAGCCGCTACCAATCGCTGATTTTAGTGCCTCTATTCGCGCCTGATTCCTCCACCGATAAATAACTTGCGAAAAATACGCGCTGCTCCTTGAGAAAAATCCTGTGGCTGCTTCGTAGCCATCTGGCGGCATCTCTTTGTTTATTATCCATATTCTGTACGTCGCTGTAGTATACGACAGCGGACCTGGTATATTTTTATTTTATGAATTAGATGATATGTCCTTATATTACATACAATGTTGTCTGCGATTAACGGTTGCCATAAGAACCAATGTGGCCTCTTTATCTATTAGTTGAATACTAGTAACCCCCAATATACGTTGCTTCTATGGGGTGGTACCGTATACGCCACTTGGGCCTGGTATATTTTGCCTGTAAAGAGTGGTGTTTATTTTATACCGTATTCATAGTTAAGGCTATAAGTACTCCTTTATTTGTTCTCTTTACAATTTTGATACAACTGATTAAAAAGGTTCACAATTTAAACGAGAACGAACCTGCTAAAAGCGACATTTTGCTTGTGAGGCCCAACGACGACAATGTCAAGGTAATAACCTAAGATAAGTCTCAAAATAGAATAACATTTAACTAAAATTTTGCAAACAAATATGTCCTAAAAGTCTATAGAAAAAACAACATCCCTAAGGTTGCATTCATTCCAAGAATAAGAAATAGCAACAAAAAAACATTGTAGTTTTGATTCACTTTTCCATAGCAGTTACTGTAAACATACATATATATATTTCACCCGATCAAAAACATGCAAAAAAAGGCTGATGAATTCCAAAGTCTTCATGCTGCTGTAGTTACGGGCAGTATCTTCACTACTGAAATCATACATGCATCAACAAATACCAAATTCACAATCATAAAATAAACAGCACAAGTGACCACTGAACCGATTTGCTCAAAATAGAATTATATAATTATGAATAAGGTTAAAAAAAAACATGTCAGATATGAACTTCAAATCAGTATGTCCGCCGGTAGATCTTGTGGGCCCATAATCGAATGTGTCCTATATTTTACAATTCTAGCCTACCTAAAAGTAACATAGTAACTATATTGCAAAAATTGCAAATCAGTAAGACTGCTACTGTTCACATTGCACTCACAAAATTCTTGCATTTGAGTAAGATTATTACTACTTAGAGTACACACTAGCAACGATTAAAAATACAAATTTAGTATTGTGCTAAGACATGGTCTTTATGCTTCAGATTTGAGTATCGGATGAGTGACAGATGTGGCTGTAAAATTTGCTTGCTTTCGATAGGATTACATAATCATAGTCCAGACCAAGAAACAATGCCACATACGAGCTGAAAATTAATATGTCCGCAAGTGGATATTGTTGCTCCTTCACCGATAGAAACAAACTTTTAAGCCTTTAAACACATGTACTTTACAGTATCTCAGCCCCCCAACAAAATAAATAAATAATTCAAGCAAAAACAATATTGCATACAATTATACATCAGAAAAGTGTCTAGTACTCATATTGCACTCAAACCTTATTGCTACTGTGTAAACTTGATACACACAAGTAATGATTAAAATACTAATTTTGATATTTTGCTAAGGTGTAGTCTTTGTACTTAGATTTGAGCAACTGGTTGTGCATTGGCACCGCGAGGTCATCAGGTACTGAGTTGAAACAACGAACACACTGGAAAACTGTAAACCTCTTTTGAATTTCAAGTCTAACATTTGGCAAATTTAACTTCCTGCCTCTGATATCGTAATTATGAACTGGTATTAGGGAGCTAAAATACTTCAGAAACAGATCTGCCTGTTGATATATGGCTTTTTTGATAAATTTCAAAAGAAAATAATCATAAACGTCCTTAAATTTCAGTATGCGCAATTTTTTATACATGGAGTTAACCGATACGAGGGGCACATTATTATTATCATCTCTCTTAACATTCAAAATTACTCGTAGCACATCATTTAGAGCAACTTCAACTGGTCGCAGCAAGTACTAAGTAGTATGATGCATAACTGCTACCATTACCTGTCAAACTACCATTACCTGTCAAACTATCGAGACACCTCACTATCGCACACTTTTGTTTGAATATAACGTCTGGAAACGGTTGACATGCAACTTATATAATGTATCGTTTTAACCTATGCAAGTACTACCGGCATAACCTACTGTAAGTAAACCGTCATCTCTCTGATTACTTACTTTTGTCAGCAGTATTAACATCGTAACTTTCTTCCTTTCTTCGTTATGCTCTGACACCACCACTCAACCAGTGCTTCGTGATACGCGTATTGGTCGTTAACCCATACCTACCGAAGCGGATTGTTTTAATTATACTGCTCCTACGAAACTTGATGTTTAAAAGATGAAAAATTACGTTAATCTGCCAAATGTATCGCTGTGAACTGATATAGCCGTTGTGTTTCAGAGAGGGGAATTTTCCTCACTGGGAGAACATTCTAGTGTTGTCACCCCGTCCCTTGGCCACCCCCAGGACCGTGAGAACAAGCCATGTGGAAGTTATGTACCTTGGTCCCCTTTACGGTTGTCCTTTTGTTTGTCCTCGATTATATTTTCGAACTATTCTTTGTCATGGTCTTCCCGGTTATCCTGTGAATTTTTTTAACCGGTTACGATCGTATGACAGTAATTTTCCTACTCATTTCTCAACTTAGTCGTCGTTGCATGTTTCATTGCCGTGAATTTTTTAACATTGTTTAAGCCGTATAATTGTAATTTTCCGCAGCATTTTTGAAGTTAGACGTTGTAGCATTGCTATTATTTTCTCGTGGTGTTATCATAGGCCTAACGTGGTCTAGGTCGCATTACGGTAATTTTTTGTGCATTTTTATCTTCGTCGTCTCATCAATGTGATAGTCCTGTGATTTTGTTTTAATATTGTATGGGTCGTATTCCCGTTAATCATATATGAATTATTCAACCGTTTCCTGGTGATATTATAGTGAATAATTACTTGCGAAGGTTTCATCATTTGTCTTTGTTGCATGGCTTGCACTAGGGTTCGTTACATACTGTATTGCTATGCCCGTATGCTGTACATCCATGAGTTTTCCATCTTCGTCATGTTTAGTTTACTTACGTTTCGTATAAATTCTGCATCTTTTATATGCACCGTATTTGCCTTTTGATAATTTGAGTGGCGGCTGCAACATAGCCGTTGCCCCACCACCAGTGCGAGCTCACCATCAAAAGCGCCTCTGACACTGCAGGCGAACGCATGGTTTGCTGTCCAATGTAAACAAGCGCAGGAAGCCCTTGAGATGCACAGAACGGTTAGTCAAAGCCAAGAAGCTCTTACGCCAACCACTCTTATCCTTTTGAGTACTTACCCGAAGATTGGTTATATAGAGGAGCAAGTTCATCGATCTAGCCGCAGCGTCTGGTGGCGAATAGGTGAAGCGGGAGTAATTATAGATGATGTTCATGGATGGTTGTGGCGGTAATTTTCTCCCATTCCCCCCAAAATAAAATACTGTTGAAATGACAGCTTTGGTGTAAACCGAAGAGCAAAAATTATAACCAATAAACGAAAATAGTGGGAGACTATTGCACACATGCACTTTCCCGTGTGATGCTTACTTCATATTTGCTTTGACTATTGCTGCACTGTACTGATATACGTACCTATTTCTTATTTCCCACGTTTACTGAATTTAATGACTGTCTTTCACAAGCACTTATGTAATAGCTATACCGTGTTAGCCACAAAGTAATTCTATAACTAGCAACGATTTTACAACTTAATCCAATCATTGTGCTGGCTGTGTTCTATCATACAAGTAAATATTTTAACATCAACATTATTAAATTTTTTCCGCTTTTGCGCTGGCTCTGCAGAGTAGTATTGTAATGATGCTATTCATGGAGGAGTTAATTCAAGAAAAAAGTCCAATACGTACCTGCTCTATTCTCGAGACGGAACATTTTGCATTGAATTCTATAGCTGAGGCTACCTGTTAATTTTAATGAATTTTGTATAGATAGTAAAAGTACAAACGATGAATGAATATAACCATTAGGGGCTGTGGCATATTCTGAACTATGCTTTCTATTACTTGATCTGCTCATCTCAATCTCAATTGGGAGTATCGAGAATTGTTCGTTTTCTCGAATATAGCATTTTTACATATCCATTTACATATCCATTTCTCGAATATAGCATGTTTACATATCCATTTGGGTGTTCTACAAGCATTTCCCATACAACAAGTGGAAATTTGATTGTGTCACATTGCATTGTTTTTGTTCTTTATGCATATTTTTTTTTTTTGCTTTCTGGGTCATGCGAAGAGTTTTTTTCTCGTACTCGAACACACGTTCCATGTATTTTTGTCATTTCTCTTGTACCAAGTGACGGTCGTCTTGCCTCAAGCTGTAAGTTTTGCACGTTGGTTATTCGTTTTTGTTTTGTACAACAGGATAGAATGGCGCTTGTGCATTACCTTTCAATTGCGTACCTGCAGAACCGCGCCCTTTGTTGTCTGCCAAAAGAATCTGGTGATTGTGCAATCATCGCATCCAAGAGCGCAGTTCTGCCCGAAATGAGTGCCCTCCAGTCGCCGAATTCCGGAGATCTCCACGAGATGCTCGTGCTATCCAGATCTTATTTTGTCATGATCGAGATGATGGCCTACGATAAGTGACACAATCGGGACCACGTACGCTCTTGTGTCTGTGTGTGTCTCTCTCTGTCTCTTTCTCACTCACCGACAGAAAAATATAAGAGAGAACGATGGCAGGGAGAAAATGTTGCTATGTTAGGAGTGTAAATGCGCTAGAACATTACCCTAACCGTCGGAGGAATGTGTCTGGTCCCTGCGGAGGAGCCTAACAAAAAGCTGCCGGACAGATACAAATGAAGACCCATTCGTCGGCCCGAGAGAAGCGCGTGTGTGCTGTTGTGTGGAACGGAGGGGCTCCTGTCCTGCTGCATTCGCACCTCCAGACTCTACATGCACCTTAATTATGGCCCTTTGTCTTTAGATTTGCTTGTGGCCTCCAATCTGCTTAAGAGTCCGTCATTGAAATGTTGTCATTGACGAGGCTTCGCCGTCTTATAGAGTAACATTCCTGCCACTGCTTTGTTTCGTCTTGCGTAACTGCATTCCTTCGCGCTCCAATTTTCTTTTGTACTGCACGGAGTAGCAATTTGTAACAGTAGCTGTTATTTTAAGGTAGCGTATAGGCTGCTGCTCCATCAATTAATTTTGTCTTTTACAGCTGTTTTTATTCCCAACCTATGCTCCCAAGAACTTGAAATTGCGGTCTGTCGCCCTCGTCTGCTGGTCTTTATTTAATGAAATGCATTGCAACAAGTAGCAACTCTTATCATTTTTTATTGCATGCGTGCGTCTTTGTTAAATTAACTTTATTATGTTGCTGATGCCTTGTATCCTATTATTTGTTTTTTAATTAGTTTCGTTTTTTAGCGTGAGTTCTCGAGATTGATGTTTTGTAGTTATTTTGCAATATGTCTTGGGTATTTGCGCTCTGTTTAACTATTGCAGAATTAAAAACAAATTCTTTTCCCGTGAACATTAGTGAAACACTTCGGTGCTCCTTACTGACAATTTACCTGTGTAGGTACTAGTAGTCTCACTTATATTTGGGCTGATACTGTTATTGGCTAATTGATAATCTATGTTTCTTCAAAGAAGTTTAAGCGTTTTCACAAGGTATGGCTTTCTGTTGACGATTAATGTTGACCTAGTTTATTTAAATACTAGGATTTTCTAAGCTCACATTTTTACATAGTATAGCTAATTAGTTTTAGATACATTTAACGCACATACTATCGTTCCTGTCATTACCTCTTCCAAGGAAGTTATGTTTTCGTCGGTTTTGTCTGTCTGTCTATTTGTTTGTTATTCTATTTGTCTCTCTGTCTGTCACCAAGATAACTCAAAAAGTTATGGACGGATTTTGACGAGATTTACGAGCATTGTTGTTAAGTGTGTTAGGAGGAACAGATGATTAACTTGTGGTGAAGATCCGTTCATCCGTTTGATTGTCTGCCTCATTTTTGCTAATGCAATAACTCGAAAAGTTATGGACGGATTTTTATGAAATTTTACACGAGTTGTTAGCTATACCTATCACGAAGAGTAAATGACCAAATTTTTTAGATGATTTGTTTGTTCGTTCGTTAGTTTGTCGCTGTTTTTAATTTTATACTTTTTAGCACAATAACTCAAAAAGTTGTGAATGGATCTTTATGAAATTTACAGGAGTTGTTGGCAACGTTACAAAACATAAGTGATTAAATTTTGGTGATGATCGGATGATCTGTTTGTGAGTTTGACTAATGTTTGTCAGAATTTTTGTTAGCAGCATAACTCGAAAAATTCTGAAGGGACCTTCAAGAAACTTGCTAAAACTGTTAATACTGTTAAAAGGCACTAATGATTATATTTTGGTGTTGATACAGAGAAATTCATGGTCTCAGAACCAATTTGAATTTTTCATTTACCGGTACCGTTGCCTTGCTTGGCGGAGGTATGCGCTCTCAGAGTGCTCTAGTTGCATAGGCCTAAGTTGTTTTCAGATACATGTTGGTGCTTAATATCATTCTGTTTATTGTACGTTTCTCTGAAACACATTTCTGGGCGCTTTGTTCTTCCGGTTAGCTTCCGTTACTTTAGGTGCAGTATTATCATTGTTGTTTCGTTGACTTTTAGTTCTTTTCCAAGGCATTTTCTGCATTCATCACTCATGTTCTTACTTTAGGTTATATTCTTTTTAGTTTCTCCCTTCAAGCACCGTATCACATCTGTCATGTGACCAGTGCAACAGTATCCAGAGCTCGCCTGGCATGCCGTAACTGCGTCTCCATGGATGGTTCCCTCCGTACGTTCCGTTGCCGATGTACAGGCCGCTGCCGATAAGCCCTGACGGGATCCGACATCCTGCCCAATAAATTGCCCCGGTCAGTGCTGGCTGATAACAATAAATCCGACTATCACCAATGAGGATAATACGCACGAGAAATTCGGCCTGTGCTTGTTACACTGCGCTGTCCAGCTGCGGAATGTGGGGCTACGAAAAGCAACCGAATTAGAACGTACGCTGCGTCCTGTATAAACGAGTTTTTAAGCTTATAGGATAACTGCCCCAGTTTCTTTAGTTTTGTTCAAGTTGAACAGAGTTCTGCCTTAAGCAAAGTGAATTTAATAGAATGTTTTTTTTTTATAGGATACCTATGTGCTGCACTAGCTGAAACATTTGTAATTTGCTCATCATCATGCGTATGGTATAGTTTGTTGCTATGTTCGTTTCGATTTGTAGTGTTGGTTTTTCAGTTCGCACGTTGTCAAATGCAAGCGCTTTCCTGAGGCATCGTGGATACTAACTTGTACTGTGTAACCAAGATGATGTACAAGTTGAACATCTACTCATAAGTTAGCTGAACGTGCGATTGTGTAGTGTGGCTCCGGCATAAGAGTGTGTAGCGAGTCGCTTGGATGAGCTTCTATCGAGCCGCTTGGAGCATAAGCGCTAAAATGAGCCATAGGCGATCTTTCGGGTCAGATTTTAATTCCGTGGCCAGATGATTTTACCGGACCACCTAACAAAAAAATTTCGTTCCGTTGATTAATGTTCATCATTACGTTTGTTGTCTTGTGGCGTTGTTTCCGCGTTATTGAAAAGAATGGGTGAAGCGCACCTGTTTGCTAGAAGACTGTTGGTTTCCTGTGATTGTCATACAAAACGAAAACTTTTGGTGATCCCCTACATGCAGCTTCGCTGCCCAAGCTCCGTGGTTTCCCGTGACTGTCGGACGGAAAATCTAAGTGGTCACCCCTAGTTTCTCTGCCAAAATTTGTGACTTTCGTGGATTGCCAAGGGGAAAATCTTCAATGTGACCACGTGCAGTTTGTCTGCAGAAAGTTCTTTAGCTTATATTGGTAGCCGGACGAAGAATCTTCGAAGTGCCCGCGTGCGGTTTCTCCGCAGCTTCTGTTGTCGCCTCCTCCACGGACACGCGCTTTCGCACTCGGCCAAGCTCCTTTTACGGGCCGTGTCGGAAGCTTTCAAAGAGCCATCAGGCTTAGTCAAACATTGTTAGACGCGCTGCCAAATTGAACATTAATACTGTAGTGAGCTGTTTTTCACCAAGCCGCTTTTTGGGAGCTTGCTTTTCCCTCCCATTGAAGAACCCGTCGATGGCTGTGATTCTGCAGCTTATTCAGTTCTCGAGGCAGGGACGGTGGAGCTTTTCACAGTGACGACTCCATTTACGGAAGCTGTACATAAAATACCGACAGCCGAGCCAACTAATGTTTCCATAATGTGTTGTTTGGCTACAGCTTGCGTCGTTCAATGTTTTTGTGCGCATTTCCTATTGTAGAGCTACCTGAAATTGATAGTTTGGCTGGTATCAACGGGTAGTTACCTGCTCTCGCTGCTGTGAATTTTTAATTTTCTGTCGTAGCCGAGGCGCTGCTTTCAGAAAAGGCATGTCTGTATTATCAGTGAATGCAGGACCCTCGGAAATGTAAGAAAAGATATCGTAATCTTCCGTCAGAGCTATGAATTCCGTTACTGTCAGCTTACTTACATTGGTGTACTACTTCTTTAATTAACTGTATTGACCTCATGTCTACCCGAAGATTTGTAGCAACTACAGGTAAAAACTTGCATTTTGGCTCCATTTTTCGTAGACGCAGACTTCCAGATTTATGCGCTGCCATACTTGTGTCTGTTGGCAGTATGCTCCGAGAAGCGCCCGCATACAAATACTTCTGGTTGAAAGTATCATTGTGACGCAGTTTCGATGCATTTATTTTGATATTTTATTGGTGCTTAGCGAGTACGGCGCGACTGCTCCTCTCTTAAAGTTGTGTAATAGCAAAGTGTAAAACAATCTTTTCTCGGGGGAAATCGTACGATAAGCTACATAGACTTGTATCAGATTCATATATTATAGCGAAAACGTTAATAAAAAAAAAGATAATCCTGTCTTCGGGAAGAAGGATGCGCCCTAGATATATATCCACACCATGTGGATAATCTTCTATTGCAATACTATTATAACAATTATGAACGATAATTTGCTTTTCATGGTGGTAGCGGTGGTTAAGCCAGGAGAATACTACTACTACAACTACTGCATTTTCATGGTTACGTGTAAGTAGATGCTTTAGTTTAATGTAGTTGGACTACAATGATGACGTAGCAGAAGAGAATCCCGCCATTGCGTACAGTAGGAAATATTCTCCGTACATTTGCTCTGGCAGGTGCACACCTCATGGTACGCAAACATTGTACCGAGCCGTTCACTTAGCCTGAGTTTGACATGCTCTCTGCTTAAGTAGCAGCCACGAGTTCGATGAAAGCTGCACTAATTATGGGCATGGGAGTTGTACCTTAGGATGTAGTGCACTCCAATACACACGGGCCTTCCGGTCTGGCCAGTTCGAGTGGAGGAGCGTGGCAGTGTTTACCGAAGGGGCGGACTGGCTACTCGGCGCCGATGGGCTGGCGGTCATTGGTCGTTGAGCCATCCGAGTCTTTCTTGCGGGGCCATCGGGCTGCAGCTTTTGAACTTCAGCATCCCTCTTCTTGTGCTTTGCAGGGGCGACTTGCTCTACGCATGAACTTGCAAGCCGTGTCGTTGGAGGGAACCTTCCGAAAGTGATTGGTTTATATATAGCTGAGCCATCCAAGACTTGTCTTGTCATTACTGACGCGACTGTGGCAGTTGGAGTTCAATAAGGAAGGTTCCAGAAGTAAATTATGAGAATTGTTGTGCTAGATTTAGTATTCTAGACGATGCTCTAGCTTTAAAAATACTATTCTCATTCTTGAAGTTTGTTACCTAAATATTTAACTGTTCCGATATCCAAATTGTTCGTTATCGCTATAAGATAAACTCGTCGCCATAGCCGTAGTTACATTTATTTTGATCTACAATCACCAGTGTGTGTAACTTACCTAATCCTACCACAACCTAACTGTTACCTAAGGATGTTCTCCAAGACAGTTATTGCTCTTCGTCTAGCCCCAGCACTGTTTCCACGGCATAGACTGTTATCTTCAGTGATCTTTGCTCCTGGGACTGAAATTAGCCCTCTCTAGTTTTCCCGGAACTTCTGTATCCAGTATTCCCTCGACACAAACTCTCTTTCCCATGCAGTCTCTTAAAAGCACTAACCAAAGTCTTAAAGTTTAGACGTAAACTTCATTGTCGAGTATCCCGAAGGCACAGCCTAACCCCTTCTCGTATCCTGAATATAGACCTACCTGGGCTGATACCTACCTAGGTAAGGCCGGGGCCGGAGTAGCCGGTGCTGGTCGAGGCCGGGACCGGTGCCCCGGTCCTTCCACAATCCTGGATACACATACGATCCCTCCCACTACAATCCGTAAGATCATAAACCGACCCTTCCTGTTTCCCGAAGACAAAACTACCCCTCCATAGTATCCTTAAAACAGAAACTGCTTCTCCTCAGTGTCCTTACGATACAAACCTCCCCTTCCAGTGTCCCTGAGCCACAAACTTCCCCTCCCCAATATCCCCAAGACAGTAACGCCCCTCCCCAACAAAGTGGCCGAGTTGTGTCCTTAAATTGAAAGTAAACAAGCAAGACAAGGCCCCAAATTAGGCGGTCAGTGAGGGCAGGCGGTCACTTACTCCACTCAATCTCGCGTCCGTTTGATCCCCCCGCTGCTGCTGCTGCTGCTCGTCTTCTTTCTTTTGATGCTTTCTTTGATTCGTCTGCCAAAGTAACTTGCTTTTGTTTTCTGAGCAACATGTTTAGTATCGTGACCTTTCTACACATGGTTTCATTCATTATTACGGTTTGTCTTCCGGAGCAACTTGCTTTCGTTTTCTAAGCAAAATAGTATCCTGACCTTTAGCTTCTGTTAGTGTCTGCTCTTATTTCTTTTATTTTAAATTACTATGATTCGTCTTTTAGAGCAACTTGTTTTTGTTTTCTGAGCAACATAGCATCCTGACCTTTAGCTATTCTTAGTGTCTGCTCTTTTTTTTTTCATTTATTTTAAATTACTATGGTTCATTGTCCAAAAGTAACTTTTTTTTTTTGCTTTCTGAGCCTCGTTGTAGCATCAGCTTCAGTTTATCTTAGTCTCTTTACTCGATTTTTGGTTTACATTATTGAGCTCCTATCGTTTGGTCCTTCTTCTATAACACTCAGATTTTTTCTTGTTTTGAACGTTTTCTATTCAGTGGTTGAGTTTGCCTGTTTGAGTTTGCTTTTTCCACTTTGCTTTTTCTCGAGTTCTTTGCAACATTGTGTTGTAACGTCAAGCGTTTCTTTGTGCCATGGTCATTTTCTGCTCAGCTTGCAACATTGAGCTTCGGTTTTGATCAGTTCCTGGTAACTCTTGATTTAGTACAAAGGAATATTGCACCTTGACTTGGAGCTTTGTGTTTGTGTTCCATTGTTATGTGTTTCCTTTTATTCCTCAAATGGTACATTGTTACGGGAATAAATAAATGACTGATGCTTGAAATATTGTTTTGTTCAATCCTTAGCTTTATTCTTCACTGTGGAAATCACAATTTGATAGCATCTCGGTGCTGTAGGTTACATGGTAGCTATATGAGATACTACCTTTAAAGGCATTGTGTGCTCAACGGGAATGGCTTTTGCATATTTTCCCGTCAAATGTTGCTATCCGGAGCCTGTTCTACCCTCTATAGCATAAATATATAATCCATGGAATATGTAGGTAACTCTCATATTTTTCGTTCTACATTTCTTTGAGAGTTTACCTTCGATTGCAGTTTCCATTTCTACTACAACAACAACAACGCTTTCTCCGCAACAACCTACCTACCTTTTCTCATCGAAACGCTCATTCCTGCAAAGCCAATTTTCCTGCACAGCCAGTCATAAGAATTACAGTAGAGAACGGTGCAAGTGACAGCCTGTCAGTTGTACCAGCCACTGTGAACACGCTCCTTACAAGAAGACATCCTTAATCCCATTTCTTTTCATCTCAGTGACTGCCTCTCATAACTGTACTTTTTATACGGCGTTTTTTCTTTGCTTTCCGTAAGATAATTTAATAGTATGATTTTGAAGCTCTCTGTCTGGCATTGCTGTAGCTTTCGCTCGGAAACGTAGTTTCCTTCTCGAGAATATCGTAGTGATGTTCATGGCAAGAATATGGTATACTATTTAGTAATTTATATACCTATTACTTTTGTTGTCGCGTTTCATTTCGACATATTATTTATTTTTCAGTCAAGTAGTGTATATTGTATATAGGAATGAATTTTTTTAGTGAGTGTCGGTTTGAAAAATTATTACCGTATCTGTCTTTTTTTTTTCTCAACGACCTGGATCGTTTGTAATTCATTGCTAGCATGAGACGCGTGTTAGCGTGACTTGTTGCCGAGTTGTTGGTTGCTTAGTTGTGGTATCTGTAATTTTTGTTAATGAAAAGTTGCTGGAAAGTTACCGTATAGCTTTTTAATGAATTTCCATCAATCCTGAGTTGTTGCAACTTTTGCTCTTTAATGGCTGTTATATAGGCTACATGCCGTTTTTTATTTTATCTTTTTTTGTTTTCAATTCGTTGAGCTGCTGTAGTGTGTCTATCCAGTTTGCTTTCATTTTGTTTCTTAGCTGTTCGTATTGTTAGGTGTTGCTTCAGGAGTTGATTTTAGCTGTTTTCTACAATGATGGTATCTTATTGTTGCAGATGGAGAACCCCGCCTACTTGGAGAGTGATCAGTCGGTGTATGAAAGTTCATCTTCCGTGATGTCTCAGCGCCGTCCTCACCACCTACCGTCCCTCCACCGCCCACCACACCTGCACCACCCGCACCCTCACCACACCACCACAGCTCCCCAGCATCGTATGGTTGGTGTATCGTCCGCTGCAGTAGCGACCTCGGCACACTCGACTCCTGCAACTTCCCCTCAGCAGCAGAACCCGCACCTCTTCTTCCCTGACCCCACCATGCCACCGCCTGTCTATCACGCACAACCTGCCGGCACTCACATAGCTGGCCACACCCTTCCTAATAATCTTACGAATAATGGCGTATCTAACCACAGCAACACCGCATCGCTGGCCGGACCGTACAGAGCCGAGCCTCTTTACTCCTGCCAAGCCCCACGAGGTCACGATCATGTGTACCAATGTCCAGGTCATCGTGCCGATCATACTAACCACATGGAGCAGTTAGAACAGCTAGAGCATAGGCTTGACCGTCTCCAGTTACGCCGACAGCAGGAAGATCCTCGACCGGAGTACCAGTATGGCGGTAGTGATTATTCTAGTACTGAACCGATATACGCTCAACCTCAACACCCTCCAGGAGATTCCGCGCCAACGCTAGCCTATGTCCAAACAGGCCGGACGTCTTTGCGGGGCGTTACCGGTGGTGGCCACGGAACTCCTGCCAGGTTTTTGGTCCGCGCCGACAGCGTTGGTGCATCAACATCTTCCTCTACCTTGCCAACGGTGTCAGCCCTCCTGCCACACGATCACGCCCATCAGGCTTTAGACGCTAACAAGGCTTCGCCCAGCACCCCGACTCCGACCAAGCTCAAAAGACAAGGTTTGCTACGAGCTTGGCGGCTAAAATTCTTACGTGAAGAGAACGCGGGAGGTGCCTCCGCTGACACCAGCAGAAAGAGAGGATGTCTGCTTTTCATTGGACTCTTAGTACTTCTTATTCTCCTGCTTGGAGCCATGGCTGGGACTCTCTACATTACTCGTGAGTACAAATTCAATTGTAGTATTCTATTAATTGTTTGATTAATGGGAAGATCTTTTATTTAGTCTAGTTACTTTTGTACAGTATATTGTTGACAATAATTTGTCGCTGCATTGTTTACATAATCTTTCATCGCCTGCCGCGTTGGCGTCGAGTAACTTCTAGACAAATGTAACAGTAATTGATATTATTTAATAATTATGTATTTTTTTCTTTCTACATTATTCATTCATCAGAGTCCTCACTTCTTAAACGTGACTGCACGTGGAATCGAAATACAGTAATCTTTTCTCATTAGGACTGGACTGCAAGTCGATGCTGTCAGTCAGTAACTGCTCTTCCCCCCCCCCCCATTACTTCATAATTTTATAGAGAAATCCTTGGCAAAAAGTCCCATCGATGACTTTATTTTAAGCTGCTAGAATGTTAATGATGACTCGGTTCCTCATGGCTGCCCAGATGTGCGATTCCAGCCACTCCCGTGCCTCTTGCCAGCCTTTTGATTAATTGCGTTTTTAGTGAAAAACTTCAATGGATGAGAGAAGTTCCAAAGTTGAGGCGCTACCGATAGATTTATGCCCTCTACTGTAGACGTGACAAACTACCTACGAATGATTTAATGCTCGTCTCTTTTTTTATATCTTTCTATTCTATTTTAATCGCCTCTGCGCCTTTTTCATTTAAAACTTTGTACATTCAGATTATATGATCTTGAATTAACGTTGTAATATTTCTGTCTTCACGAAATAAATTGCATTTGTCGTTATGAAAACTTATTCATGCTGTAATCAAATGCAACTTTTTCTTTATTCAAAGTGCGTGTGTTTTGTTACGGAACATACGTTGATTATTAATTTGGTGTTTGTGCTGAGATGAAGTGGATCCCTGGGGCACGACGTAGATCCGTTCGTACGTACGATGCGTTGCCACACGAATGACACAATCTTATTGTAAGTCGGAACTCCTTTAGGCATACATTACCGTACGTACGTAGTCACCAAAGTTACTCATTCACTCACCTATGCTAGTGCAGTCAGTGCCTATATGCATATTAGTTACAATCTAGGGGACAAACTAGTCCACTCACGAGGTTCGTATTTGCCATACTTGGCATACAAGCTTTGTAGCTTGAACATAAGTTTTTGATGATTAATGGGAAATTGCATCGTATCCAAGAAACTTCGCATAGGTCGACACCATCTTAAAGCGACAGTCCTCTTTATACGAGATGTCCAACGTCACTGTCTTCATCTTGAACGCTTGTTCATTCGTGTATTGAGCCCCTTTCTGTCTCCATCCCCATCGATCTTGCATTGAGAAGTCGCGGCACTGCTGGATCGTTCTTCCTCCCGCGCAACCTCATCGATGGTTTATTATGGCGCTCTATGATCTCACTTTGCCAAAGCGCCTGCAGTTTCCCGCTGAAACTGAACGCACTCCCGGGAAATCTGTGCTACATCGCAGCTCCTTTAGGCATTTTAATCTCGTTGCCATAAAAGTTTATGTGTCTCCGATAATATCGCGTCAGGTCGCGGTGACGATGCCATCGTATTGGTCCGCCTACGAGTGCAGCTTTACGTGCATTGGGTGCTTGTTGAATTCGGTGCGTGAAGGCCCCAAGGGACTACGGCTGGACTTGAATCTACGAATATAGCAGTGATTCTTGAGCTTTTCTCTGTTAGCACATATTCCAAGCCAGTGAATGCTCTTCGAACCACCTTCTAGAATCAGCACACAACAATAATTTCAGCTGTCCATTGCAAAACCGGCGTGTTTCTGTTAACCTCGAGTAACTTATAATGCTGGTAAGAAAATGTATTACATAGAGAGAGCCAGATTGATTTTCGTATTAGCAAAAAATAAATAAAGTTGGGGTAGCGTTGCTTGTACTAAAGCTGATAATTCGTAATTGCCGTGTTAATCTCGCTCCTCATGATATAGGGACCGATGGTTTATACGGTTAGGTTAGTTGGGTGCCTCCATTCCATATTTTGAGGAGTCGCGCCTCCAAGTAAAGTTCATTAGGTTACCTAACCGCGAGTTACCATTATACAAAAAATTACATACCCGAAATTTAAAAAAGGGGTTTTTAGAAAAACCAGTCCTGCCCTCCCCTAACCTACCCGAAGTTATGAACGAATTTAGTCCAACTTACCCGAAATTAGTTTGGGTTTTCCGACAGTACGGCCTAAAGAGAGCGGAAACGGACAAATGCGGACAAAACGTACATTCTAGTACAGGGTAAGGTTACCTTAGCATTAGTTAAAAGCCGTTGCCCGCCTTGTATACCGTATGTACTTCGCTGTTTTCGTTCTTCATATTGCCACTGGTTCTGTTTTTCGTAAGCAATCTTCGTCATGCATTTGAAAATGAAAATCGTGTGGTTTTTTTTTCGTTGTTCTATGATAGTTTCTATTGTAGTTTTTTACATCTCCATCCACTGGGTTCGAATTGAATTATATTATGCAATGCAATATCAATAAACTAACATAAGTTAAAGACTACGCTAGAAAGTTTCATCTTAAACAAGAATAAATTGTTTGACAAAGAGTATCAATTTGATTGACATTTCCCTCACGTATTCGTCGCGCTAAACATGCCAGCCCGTAGAAATTTTCTACGTTTCGCCAGACGATTTTTGGCTCCTAAATAGCCTATCACCGAAGAAAGTCTTCAGAGATTTCATTGGCCTAGCGAATAATTTCTTACTCTTTGTGGGAGGAAAATGCGCTTCTTTGCGGGCGTCCCCGAGGG
>LQNS02278182.1:7181950-7200477 GCA_001587735.2 Parhyale hawaiensis
TCCCCACTGCCCCAACTGTAACATCTAATGCCACGCTCCCCACTGCCCCAACTGTAACATCTAATGCCACGCTCCCCACTGCCCCAACTGTAACATCTAATGCCACGCTCCCCACTTCCCCAACTGTAACATCTAACACCACGCTCCCTACTGCCCCAACTGTAACATCTAATGCCACGCTCCCCACTGCCCCAACTGTAACATCTAATGCCACGCTCCCCACTGCCCCAACTGTAACATCTAATGCCACGCTCCCCACTGCCCCAATTGTAACATCTAATGCCACACTCCCCACTGCCCCAACTGTAACATCTAATGCCACGCTCCCCACTGCCCCAACTGTAACATCTAATGCCACGCTCCCCACTGCCCCAATTGTAACATCTAATGCCACGCCCCCCACTGCCCCAACTGTAACATCCAACACCAGGCCCCCCAGTGCCGCAGCTACATGCAACACCCGTGCCCCTGTTCCACATGCCGTAGCTCTGCACCGCTCGCAAGGCAGCCCATTCACGTCACCCCGCAGCAGCAGGCGTGTTTACAGGGGACCCTAAATGCTCGCGTGACCGGCCCGGCCTGTGAGTGCCTCAGCGCCTCCCCTCACCGCGCAGGGTCTCTTTACTTTGTTAGCTTTGATGTGCGACTTGAACTCTTGTGTGACGTACGGCAGCTTCTCTGCTATGGGCCTGCTCACCACCTTACGTAATGCATCGCGACTTCTGTTTACAAGTCTCCTGATTTCTTTGTATCATAAGTTTTCTTGGCTCACGGTAATGTCAGTTCCCTCTTTGTCATGTTTAGTGACGCATGATTGCTTGCTGCCGTAGTGCTGGTTTCCGTTCTGTTTTGTACCCCTGTTGTCTCATGTTATGCCTCCTGACTTGTATTATATAGGTATAAGTTTCGCTGGCCCACTGTAGTGCCGGCTTTCCTCCTCACCTCTGGATGGTGACGCGTGATAGCTTACTGCCGTAATATTTGTTTTCCTTCTGTCTCACAGTGTTTCCTGGCATCTTTATTACCTTTTCCGTTTTATTAATTTTTTGTTGTACCGTCTCATGCTATTATCTTCTTGCTACTTTTCCGTCCCTGCACTTTACTAACTGCTGTTATGCCTACTGCTTTTTTTTCAACTGTTTCATGGCAATGCCTTTTTATTATTTTTATGTTTGTTATCTCTCAGTCATGGCAGCCCTCTTTTTTTTTTTGTTCTGTTGTCTCAGGCTAATGCCCTGCTGTCATTTTAATTTCTTATCTGTTAGTTTTGCCTACTGCGAACTATAAACTTTTCATTTGTTTGTGTATTTGCTTATTCTTGTCTTTTTTTTTTATTCTATTGCTATGTAGTAAATCTTCTTCGTTAACATTCTTCATTGAGTTGTGATTGAGCTGGCAATCGAAATGAATAATGGCAATGCCTAACCAACCATTGAGAAAGTCTTCCCTTTCCTTATTTTCAAACATTGCTGCTATCTATCTGACATGACGAGGTAGACAGCCAACAACTTTGATTTTTAAGTGGACGAGCACTTTCATTGAAGAAGTACAACTATAGTAATGCCTCTTTTCTTGTATTAGTTTTTCTTTAGACCTGTCATTTCACGGCAAATCTTCCTTGCTTGCTTCCTTTATTATTTAGTTGTGGTGTCTAATGCCACAGGCTTGCTGACTGCAGTAATGCCTCCGCGTCCTTCTATTTACCATTGCATGCCGCAGTTGCCCACATGCGATGCTGCCTACCCTGGCGTCGCTTTCCTACATGTTATTATCATGCAGGGCTGCGGAGTCGGATGCTTCAAGGTTTGACTCCTGCTTGGGTCAAGCCAATGTCCCACTCCGACTTCTTGCAGCCCAAAAACCTGAGACTCTCGATGTAACAGAATAGGGCCATTTTCAGCGACTCCGACTCCTATAGAATAAGTAGGTGTCTGACTCCGCATTACTCCACTTTACAAAAACTTGTTATTATTTTGGCGCTTTGGTTTAACTGGGAATATAATAATACCTGATATAATAAGGGAAGTTTGTGTCGTTTATTAATGTGGCTGCTCAAATATTTTTGCTACCAACAGGCAATTTTTTTAATCGCTTGTTCTTTCTCCCACCGCTCAGTTCTCCGCATGTCTATTTCGTGCGCTTGACTTCAAGTGCCTGCCAGGCGCTGCCGACTTTACCTGTATACGCGGAACAACGTCCGAGCTGAATATCCGCTCATAAATTGAGCGTGTGGTTGTTGAGGGTGGCTGCGGCATTACTGAACTCTTGTGCCAGGCGCTGGCGTGGACAATTAAGAGGATGTGGCGTTTGCACCACGAGTGGCGTTCGATTGGTCGGTAAAACTAAAACTTCGAGGCTCGACTTGTCGGAAACTAAGCAGGTGCGCTGGCTTCGACTCGCTAAATGGAGTTTCATAGGTGTTAACCCTTAAACGGTTACGCTTGAAGCCTCCAAAACTTGATATTCCTCCGGAAAATGGAGATTTCAGCGAGCTCAACGCAATCAGATTGCTTCTAACTCTTGAATCACGATTGAAAGTGTCGAAGCCAACGCGCCTCTCTGCAGTCCGGACCAATCAAGTCTCAAAATCTTAATTTCGCCAAGCAATTGAATGCGTAAGTTTTTACTAGCCAAAGTCTTCTTCTATCACATTTTTATAATGTTTCCATTAGAGGTTTGCTAGTGACACCGGCTGCATTGAAGATAGAAGCGGGTTTTACTTGCCCAAGCTTTCTGCTTACGTAGTTTTGAAATGATTTATGAAAGAAAAGATGCAGCGTTGTCACAGCTAGTTGTAAGAGCAAGTCATTTTTAAAGTCACATATTTTCTTTTGTTATAATCACTGAACCCAGTGACCCAAGAATCCACCACAGTTCTACACTGTTGCCTAATTTTTTGGATTTCTTGCTGGTCGTCTCGCTTTATCGTACGCCTGATAACTGGGATTGCTACTTCCATTCGTTAAAATATGCTGTTGTATATTGTACAAACGTATATTTTATATGACTTCGATAAAGAAATCCAGTCTAACGTTCAACAAATATTTAGCAAGTGAAAACATGATAATTTACAAAAAAAAACCTTCACTGGCAACTGAAGCTGAGTTTCTACTCTTCATGTGTGACGTTAGCTATTCGTCAGCGCTGAAACAAAGTTCCAAGCGAGCTTATTTATTTACAAATTTCATAATTAGGTACTTTGACTTACAATGAATGTTTCAATCAGCGGCAGTGCGCTCAATAATTATTTTCTGTTAATCTCACTATCATATTCACCATGCAGTGTTGTGTTGTGTTGAGCGTAAATGCAGGTATGTCTTCTATAATTCGAACTTTTAATGTAAAATTTAATTGTAAGAATGACCGTCGTGTGTTTATATATTTATATTTTTATTCATTTATATATTTATAGGTTTCGTGTCACGATTTTAACGAAATAGATAGGCGAAATTAGCTCTGGCCTTTCTGGCTTCGTCAGTGCGTTCCTTTGCTTGAAGACTGTGATCTTTCCAAGCTTTATAGAAAACTGATGGGTAGAAAATATTCCCGGTTGCAGATGAAGGCACTCGAACAGTAGGTATATCTGATTTCGGTCTTTCCTTGACAAATTTGAAGTCTACTCGATGCAGATGCATAGTTACAGCTTCTCTGAACAATCTCTTCCATCGTGATGTGTACTCTCTTCTTAGAGTTTCTTCATTCAGACTCCAGCTGCCTTAGTTTACACTGATCGTCTAATTTTGACTGCATAATTATCGAGGCAAATGGTAAAATATTCTTCAGCGGTCAGGTCGAGCGTAAAGACCATGATGATTTCTTAGCAGCAATTTGGGTTCTTCTTTCAACAGACAAGTTTTCTCCGAGTCCGAGTTATATGTCACCCTCGAGTATCTTGGATATAGAGCTCCGTGTTTATTAGAAGCAATATCGACTATGGGCAAAAAAAAACATTGCTAATCGTAAGTAATAATGAATGCAGTTCTTGCTCTTCCAGCTTCTCTTGCCGTTCCCGTGGAGTCTGAGCAAGTCAAAGTCGAGAATATTCCGCACCGGCCCATATTAAGCAAATATATATATATATAGCCTATCTATTATTGCGTGAATTTTTTCACGCTCGGGTCCACTAGTTCAAAATACTCATAAATCGTGTACTTATCTTCCTACAGCCTTTGCCCATATTCTATCCACGTCATGATTACTTTACAAAATAATACCATATTTCTAAGAAGTTTGCCCATAATTTGTAAGAGAAAAATTGTCTGCAATGTCAGTCAGATGGAGGTGTCGTGAAGACATGGACAGCCACCCATGCTCAGCAAGTGTCGCATGCCCTGCCGCACTCACGACCCAGGGAGCCCAGACCTCGTGATACGAAGGCATTTAAGGCGGGTCACAGATAAGCCAGTATGGATGCAGTGCAGACAAGATGCACGAACAATTATGCCGTGGTGGTAGTGGCAGGAGCCTGCAGCTCACTATGGTCTTATAACAATGATAGTTGCTGCCGTAGGGTCACATACGCATGATAGATGCTAGAGTTATAAGTGCTCACAACAATCATAACAATGATAGCTGAAGCCGAACAGTCGCCTACCTACGCATGCAATGCATGAGTTGAGAGCTCAGTGTTATCATAAGAATGATATCTGCAGCCCTAGTGTCGCTTTCGTATGGCAAATCTTTATAGGTTTTGGCATTGACGCTATTCACCAACCATGGGTAAAATGTACTATACATCTACCCTATAAGTAAGTATATCCCAACCGTTAGGGATATAGATATGCGTTATGTATAAAGTTAGTAGACGAAAATTAAGACTAAAAATACTGTTGACAATATTGTAATAAATTATTTTTACTTTTGAACTTGTATTCGCTTTAATTACCTTCACCTCTAAGCGCTGGACGAATTTTGATATAAGCAAGAGTACAACAGCGTACGTCTTGGAACTATCCTAGACGCACGTCTTTATAAATACCGTATGTTCTTTGCACCTCTTCACCCATGAGGAATTTACTATGATAATCGTATTCACCAAATAAATTTCGCGCGTGTACGTATTTGTTTCATTATTTGCATTAGTGTCTTGCATCTAGGATGACTGCTAATGTTTCTTGTCGTTCATAAACTTTCGAGCAATTTAATGATTAATTTTAATTGGCATTATCAACGCAAGAAATTCAACACATCTTCAGTTTCGTTCTTACATGAATAATGATTTGGTGTATGGTGTTGTACTAAATTTATATAGAGTACTCAAAAAAACTCATTCTCTTGCAGCAGCGTATAATCTATCTGCCGTGGCTCCTTGAATATTTGCCTTATATTAAAATATGTCAACAACTTTGTCCTCCGCCCTTCTATTTCAGCCATTTATTGCCGCTTCAGACGAGCCGCAACCGCATAGCGACAGTATTGAACGAGAACCACGTATCATCTGAACTTTTGTTCAGCGTATACTGAACTACGTGGCCGCGCAGTGTATAATAACAATAGCCTTAAGTGTCTGGAAAACTTATTACTGTTGACGTGCCTAGGGGCATGTGTTACAGTTGTGCATCTATGAATAGCCTACCTTGAAGTAATTAAGAACAGCAGACTCTGCTCTTTACCGATTGAATGGACCTTTAGTTTTGCATTTGAAAATCTGCATTTTTACCTGAGCTTGGCATTTCTCTGGCGCAATTTGATACACATGTGTCTGATCTTCTGGTGACTGTAATTCAAAAGAAGGAAACGTTTATAAACTTTTGTACCAGATTAATAATTCCTTGCTCGTGACCTTGCGCACCCGGCCACGTGACTGCGATGCACAGCGCTAATGAGTTTCTGAAATTTAAATTTCTTGCAGACGAGTTGCTTTTTTCGGTCTCGGTATAGCATGTGGCCTACTTGATAATATCTGTTAGGCTAGATATGTTAAGAAGGGCTTCTGTTCAGCTCTACCTATTTATAGGCACAGATACCTGAATCTTAAGTAGGCCACTTTCTATACCGGCACATATGTTTTCTCTAGCATGACTCTTCGCTTGAGTATTTAACTAATCATCCAGTCCACGGCTGCCTTGCACAATAAGTAAAATTCTCTGAACTTTTACTGTGCAGAGTCCTTTGCGTGACCTTACGTGCCCGTGCGTGTTACGAGGCACTGAGTGGCTCTGTAAACGCTCCGTATCACAATTCTGGGCGTGAAACTTCATTGAATATCGTTTTAATTTCATCCTCAAATGTTGAGCGGATTTGAGGTTCCTACGCATGCGATTGTCTATCGGACGAGATAAAGAAGAGCCAATTAAGTAAATTCATTGAGTGTTATGAGAAAAAGCTATTAGAGTGTTCTCGTTACCATTTATGATTCAGAGTTTATTGTCAACCGTGGAAAATATTTGAAATCCTCTATCGTTACTATAAGTTTGATGCTATTTAGTAATTTTTCAGTTAAACTCTTGAAAGACCTATACGTACGACTTGCTCCGGGAACGTTTTTAATAGTTGAGTCCAAAATCAGTATTTCATTTTCTTCAACAAAATTGGAATAGTTAATTTTATATCAGCATTTTGTGTGAACTTAGGATATGTTGCGAATAGCCTAGTGGCCTTGCTGATAGTCGTGTGGTTTGATAGGTGGCATTGTATGTGGTTTGTAGATTGATTACATGCGAAAAGCGTCTTTTTTACGGCCTTTTTTTAAGAAAGCATGGAGGAAAGCCCAGAGGCGTGTTGTCATGACAGTTTCAGGTTTATATGTGCTACTCATCGGTGACTCTGCCGCTCAAAAATTGTATCGCAGCCGCATCCCGAAAAGCGGTAACGTCTCTTGTGACCTGTGTGACCCAAGTAGCCACCCTGAAACTTCCATTTCAGCTAAATGCTACTTAATCATTACCCAAATAAACGAGTACACTTTGTAGCTCGGAGTAGGTGCACGAATATATCGACTTGAGGCCCCTATTTCGATTCGTAGACAAAATTGCAGTGAACACAGAATTTCGTCGTTTATGATCTGGCAACGCTCATCGATAGATGACGCTCTCGTTACTGTATTTCTTGTTACGGTTACCATATTTCAGGTTACAGTAGTCCAGCACGGTTATGATTACAATATACGCCGCTGCAATGGTTTGTGCACACGTTAGCTATCGGTTTTCGCAGCAAGCTTGGTGCTGTTGCTTAATAATTTAATTAATTTTCCAGGTACCGATTTCACCTACATTGCAGTCTCTGCTCCTGGAAATGTTTGCTAGCTGTTATCGCTCCGTAGTTTCGGTATAGGTGCGGGCGGTGCAGCAGATAACGCCTATCTCCGCCATGCGGCGGGAACAGTTGCAACGCTTCCTTTGTTTCCTGCATGTCGACTGGCCGCATGAAACTCAGCAATTCCGCTATATCTGTGGGAGATTTAATCTCTGCCAGTGAAAGTTACGGGCTCATCACCAAAAAAAAAACATAATTATGATAATTACCATAGTCGGCCGGCGTTTGCTGCCCGGTACGTGGACGCGTTTTTCGTGCGCCGTCGTGCCGGTCCGTCCTAATGGTGGAGGCAGCCGGGCATTGTGATGCTGTGTGGCATGAAAATGTTGCCGTGCTGCTTGCAGCGGCTCGAGTTGAGCTCACAGCATTCCCTTCGAGTAATTTGATCTGCTAATTAGGCAAACATTTTGTCCCGTAGNCAACTCTATACGTTCCCGGGCGGGAGGAGGTCTGTTGGCCTGGGAGCTCCTCTGCTTCTCTTGCGACAGTGGGTGGCACTGCGACTGTTATAGTGCCTGGTGAATGTGTTCATTGTGAGCTTGCGAAGTCTGGTCCAGCGTTGTGATTTCTAGTGAACGTCAAAGTTGTAAGCCCACGCGGTATAATCCCACTGAGGAATTTTTGTAAATCGAGTGATGTCATGTCTTAATTCTGTTAGAGTCTTGTCGAGGGGAGTAATTATTCAACGATGTGGATCATTTGTTGTGTTCCTTTTTCCTTGCGCTCAGGGTCGTTGGGAGAAACACTCTAGCTGCGGCTGAAACCTGTCCCTTTACCAAACTCGTCAGTTGAGTCGGTGCTTACGCCCCAGTCTATGCTGACATGGATTTCATATCCAGTATCTGTGTTCGGCCATGTTGATTTGCAGGCGTTCAGGTCAGCAGTGAATGGTGTTTCGAGTGATTCTTCTTAGCAGCGCTTTGCAGGTCCTATGGGTTCCTTAGCACTGTACTTCAGCTTTGTACTGCGTGTCCTTTGACGCCCAGGTGTGCAGTTTTTATAATATTGATTGTTTTCTTGTCATCTCCACTGGGGGTTTGTTAAAAATGTGACCTTGCTCAGTGGAATCTGTGTACCGAGTGATTTTTATACTTATGTTAATTCTGTGCTATATGGGAGTAGGTTCAAATAGTGTTCTATACAGGGGTCGGCATCTCCGATTATGTTACGATGGCAATACCATCGCTCCATCGACATCGGAACCAAAAATCGCCTATTTTCATCGGCGATGACCTACGATGAAATAACCGTCGGCGATGGCCATCGTAGGGCGTCACAATCGGCGAAGAACCATCGCATTAACACATTTTAAAAATAGAAACATCTCAGACCACAAACATCGAATAAAAGCAGCATCTCTTTTAACCTCGGCCTGCATGTGTACGATTTTCAAACCAGCAATACTATTCCTAGCTGATAAATGGTGCAAAATGCAAGACCCAGGTTATTAATTGACTCTGTGAGATCTGGAAATGTATTAAAATAAACTTTGTAACCCCCATCTTTGTTTTAATGTTACTAGAAAAATGAATGTTTTAAACTCGTAAGGCTGTTTTTCTGTAGTTTTAGCCTTATTTCAGCCATCGCCGATTGTTTGATACGATTTCCATCGGACCATCGCTATCGCCAATGGATTTTTGCGATGTTCCATCGTATAATCGGCGATGGCCATCGTGTCAGGCTCTGGTTCTGTATTTGTTATTTCTTTACTGTAGCCTTATGTAAAGGTGTCATCGAGTGAGGTATACTTTCTCTTTACGCGCAGTCAACGTCTTGTTTCAATTTAATTGGAGGCATGCGTTGCATGATCGACTGTGTGGTTACTTCTGTGAGTCAGGCTTATGAATATTCGAGCCATTCCACTTTCATAATTTTAATATGAAGCTATTTGCAGCACCATTGTTATTTGGTCACGAGAAGGGTCGCAAATAAATCGTCGCAATATCTGTAGTTAACTTCAGCTTATCAGTTACAGCCCACCAAGTTACGAATCTGATGCCGGTTATACATATAGAGCCCTGAATCGTTAGTTTGGCATCGGTTTATCTGAAGAGGACATGCAGTACTCGGCGAGATTGATAATCATCGCGTCCGTCCGCCGTGAATTACTAAAGATTAATCGATTATATGGAGATGCCCGCACTGTAACTGCTGGGTTTATAAAGTCCACGTTCGGTACACATTTATTTTCTATTATTTGTAGTTGCTGCTATGAGTATGGGATAAACGCTGCGAATAGCGTTTCAGAGCATGATATTTGGCGCGCATTACGTACCGTACCGTCTCAGGGTTGGTAAATATTAAGTTTTGTGAAATATCTGTACTCTGGCACGTGTACATGCATACCTTTATTTTTTCCGGTTTCTACTAAAACAGTTTGCCAATTCTAGTTAGATCAATGAAGGTGAAAAGTAGGCACTTTTCACTACGCGTAATATAGCAAGTAGGTACTATATTTCGCAAGAAGTAGTAAACCAACAAACGCATCTTAGTTCCTTGTTCATCTTAACTCCACTCTTTTTATTTCTTTACTACGTATTTACGAGTTATATGCACTGCATTCACCTGATAATTCTCTCATGCAATTAGCCCTACAGTTGGCTCTACATTTGGCTCCATTTCTATGCGTATTCCAGACCTGTGCGCTACACTGGGAAACTCGCCTGACATCCTCTCATGTATCACCCTGGTTGTTTATTTAGTTAGTGCATGGGATACACGGAAAGTGATCACTCAAGTAAAGGGTTGGTGTCTCGCTCCGACTGCCCTGCCGTAACTGCATTAAGCTCTAGGGAGTCGACCCCGACCTGGGAGATGAATTGGTCCGTCGGGGCCGAAGATTTCTTGCAGTGCGTCGAGTGCATGTGAGGTGCAGTGCTATAGTTCACTATTGTGATGATGCACTTTATCAGTTCTAAAAGATTTGCAGTTGAGCAAATAACTCTTTTTTGCTTAACAAGATTTTTCGTTTATTCTCAATTGTTGACTCCCTGCATGCCTATCATTTTTTTGGGTGAAATAAAGTCTGTATGATACCCTTTGTGACCGCCACTGGAACATTGTTTCCTTTAGATATCACTTTTATCCAATAACTCACTTTGTCCCAGGGTATGTACACTACGAGTATAGGTGGTACATAATCACAGAGTCTTGAAGTGGAGAAACATTTGCATCAGTCCATGCACAAGTCGTTGTCCTGTTAAGAGCGCAGTCGCCCATAGTCTTTGAAATACGTTGTACATACTGTATTATGCGGGCCGAATGTGCGAACATATTAGCCTTGCTACTGGGTGCAGCATGTACCCTATCTTGTATCTACCCTAGCTGTGAGGGGGCCCCCTCTCATTTTGCACAACCCCCCTGCATAGCAATTCGCCGGCCCGTAAGGTGTTGTTGTCGCACATGTCGGACGGTGGCCCGGTTCCATCAATTAAGCCGACGTCTCATCTGTCTTTGACGCAATCACTCACAGGATTTATATTCATAGAATCGTCCTCGCGCGCGCTGCATGTGTCGGCGATGCGCTCGCACTTTGCATCATTTGTCTTCATTCTTTTGTTTTTTCGTTACCTAATTTCATTGCGGATGAGGGATGCGCGGATTTTTGGCTAAACTCGCGCGATTTGATTGGCTTGAAATGTTTGCATATTTATGAGTATCTTGTTGAACATGAATATTGAATAAGGGACGTACCATCCAATTGTGCCGGCGCGGTAAAGTTTTGCTTCCGGGTCGACGTAATGTGCGCGCGGGATGTTCTGCAGTTAGCGAGGAATGTGCTAAAGCAAAACTTTACCGTTCGTTATTGTTTGAAAATAACAGAGAGTCAAGCTGTATGTAAGTCAGGGCAGTGAATTAACCGTTTCCACGAGTAATTATGTCATTCTGCTTACTTCATGGTTTTAATATGGTGAATGTGTAGTCTACTTATTTTACATAACCTGTACTGGAAAATGCGTAGATAAATTCTTTTGATGAAGGGAACATGGTACAATATTATACACTAATGCGCCAAATGTGGAAATTTTTCAAAGTATTCTCTATGTTCAGTAAACATTTTATTTGTACTTGTACTAGTGCAGTCGGCTGTCAAAAATGATGAAGAATTCGTGTTCTTTCTCCATCGCCAGCTTGAAAGGAGCATCATTAAGAGATGAGCAGTCGCGGCTTCGCACCTCTGAGCAGCGAAACCTTCGCTTCTGCCACTGACCTGGAGAAAAATTTATTACTCTTTGCCGCCGGCAATCAATTCATCACTCAAAAAATTAATTTCGACTCGGTTTCGTGAATACGCCTGGATATATGTCGAGTTTTCGTTCACCCTGCGAAAAACTCTTTTGTCGACAAATGAAATAAAGTTGAAGAATAATTGATACAACGAAATTATCTGTGGGATGAATCAAGATGTATGAGTAAGGGAAGCTCTAGATATATTCAGTGCCTCCATTTAAGTGCTCTCAGTGCAAGAAGTGCATTCAGATATAGGTTAATGTTGCCGTTGCATCGTCTGCAACCAGGCCTAATTTTCACCTATCTGTTTTCTTCAAGCTTGGCGAAAAATGGATAGATAAATGAATAAATAAACAGACAAATGAGTAAGCAAATAAACAAACAGATAAACACAAGTCGGTCTTTATTATATTGTAGATACCAGATTTGTTTCTGAAAATGTATATCTTAGCTTATTGTATATCTGGCTCTCTGCTTTCTTAATAACATATATTTATTTTTGTAAGTGTACTAACTGAATTTTTTTTTAATTTACTTTACTATTTGGTGTCGGCTATCAATATGGAAACATTACTAAATATTTTTGATTAAGCAAAGTGTTTCCCCGATTCCATGATATCCGCAAATATCTGGAAAACCACTAACACTCTACTTTGTACATACATGTATGTGAATTTTATTTGTTCTAATCATGACTAAAGCAGTTCCTTATATTGAATGATTTGAATCTAGGATAAACCATGTGGACGGGATGCAATATCTACAGTTAATTTTTTTTTGGTCGGAGAGAAATGGAAATTGATTCAATATGCAATATGGCTCTTACCTCACTGTGGTCGCTCCTGTCAGTATTGCACGGGGGAAATTCTTTGCTCGACTGTAAGCGGGCCGTTACTTTACCAAATTTGAAATTTTAAGCATTGAAGTCGTTTGAAGTGCCTCTCGGCAGTAGCTTGGATACTGCATTTGAATTCATTACTCTATAGAGCAAAGCTTCAGTTTCCCTCGGCTTAGGATACGCATATTGAGTAGAAAAGTCAACAAGCAAAATAGCGGAAACTGCCGTCGTCTGCCCAAAGCCACGGAGAAGAGCGAAAAAAAAAATGAATGTGTCGCTGACGTGATGATTTTCTGCCCCTGCCGTCCGTCCTATCATGACGGCGCTGGTCAGCAGTCATCTGTATGGGTTTCCGTCCGTCCTCCTCTTACAGCAAGGGGGAATCATTCCCCCTCCGCCACCTGTCCATCCCTGCCGAGGTTGCGGCACAGGTGCCGTAACGTAATTATGTGTGCCAATTGAGCCCCCCCCCCTCTTCCCCCAGCGTTCAGCCCCTCCCACGTTGTTTGTTTGACTGCCCCTGGAACATAACGAACACCTCGCTCGGTCTTTTCTTTGGTACTCAATAGAATCTTCCTAATCAAATGCTTCTGATGGCTGTCTTTTGTTGAATCGCGAGGAGCTTTGCAAAATGAATGCTTTTCCGCCGGCAGTATTTGACTCGTTCATTTTATGAAATTACGCGCATGCTGCAGCTTAAAAGTTCGTCCCTCTGCGTGATATAAAGAAGGCTTTACAGGTAATATTTGCTTACTTTATGATGGGCATTCCGCGGATGCTGCGTTAGTTAAGTTTTCTCTCCGACGCTACGACAGACAGATAATATTATATTCTACATGGTTCGTCGTATCCTATATCGTATTTTCTTTAGCATTTACCCTATGTCTAAAGGAAGCGGCATCGCATAATCTTCTATAATTTTCCGATTTGGGATAAGCGTTGTGTGTATGCTGCACCACTAAAATTTTACCTCTCTCCATGAAATGATCTATCGGTCCTTCAGAGCTGCAGTAGTTGCCTTGTTATTCAGTTTCTCGTGTTATTGAAGGTTAAGGTATCTGAAGGAGTCAGTATGTAATTTAACTTATTTGTTAGTTGATTTGCTCTGCTTCTATGTCATATTTTACATTTATTGTTCATCCGGTATAACCAGTGGAGTTGGTGGTGAACGTGTTAAGTATCATTTTTCGCTTTTGTATGCATACAGCTTTCAGCTTCTCCATATATGATCCTGTTTTGAATCAGCCCAGGAAGATCCATTTGAATATAACATACGGTAATGTTGAGGATTCATTTCTTCCTGAGCGTCTTTAAATGCAAGTTCGGAACTCCATCGGATGGGCAATTATTCTTTACTTTTAGTACGCACTGAAATTCTAAATTAACATCATCGAGGAATATGTTCTCTTTTCTTATATTTCCCAAATATAATGTTAACTCTACAATACCAACTAAAACGTCTGTTAGTTGTTCGTAGAAACCGCATTACTCGAAACGTTTATAACACATGTTTGTCGTTAAAGGATTAACACATACTTCGTATTATCTTTGAGATCTTTCGTATTCTTCCAGAGCGAGGGAAGTGGATGTATGTATTATTATAGTAATGAGCTATGGTATTATTTTCTTTTATTGTATCGTGTAATAAATCTACCAATCAAGATATAAGGAATCTTCTGAATTTAAGCAAACGTGTCCCGAAAATTCTGTTTATTGTTCCCTATAAAAATTTCTGGAAAGATTCGTCTATCGAGCAGCGGTTTCGTTTTTGTCTGCCGGACTTGGACGTGTTTAATTGAAACATACTCCATGTTATGGCAAGAATTTGCACCGGTTAATAAGCCGGCGTTTTCTCTTTAATGTATACGAATGAGGTATTTGCGTCGCATGTTTCCCTTAAAATATTTAGAAAGTTTCCTGATATGATTTCTCGACAATTTTTTCAGTGATCTGTGCAAGTCAAGCAGATTTTACAGTTCGGTGCTTGCGAATGCCACGCATTCCTGAAGTTGCTGTCGCCCATCTCTGGGACCGACCTGAGATCCCACTAATGAGATTTAAGTCCCTTTACTGTATCATGCGAGCTTGTTTTTCTTGCATAATCCAGAATTTATCGCTAATTTGTCCGGCTACTCACTTCAGGAATGTTGTCTCTTTTCTCCGACGGCATGTCGAAAGTTGGGAGACTCTGAGAACGGCATGGATAGTCCGATGCATTCTAATGGTCATTATTATAATTGTATGAGTGTAACGGTTCCTCTTGCTCCCCGTCATGTGTCTTCTCTGCGTGCATCGCTCATAACTGCATTGAATAACTACGAATGTTGTTTTACGATGGTGTATCTCCAGCGGAATCGTCTTGTGGCATGCGATGAGATGGGAATTGAAAAATTGTTATGGTTTAATGGTCAGTGTATAATAATTGAGCAGAAGAATTTTTTTCCCGCGCTCTGTATAAAGTCACTGAGAACAGAAATGGTAGTGCAGTTTATTAGATAATAGGGGATAATTGCAGAGGGTCTAAGTTTGCGTTTTGCGATGTTTGAGAATTCACTGGCAAGAGAAATATTGGTACAGATGAACGGTTGTCATTAGATAATTGAGTAGTACGTCTTGCCTTGAGTGGAGTGCGGTTTGTGTCATGGTGACGCCAAAGTGGAGTTAATGTTAATGCTTACTTCTTCCGGTCATCGCTTCATCGTGAGAAGTTGTCTGCACAGTACGTTTTTACACCATTGCGTATCAAAAACTTGAAGTCTTGACGTATTTTGAGAAATTATATTTACTAAAATATTAGATATTTATTAAAATTTATTTTGATGATAAAATATCAGTGGTGCGTTAAGGGTAGTATCTTTCTAGATATCTATTCTAGAATAGATAGATAGATAGAATAGATATTCTAGATATCTATTGAGTTGTACATGGATCTTGTAGTTATTTATCCAAAAAAATGTAACCAATAGTGGATTCAATACTTTTCTGAAACTTTTAAGTTTCATACCGTGCAGTAAATTCCTTGTGACGTTTATCTTTAGCGCAAACGCAACTCAACGCCTACCGGTAGTGTTAGCACCGTTGTCTCGGGATTTGAGGTTCGCTTCCCATGAAGGTGCAGTGTTGTAGTGTGATTGCAGCGTCAGCATATCTGACATCAATAATCCTCTGCGAGTTAACTGACCTAACCAACAATAGGAACTGTGGGAGAGAAGAGGGGGTGGGTGTCTGTGACAAGTGTCAGTCGCGGCTTCGTCTTTGACGCCAAAGCTCTGACCATCTGTGACCGACTGCAGTCGTGCAATCCCTTTAAAGGTCAAGTCAACTTGACGGCTCCCCCTACA
Source organism: Parhyale hawaiensis (assembly GCA_001587735.2). Classification (NCBI taxonomy): domain Eukaryota; kingdom Metazoa; phylum Arthropoda; class Malacostraca; order Amphipoda; family Hyalidae; genus Parhyale; species Parhyale hawaiensis. Next base: position 7,197,614 of record LQNS02278182.1, read on the forward strand.
GGAGCCCTCTCATGCATTTATCTACAGCATGAACCAGTACGTATGGATTTCCTGGCTGGAGTGTACGGTCGAGGCGACTTTACTTTTACCTTAATGCGAGTGGCGCGCGTTTGTGGGTGTTTGCGAGGATGCTATTTCCGCATCTGCAAATTAAGATATTACTCGATTCTCCATGGAAGCTCTTGCGGCTCCCCCATCGACATCCTTTTATTTTTTTCTCGACTGCTTGGCGCGTTGTGTCGACCTGGACGATCAAACTTCAATTTTGTGAAATCTCGTGGGATGTCGGGAGGGAGCGAGGGCGACCACCTCCCGGCCCGCTTGTGGCAGGGATCCTCTGGCATTACTTGCCATCAAGCAACTTCTCCTGTCAAATTACACCGAGCTGTCAACAAATCGAATTAGCTCCGCCTATAGAAACTTCCGCGGCTGTGCTCGCTTTCAATAATACATGTAATGGCGGGAGAGCTTGTGTGTGTGTCTCTCCACGCGAGATGCAAGCATTCGTTGTTCAGGCTTATGGGTGTTGTTCTGTCGACCCATGTACAGTATGTGTAGCTTATAGGCAGTGGCGGTATACATAGAATCTCGAGTGCCTTTACTTTTGTATATGCGACGGATGTTTCGTGTTAGTAACACCTGAAATCAATTCCAAGATGTACTTTATCATACTCAAGCTTTACTTAAATTTTATATTTAATTGTGGTTTCCCCTTGCATAAACGATCACATAATAATCACGGTCTCTGAGAATGATTCCTGGATGGGTTTCTTCTATCTGTGTATATGCATTACAATCTACGATCGTTAATTTATCACTTCGAGTACACTGTGTTTGACATCACTACAACTTCCTTATACAGATGTTTCATCGTAGAAAACGGTAATTTTGTACGAGTAGCATCATAAGAGTCACGTGTGTGAGGCACGGCCGAAACGCCTGTATTTCGAGAGTGTGATTTTAGCCGCGTGTTGGCTTACTGGTTTCGCCGACTTAGCATCTCATTTCTGTTCTCCCAACAGCTAGAGCTAATGACCTGCCTTGTTTTTCTGTGCCTCGCTTTTATTAATTAGTAAAAATACATTTATTGGCCTTGGTTTTTCCAGGAGTTCTTAGTTCGGTGTTTCGGTGCATTTTGCCTGTGGTTGCTGTAGGTATTTGGTAGTATATTAGCCTTGCGTGTTCTAAATTTTATTTTTAATCTCTCTTCTTTCCTGTTTGCATGTTTATGTAAATGTATAGGCAGGCGTTCATGAAACTCTATTGACAAATTTCCACTTGCATGTTAAATAGCTAATGAAATCATCGCTAAAGATGTTTTGTTTGAACGTGTATACCTACTACGTCTGTGTGTGTGTTGTATACAACATTGTATTTATATAGGTAGGCTACATACTATAGTACCTAGGTACGTCAGAGTACGAAATGTCACGCCTACTAGCTTGCCCCTGCTAAGTTTTGATATAAATTAGAAAGTTAACACTCTCTGTTAGCCTAATCATTCTCTACCTACAGTAATGTAGTGCACGTAGTGGACGCAGACTAGTATAACAATGCAATTTTACATAGCACTGTTTTTTAAAGGTTGATTATTAATTTTTTACTGTTGATATTCGTATCATGTTTCCACGTTCTGTTAATCGTTCCCGAAAATGAAGTTAGATCAATGAAACGTGGGAACGGTAAACAGTGAAAGTCTGGCATTAAAAAATACATTGCATCGTGCAGTTTCTTCAGTGCCTATTCTGCCCTGCTGATATTCATTCTATTAAAATGTTATCATGTTATGGTAGTCATCATCTAAATTAAAAAATTCTAACTTTAATATTCCACATTGTGCTACTTTGCTAGCTGGTGGTAACACTGCCTGGCTTTTGCGGTGATTTTTTCCACCATGATTTTCTTTTCCCCAGCAAGGAAAGGAGGGAGGGCCTGCCCCTCCGCCTCCATTGCTGCTCAGATGTTACTGACAGTTATTACGGAGGGAATCGATAGCAGCTCTGTGATTTGCTACACCAGCCTGCTGTAGTGCTACATCCTGATGTCTTGTTGCTACAGTGTAGCAGTTGTAGCGCAAATAATGGCTATTATACTATTCTATAGGTGCTCTTCTGACGCCCCGACTTAATACTTGACTTCTACTGAAGCACAGGCATTAGTTTCTGCACCGCCCTGTTCTCAGCTATATTCTGATGCTGTGTATTTGTTATAGTACCAATGTTATTTGTAGCCGCGGTAAGTCTGTGGGCTGGCTGTGTCTGATGGCTATTGAAACGCGGATTCTACTTTCTGTCCCCGCTCTTTAGTAGGTAACTGTTCTAATCTACATTTTCATGTCTTAAGTGAATTCCATCACTGATGAAACGGCTAGTGTCCTGCACCATTGCTACTGCGTAGTTTAATACGAGAAACACAGTACAGATATTTCTCGTAGTTTTGTGCAATCGAGCCTCTGTGTTGCCAAAGAATAGCACTAATTTTCAACTTATAGCTAGTCTCATTTAATATAACTTTTAGAGTGATATTTTGATCTCAGTGGCGGATACTCTTAACTACAATCGATGTGTAGAGCTTCTCAGATTTGTCGGATTGCTGTATAGGAACCGGGTACGGTATTTCTGTATATTCATAAATGTTTAACGGGTTCAGTCAGCTTGTAACGTACCTTTTCACTGACCAACGCTGTGTACTACTAATATCTGGATGGCTTTTGAGTACCTACGCGATTATCCACCACCTACACGATTATCCTCCACCTACACGATTATCCTCCACCTACACGATTATCCTCCACCTACACGATTATCCAGCTCCGCCGAAACACTTTCTTACTTCTGGAGAGCACCAGCGAGCCGTAAACGATG
>LQNS02278182.1:7200766-7223117 GCA_001587735.2 Parhyale hawaiensis
CCTACGCGATTATCCACCACCTACACGATTATCCTCCACCTACACGATTATCCTCCACCTACACGATTATCCTCCACCTACACGATTATCCAGCTCCGCCGAAACACTTTCTTACTTCTGGAGAGCACCAGCGAGCCGTAAACGATGCAGTCTGCAGCCTTCCGTTTCCCCGTGTGTATTTTATAATTCTCGTGTCTCCATGAAGAATGTTTTACCGCATTTTTCTATGAATATAAACGAGGGTAAATTGCTTCTCGCCTTCACTGCTTCTGAAAATAAAAGGAAATATAATCGCCATCGCTCTTACCACGGCTCTAATGTGCGTATCTCATAGAGAGAAAAAGAATTCCAATTTGCAAATTGTGTCCCGTACGAACATCGCTTATCGTCTCTTTTCTGTCGTGTTATTGTAGGAAATAATTAAAGTCTTGCGTTTATTTATTCGAGCTCATCTCGCTAATTACAAATTCATTTTGCCAAGTATTCAAGTATTATTGTTTCACTTCTCCGGTTGTTTTTTATGTTGGTCTGAACGCTTTATTCGTTTTATTGAATAACGATAAGCTCTATACGTACTGTTACCTGCTTCCTAAAAGCAAAGGTTGATCAGGCTAATATTTTTTTATAGAACTTTTATCTCTGCATTATCGCCCCTTTTGCCCCATGTTTTTGAGTTTGACATGCCTTTGTATTGATATCCGACACAGCTTTTATACTGACGCCTTGAGTTCTTGAAAAGAGTTTCATAATATTGTTAATTAATAATAACGCTTAACCCCTTTAGCGCCCAGTTGAACAATTGGTCCCGTTTCAGGCAATGTTTTTCGTCGAAAAATTAATGTTTCAAAATCTGTAGCATCACATCTTACCTCTACTGATCGTGTTTCTTACGCACCTCGCCCCTGTTCCTAGCTGCAGTTCTCACGGTCGTTGCACTGAAGGTTTTTCTTTGGTGCGAGTAGGTATTTGCATTGCCGACTCAGCGTTTAACTCCAGCCATTGTCTGCCTCTGTTGAGGCACTTGGGAGTCTGCAGTTGATTTGTATTGTCCTTAATCGGCCTGCATGCTTCGTGTATTGCGTGCAGCTTCACTTAAGCGCAATTCGTTAGCGATAATTTGTTTCTTATACCCATAATGCCAAGACTTGCGAGTCACTGCCTTATTCGTTTTTTTTTGTTTTCGTGGCTTGTTTTGCCGCTTTGTTGAAAAATGTATTTTGTGATATTTTTTATTATTATTCGCAAACGTCAGAATGCGTCAGTGCACTATTCATTTTTCCCCTGGCTTGCGTCATTCCGCATTCAGCAGCTTATGCTGAAGCAAAATTAAATTGTGCCTCTATGTTTCCTGCATGGCACTTTAAAATGGTGGTCAAAATTGCTGTGTGTGTGTGTGTGTTTGTGTGTGCTAGTCTGCATTGCGTGGTCTATTAAGTGATACAACGCTTCAGGTTAGCGGGTAAGTTCATGTATGTGCAAAATTGTTAGCTTTCACCAACAGCAATTATGCATCTCACGGTTTAACCTTTACTTTATACACTGAAAACTCTTAATGATAAAATATATTAAAATAGTAGTGTTTAATGTAATGGTACTGGCAAAAATTATTCTTGTGTAGCTATTTACAATTATCGGTACTTAAGATTAATTCCAATATTTGGGGTTTAATATAGTTACCTATCAATCGCCTCAAAAATATGATGATAAAAACATTGGCGTTGCCTCCTAAAATATTTAAAACATACCATGCGGGGTGATAACATAACGGCAACAGCTCATAGAGGGTCGGAGCGTGAGCTCCGGCTGCTACCTGGGATTGGGCCAATTGGTTCGTCTACCTCTTGTAGCTATCTAATATATGGTAGGTAATATTAATTACCAACTCTATGTTACCTCTGAGGCTTGTAGACGAAAATATGCATCACCTGCGATAGTAGTTATAAGAAAATACTTTTTACCCCTGATAGTGTAAACATCATAAAATATAGTACCCCTGATAATATTAACAACAGCGTTTTAAGGAGGGTGCACACGATGGTCAGCTGAACGAGTTTTCTCAGCTTCGCGTCCGAACGCATTGCTGTGTGTTCATAAAGTGGTGGGAGAGCGCAAAACTTTTTCAGATTCAATTTCTCAAATTTTGAAGAGATATCCGAAACTTTAGTAAATGACACTTGCCAAGCAAACTGACTTACGCCCAACGTTTTAGTACTTTTTAGAGAGACATGTAGATGTGTTAACGAAGCCTGAACTAAACATTTGGACGCCGTAAGTGGTATGTTCTGGCGGGCCCTTTCCCTGCCACAATATATTTGGGCCTCACAACTCCAAGGGTCCTAGTCCCTTCTCCGCAACAGATGTTGCAACTTGCTGCAGTTCCTGCTGACGAGGTTAGTTTTGTAAAGTTACGTAGGCACTCAAGACTTCTCCTTCTGTTTCGGGAGGTTGGCCGCTGATCGAGGTGGCCCCCCGACCTATTCTCGCTAGACTTTTACCTTCTTGTTTTTCATTCCCTTCCCCTGTGCTGCGTAGCTGAGCGAAAGCGTTCAGCCGCGCCCGGGGGTTGGAGGTGCACAACTTACGCCTTTTTCCTATCAGTAGCGCACTGATCACTTAGAATCGGAGACCTACTGGCAGAAAAGCCGAGACAAAAATCATTGTTAGTTTGAAACGAGGCGTACTTCACGCCATAGTGGTGCACAAGCCTGTGTTAAACTACAGGGATAGTTCGACGCGATATAGACCTTGTGTCCCTGCTGCGTAAGTAAAATTTTGTACTACCTGCTACTAAACATTCGAACGATTAGCTGACGAAACTCGTTCACTCGACTGTCGTATGAATCTTGCCTTTAAAATAGTTGAGTAGCTCAAATTTTTCGTCGAATGACCCTCCTTCCTCTCGCTTGTACAAGAGAAAACAACTGCGCTCGTATGAGGAGGACGAGTTCCCCCGCTGAGACAATCGTGCCCGCCTGGATACCAGTGGGCGCTGCGTCTCACCTGCTCAGCTTGATTTATTAGACACTATTGAAATCATCAGAGGGATGCGAGGGCCTGCAGGCAGCATTCGCTGAATTTGGTTTAGCCGAAGCTTGTGTAGTTCAGCTATTCGTCTCGTCCTCTTTACTGCGCGCACTTTCTCGCGTGAAGAATTAGCGCTCAGTGTGATGCGGCGTGTGCGTCGTATACTGGAATGACTGCGAGGAATCTTCGACGGACATGATGGTGGTTAAATTTGCATTATTGATAAGCCATCTTTTGTAGTTGGAGCACTGAGTGCATGTCACGCTTAGGTTATCAGCACTGCTACTGAGTACGCCGTGTTATTTCTTTACAGAAACAATTCATATATTAAGATGAAAAGGATTTAGCAGAAAACATGCAGTATTATCTGTAAATCATACGTTACAGGAAATACGTATGTTAGCTACGTGCCAACGATATGAATTACCAAAATCTTTGTTGTTTTACTCGGCGTTGAGGTCTATAATAGTAATTATTTAGCTGGTATTTTTTTAAGTAGGGTGCTGTAATGGAAGTTGCTTTATAAATGATTCTTCACTGCAACGTGGCTGTCACCTCGCTGACAGTGTTGTCGAGGAACTCCCTCATAAGGCTCGATTGTAGGTATTGCTTATCTAAAGCAAGCCTTGGGGATTTTTAACTGGAATTGTTGACCACAATTTTCCTGGTACGCGGACCATACACACGTGCAGTATTTGTCCGGAAACATTTTATGGTCCGCATGACTAAGTGCGTGCAGCAAGTTGCCGGACTGCGTTCGACGGTCCCTAAGTTCACTGCAGGATGGCGAGTGCTTTATTATGCTGAATTGTAAATGCGCTGCAAATTTCAGAATCGCATTACGAAAAAAAGCATCTCTTTAGGTCTCGAACCATACCTATGTATCTTGTGAGAAAATCATATTGGGTGCCAACGCGGGTGCCATGGGAAAGTTGATGGTCATGGTAATAGTCAGAGCCTCTAGTTAACTGAAACTGTTGTGTATGCTGTCATGCGGTATTTTTATGCGCAAATCATAAATGTGACCATTCTAGCTGTGTCATTGATATTCGTTGGGCGCGAGGCATGTTTTACTGAGTTTGTAGCCATCAGGAATATTGTTCTTAATTTCCTGCTATATTATTGGCTGCACTCAACTCAACTTTAAGTCATGACTACAAGCAGGTTAAACAAGAAAAAGTGGGTGCGAATATTTTGAGGCCAATTGTTGACGCTATGAGCCGGACACACTACATATTAATAAAATTATTATTTCAAGTGAGTGAAGAAAACCGCAAGGGAAGAATGGCAAGAGCCTAATAATACAGTCTCGCCATGCCATTCGAAAGTACAGTTGTTCAGAGGGCACGAAAACCTGGGCTTCACCTCTTCTCAGGGAATGGACTTATTGGTCCATTCCTAGTGCACTATCCACTCTAGCAATATCTCTAGGACTATTGGTCCATTCCTAGTGCACTATCCACTCTAGCAATACCTCTAGGACTAGCTTGTGAATACCTTGATACGACGTAATGTGCCGTTTCGGTATTAGCTACGTTGCGTATTTGCGCTACTGCTACTTTAGCTGGGTGGGTTCACACTAAAGCCTTTTGTTCCCCTTACGCAGTACAAAGTATCAATTCGAACCTTTTGATCTATCTTTGCGAACACAACTCTGTGTGTGTCGAAAGCTTTGCTGAAACGTTAGCCGTCCTTTCTTTCACTCGGCTGTTGATAAGTACTACCTTTAGCGAGCTGAGTTTTAGATATCTCTTTAAGTCTGAACAGACTTGTCATTCGAAATCTGTTCATACATTGGCTTTGTTGTTTACAATTGAGGAAGTAACAAGATATTCGGACGCGTGACAGACTGTGACGGCGTCAAAAGCCTATATTATGAACCCGCCTTTCCACAACGACTTTCGATTCCCGTGGCGCCGCTCTACGCCTTGCTCTGTGTGTGCCCGGTGGTCTTGTGCCCCCCACCTCCATCCTTTGATTTCTGATCGGGAATCCATTAACGCCCGCTAATCCTCCATCAATCAGAATCTCGTTTATACATGAATTTTGTAAAGATGGACGATGTTAAGAGCTTACGCGTGTGATGCAGTGTTTCTTTTTTTCTTTCTTTCTTTTGTGTGTGTCTGTGCTGGGTGATCGACAGCCTTTATTCTGTTCGCTCGAACTTGCTGTTTTATTTTCTGTAGCTTTTACGTAAATGTAACATATATATTCCCGGTCTTGTGATCTCAAACTTATTTTCTGTAGCTGTTGTGTAAGTTTTACGATAAACAACCTTCGTGATATTGGCTTCAATTTGTTTTATTTGCTGTAGCCATTATGTAACAGTAAGTATACAGCCTCCCATTGTTCGTGTTCACGCGAACACTTCTCATATTTTCTGCTACAGTTATCTAATTTTTATGAAAAAAAAATCATTATCTTCGCCGGAACTCGTCTCTGATTCTCCTGCAGCCGATATGTATTAAACAGTTTCGTAGTATATAGTACATTCCACTGAGATAATTCGTTATATTTATATATCAGATACCGTACATTACTGTCCAGAAGGCTTCTGTTTCTTTTATTTTCCTCTTCCCAGGGAAAATTTAAAAAAACGAATAGTTGACACGCAAGGGATATTCTAAGTAAATTTTACTTTGCTTTTTATCGTGCAGTCGCGAAGTTGATACTGAAGATGAATTACTTTTGTAGTGAGAGGATTTTTTTTGTGCCCATAGAGGCTACCCATAGACTCTACGCGAGTTTTTCTAACTCTCCGTAATTGTTAGAAAGGCTAGATAAATTGGCGCAACTTAGGTTCGCTGACGCATCTTGTGAGTCACGTTTGCTCAGTAATGACTCGCTAATCAGTTTGAAGAGGCACAGAAATTGGGCGATTATACCACGCAGCTGCGACCATCCCGGCTTCTGAAGTCTTTGCGCTCCACAAATCAGTTTGGAGAGCCGGTGAAATTTGTTTTGGAGTCTTCTTGATCAGACGGTGCTTCTGTTTNAGTGCACTATCCACTCTAGCAATACCTCTAGGACTATTGGTCCATTCCTAGTGCACTATCCACTCTAGCAATACCTCTAGGACTATTGGTCCATTCCTAGTGCACTATTCACTCTAGCAATACCTCTAGGACTATTGGTCCATTCCTAGTGTACTATCCACTCTATCAATACCTCTAGGACTATTGGTCCATTCCTAGTGCACTATCCACTCTAGCAATACCTCTAGGACTAGCTTGTGAATACCTTGATACGACGTACTGTTCCGTTTTGGTATTAGCTAGGTTGTGTATTTGCGGTACTGCTACTTAAGCTGGGTGGGTTCACACTAAAGCCTTTTGTTCCCCTTACGCAGTACAAAGTATCAATTCGAACCTTTTGGTCTATCTTTGCGAACACAACTCTGTGTGTGTCGAAAGCTTTGCTGAAACGTTAGCCGTCCTTTCTTTCACTCGGCTGTTGATAAGTACTACCTTTAGCGAGCTGAGTTTTGGATATCTCTTTTTTTAAGTCTGAACAGACTTGTCATTCGAAATCTGTACATACACTGGTTTTGTTGTTTACAATTGAGGAAGCAACAAGATATTCGGACGCGTGACAGACTGTGACGCCGTCAAAAGTCTATATTGTGAACCCGCTTTTCCACAACGACTTTCGATTCCCGTGGCGCCGCTCTACGCCTTGCTTTGTGTGTGCCCGGTGGTCTTGTGCCCCCCACCTCCATCCTCTGATTTCTGATCGGGAATCCATTAACGCCCGCTAATCCTCCATCAATCAGAATCTCGTTTATACATGAATTTTGTAAAGATGGACGATGTTAAGAACTTACGCGCGTGTGATGCAGTGTTTCTTTTTTCTTTCTTTCTTTCTTTTGTGTGTGTCTGTGCTGGGTGATCGACAGCCTTTATTCTGTTCGCTCGAACGTGCTGTTTTATTTTCTGTAGCTTTTACGTAAATGTAACATAAATATTCCCGGTCTTGTGATCTCAAACTTATTTTCTGTAGCTGTTGTGTAATTTTACGATAAACAACCTTCGTGATATTGGCTTCAATTTGTTTTATTTGCTGTAGCCATTATGTAACAGTAACTATAGAGCCTCCCTTTGTTCGTGTTCACGCGAACACTTCTCCTATTTTCTGCTACAGTTATCTAATTTCTATGAAAAAAAATCATTATCTTCGCCGGAACTCGTCTCTGATTCTCCTGCAGCCGATATGTACCTATTAAACAGTTTCGTACTATATAGTACATTCCACTGAGATAATTCGTTATATTTATATATCAGATACCGTACATTACTGTACAGAAGGCTTCTGTTTCTTTTATTTTCCTCTTCCCAGGGAAAATTTAAAAAAACGAATAGTTGACACGCAAGGGATATTCTAAGTAAATTTTACTTTGCTTTTTATCGTCCAGTCGCGAAGTTGATACTGAAGATGAATTACTTTTGTAGTGAGAGGATTTTTTTTTGTGCCCAAAGAGGCTACCCATAGACTCTACGCGAGTTTTTCTAACCTTCCGTAATTGTTAGAAAGGCTAGATAAATTGGCGCAACTTAGCTTCGCTGACGCATCTTGTGAGTCACGTTTGCTCGGTAATGACTCGCTAATCAGTTTGAAGAGGCACTGAAATTGGACGATTATACCACGCAGCTGCGACCATCCCGGCTTCTGAAGTCTTTGCGCTCCACAAATCAGTTTGGAGAGCCGGTGAAATTTGTTTTGGAGTCTTCTTGATCAGACGGTGCTTCTGTTTGCCTGCCAGCGAGGGTCGCTCTAATCCGACAGGCAAAATCTGGCGACAGTAACGGGCCATTAGCGAGTCGTGTCGCCACTTTCCCTGCCACTCTTGTTTGTTGCAGGTGTGCTTTGGTTGACACTCTTCCAGTTCCGTTCTCTATCTCCCATTCTGACACTTGTGCATTGCATGGTTAAAGTCGTTTTTTTATCTGCACATTAAGTGACTCTAAAGATGTTTATTATTTATCTCATTTGGGCGGCTGGGGGAGTGGCGCCATTTTTCGGATCCGTTCTCTTTTTCTCATTATTGCGGATGTGCAATACAGGATTAGCATTCTTTATGTGCGCACATGGGTGAATATCGTTTAGTTTATATGGGCAGTTATAGTTACACTATTTAGATCTGCTTTTTTATCTTATTTTGCACTTAATTGTGCATTGGGTGATTTCCAACATATGTTCACTAGCTCAAGTTTTGTGCGTTTCTTAGCTTGGTATTGCTAGCAGCTCGCCCATTTCTTTAAATAAATCTATGTTTCTCTGGTAAAGATCCATCGTTCAACATTGTCTTTATTTTCTTCGCAGCAGAAAAGAATTAATCAACGTTTCAGTGATTCCCTGACTATCTAAGCTCTACCTCGTAGGGTACAAAGTACCCGACACCCCGGCCGTGTGTTGACTGATGACGTGCATGTGCCTCGCATCTAAGCCTTGTCTCGTCTCGCCGCAAATATGCGTCACAAAAGTGAGGTATCCAGAGCACAATGAGCAGCTATTGAAGCGAGCATCATGAGGAGTCCTTATTTAGCAGACGATGAGGCTTCACCTGTCAGCCTCTACGGCCGCCTTACTTCTATTTGATGAAGCTCAGACCTCGAAGACCTTAACTCTATTGATGAACCTCAGAGAAAGTTACGACACTGCGCCTCCGCATTTGCATTTTTTGCTCCGGCTTTTCTCATTCGCCCGGCCCTCTTTTGATTTTTTTTTTATCATAAACTAAGCTGCTGTGCGTTTTTTATATTTTCCTTGGTAACTCAACGGGTTTGCTGTTCACTTGGCGTCAACGCTCACATGTACGTGTCGTTAATGTGAATTTATATATTTCGTGTACAATTGCTATAATAACTGTAGGCTTATCTCGGGTGCTGTATAGCTGTTTCGTCTGCTGGATATGCCTAACTTATGTCCAGTGTAGTATCGTGTATAGGTAGTACTGTTACTACTGTATGTACCTTTTAAAACCCCTAGTGACCTCCTGGCACTAGGTGGTAGCTCCTTCTAGAATCTAGTCAGTCGGTAGGTACTGGAAGTGATTGATTTGAAGTTAGGGATAGTTTATCTAGCATTTTGAAGTATATCCTTGTTCTTTGAAACCAACATTTTCCAGCCAATAAGTTTTGGCTGATTAGCGACGATTATTTTCATTTTGAGGACCCAAAGAACTAAAGATCGGCATACAGTTTTTATTGCAAAGCACAAGATACTTTGTCCTGGAAACTGGAATGCTTCTAGTCAGTCAAATCGTCACCGATAGCTTTTTTCACTTTGCATTGAAAAGCCAACGTCAGTACTCCTCGCATCCTTGAATTTTCATTTACGAATCGTTCCTTAGCTATGTTCTTCCGTAGTATTCACTGAAGCTTAGTATCTCTCGCATAGTCCTGCGTCTTTTGAAGTCCTTTGCCTCCTGAGAGCGAGGAGTCGCATTATTTTAAACGCTGCAAAGTTCACGTGAGATCATAACGTTGATCCGGGAAGATGCTCACGCAAGATGCCTTTTCCTGATCAAGCAAGCCCAAGTTTCTGAAGTGTATCTATCTAAAATTCAAACTAGAGAGAATGATCGTCTTTGGGATGGCGCCCTGAAAGCTAACGCGCCAACTTGCCGCGTCTCCATTGTTCAAGAGAGAGCTCATTTTGTGCCTTGGAGTTAGATAGTCTGCAAACTTTGAAGCCTTCCATTATAGGCAAGATTTTGCCTAGCTTCTTCGTTGTGCTTCTCTCTCTAGGGTGTTGGAGCTTCACGTTTTAGGCACGATTTTACTCACTTTCTTAGCTGCTCTTCTCTCTCCTTAGTGTAAAAGATAAATTATTATGTACAAGATTTTCTTAACCCTGGAGCCTTTCTTTGTAATCAGTTTTGACACTGCTTCTAAATTCGCTTTGCGTCGGTCTTCATAGCGTACGTTTCCGTGGTCACAAATCATAAGCAAGATTTACCTAGCTTCTAATTCGCATAGAGCCTTACAGTTTCCTGTGCATCAAAGTTTTGTAAAATTAGTATAGTTTTGCCAACTTGTTTACTCTCTTGAGTGCTGTACAGTTTGTTTATTACCGGGCTGTATTAGACTGGGACTCTGTGGTGTTGCGTATTTGTGCTCTCTACCTTGCTGAACCCATCCGTATTGTTGAAGTGCCGTATACAAAGCTCAATACTTGAAAGAAAGTGGATGCTGGTTCTTTAATATTGGTAGTACTTCCTACGTCTAAAATTTGCTACTTGAAAGCGTATCATCTAAGCCTTATTTGAATCATCTGCAGTCCAGTTTGATTTTCAGAAATGGCCTTCACCTATTAAAATTTTCAAATGTAATTTGTAAGATTGAACAGTATTGCTGTGCCTTTCTCTTTAAGCATATTGTTCTGTGAGTTTTGTGTTTTTAGACTTAGTGAGTGAAGTTCACGCAAACTTGGGGCCGGATTTGCTCCAGGGAGCCCAGGATAAATTAAGCTGGGTTCCCCATAACCATCAAGGTATAGCTGTGGCTGCAACTGTACAGATGAAATTTATCCCGATATTTTAAAAGTAGCTAGAGTAATACCTTTGTGCAAATCTGGAAGCGCTAATGTTGTATCAAATTTTAGACCCATCTCAACCTTATCAATTTTCAACAAGATTTTTAAAAAATCATTCATGTTCGAATGGTAGACTTTTTAGAAAGAAATTTTGTGTTAAATGACGCACAGTACGGTTTTAGGAAGGGTAGAAACACGACGCACGCTATACTCAACCTTATTTCTGATATTTTACCGTCCTTCAATGATAAAAGTTAGCTACACTGTATGTCTGCTTTTCGATCTTAAGAAGGCTTTCGATACTGTAGATAAAGAAACTTTATTGTGTAAGCTAGACCACTATGGTTTTAGAGAAGTAGTGAAATGTTTTCTTGGTGACTATCTATCAAATCGTACGCAGTATGTTAGCATTGGTGAAGCGCAGTCGCGTACGAATAGTATCAGTGTAGGTGTGGCACAGGGATCTGTGCTGGGACCGTTATTATTTAACATCTACATTAATGATATTGTATTCGAAGGAGTTTCAGTCCAGCTATTTACAGACGATGCTGTTTTTTACGTGCACGATTCAAATTTCGGTTATGCTGCAGAAAAAACGCGTATGTCAATAGTCTATTGCAGTGGCTTACCTCTAATAAACTCACGCCGAATGCAAGCAAAATAAAACTTATGGTTTTTAGTTCTTCAAAAATCAATGCACTGCCTGCTTTGTTTATGAATGGAGTCAAGTTAAGGTGGGTCGAATCCTTCAAATACTTGGGTATTATCAATGATCATAAACTAAGTTTTTCATCTCATATATCATTAGTATGTAGCAAATTACGTAAGGCAAAAGGTGCAATTTATTCTGTATTTAGATTTTTACGTAGAGAAGCGTTGTTGTCTTTCTATTATCCTTTATTTTATTCTCAATTGATGCACGGGATTATTATTTGGGGTGGTGTCACCGACAACATTATTAAAAGGATAAAAACCATTACTAATGATGTACTTAGAATTATATTAAATGTTAAAAGAGATTGCTATAATGTCCCTATGATGCACACAGACAGCAGGCTCAGGTTGTTGAAGTTTAGGGAGGGACATGAGTTTTTCCTTCTCAAATTTTTACGCTTGGGAATGGCTGGTGAGACGAATTATTTTGAGTCTCATTTCCTTCCCCTATTCTCTACTAACACGTATAATACACGAAATAACAGGTTCAATTTACCTGTAGTTCGTTTAGAGGTAGAGAAGCATGCAACTGTGTTTCAGCGCGTGAAAGCCTACAATGAACTTCCAGACTCCTTGATAGAACCACTGTCTCACCAGCTATTTAAAGCAAAATTTCAATATTACCGTATAAGTCATTATAAGACGTTATAAATGACATCTGCCCCATAAGTCACAGTGCTTTAATAGGGCTTGTATTCAAAACTAGTGACCTATAATTTTTCATCTAGTATTTTAGATTTCGTACCGTTTGGAATCAATAAAGTTCTAAATGAAAAAAAATATATACACTACCATATCTTTTTGCACGTATTATACAGACGTGTTTGAGAGCCAGTTAAAACACTTTATTTAGGTTGCTCTCCCGAAGTACTACCATTGAAATGCAGCTATGCTAGACAAGTTGATGTTGATGGTACACCAAAGTAAAGCGTTCAAAAAATGATGCACAGCAAAGCCCTTCGTACAGTCAATCATAGCTCAGCACAGCATATCCGAGCAAACTTCGTAATAATTATAGTAAGTACATAAAACCTTTCAAAATATCTACGCAATTTAACCCCTTATCTCTCTGAAGTGGGTTTATTCTAATTTTCCTCATTTTATACGTTTGACTTTGTCAAAGTTTTTTTATGTAGAGGGGAGGCCGCCTGCCAAGAATGGTCTGGGGCAATTGCCCTTAGTGTCCGATAAATATGGCCCTGCGCAAGTATTGAGTATTTTATTCTGAAATGATTCAGCTTGTAGCCTTTTATCAAAATCTAAGCTGGTCACGTTAAAAAATTGAAGGGTATATGTTGCGTTGCAAGTTGCGAGTCATCTACCCTGAAGCGAGTCAGCAGTACCCACTTTTGTCTTCCAGTGCCTGTGCGGTTTGTGGAAGAAGCGGAGCTCGATTAACATTGATGGCATTGGTGTTCTCCCTCTCAACTCGGCAGTCATAAATCAACGTTGCTCTCTAAAACAGGCCCTCGGTCGGGTCATAATTCCAGTGCTCTATCATATCACCTTTTCACTACACCTTGCCAGCCCTTGTTGGTTTCTTTTGTAGATGTGACCGAAAGTGCTCCTCATGTGCTCTTGTGTATACTTGTCTTGTGATTTATGGGCCGAGTTTCCAACTGGACTAAATGGTCATTTTCGTCTTACATTCCTGTCAATTAATGACTCCATCCTTGGCATATCATTTGATGTGGATCGCCCTGTTATAGAAGAATGGCATTATGGCTCACGAATGGCGTGCAGCGATTGCCTGAGACATCGTTTATCCGTCGGATTCCATGAGTTTTGGCTTTCTTGCGGCAGTTTTACAGTACGATTTCGGCTGGCATTGCCTTAGCCTTGGGAACAATGAATTCTCTCTGTATCAGTAGTGTGACGCTTCTAGAACTACCAGGTCGTCCGGAGTGTTCGTAGAGGCACTGACGCATGGAAATTGCTTTGCGAACCGTCTTCATTCAGTTACTTTGTTTGTCGACTGCATCTTGTTATTTATCAAAGTTAATATCTCAGCGTGGTAAGTCATACTACTAATATATCACTCATTACTTATTTCTGAGTAATATTTACATTGGCTCCAAACTGACGAAGGTTTTAAAAATTCAGCTGTTTGGGTGTGTGACAGTAAACAGTGTTACGAATTTTAGTCACTGATAGTCGGTACCTTCGAAATGTTCCAGTTTGCCTTTTGGCAGTACCTACTGGTAATTTTTGCATTTGGACAATGGGACTGCCAACAAACTGCGCTCTATTTGTATTGTACGCCCACCACTTAGTCAAATTAAAGTGCTGTCTGTCACTTAATAACATCTGCTGCGTCTCTGCTCCAGCCATCACTCACATGTCTGATGCTCAACTGTGATATCCAGTGCATTGTTCTGGCACGGATCAATTATACTGCACCGCCACAGCGGCGTGATTGTGCGAGCCTATTATTGCCCAGCTATTGATTGCGGGAAAACTGATCTCCGCTGACTGCCCTGTTCAAAATTATAGACCTGGCGGGTGCCTAGAGTTTCTTTTGATGTTGATACGATGGTGAGGATGAATAACACTTCCCACCATTCATGGGAATTGTGGTTAGTTGTTCAGTCTTTCCAAAATCTGAGGAATTATATCTACGTAATGGTTCAGTTCACGCAACGACGTTGGGTTTGGGAAGAAGCAGGATTCCAACATCTGTGGAGATGTACATTTGGTGTACATGTGCAAGAGTTTGCTTGTTCAATTCAAATTTAAATTAATTCACATTCGCATAACGCTATCAATGTACAGAACGTTAGCTAGACATTCAGAAAGTATAACAAAATCTGTTGGATACAGTGTGGCAATTTAAATTTTCTTTTCTGTGTACCTATTGTCTTTTTGACGTTAGAAGCCTTATTTCAAAATATGTTTTAGCATTTTTGTTGAATTATACTGACAGAATTGGACATTTTCATATCTGCCTTAGTATTTTAACCATATATATGTTATCTACTTGAACGCATCTCCCAAAGAAATGATGGGCTCTTTCAATTTAATTATCAGCAACACTGATTATTTTAAATGCCATATATGAAATAGTTTTGACTTATGTAAGAGTTTTATTGTGTGTTTAAGGTCTCACTCCTGACCCTACATGACCTGAATTTAGGGGTAGATACGAGATATGTCGAAGTAGCATCAACTAATAGATTAGGTTAGATAGCTGGCAGTGGCGGACCTACAGGCTCATTCGCAGAGCAGCAGGGACTAACGCTCCGGTCCTCTATGAGCTTTTACCGTTTTGTCAGAATTAATTTAGACATCTGAGGAAGTAAGTAATAGCCGATGAAACGTCCGCCATGTAGAGTTAAGGCGGGCTCATACGATTGTCACATGAATGAATTTGTGAGTTCGACCAGCGACTTTACATCGGAAAAATGGCAAACCCACGTATTTGTGCTGAATTTTGGGAATGGAGCATGGTGCCTGTTTGACCGTGCTTGGCCGGTCAATCAACTGGACCATGTTTTGTTATAAAACCGTCACTAGTATTAAAGTCGTAAATGGATTCACTCTCGCAGTCGCGATAGCTTATTATTTTCGGGGTAGTTTATCTTAGACTTCTAGTCAGCATTATTTGTGACATTGAATTTATATAAATTTTTTAATTTCTATTTCTCGCTGTTGAATATGTAACCGTGACCTCGACGGGTTTTTCACCGGAGCTCGCTGGCGTTTCATCATCGGACCTGTCCCTCGTGTGAACAGTGCAGGAAGATTTTGCACGGAATATTCCACGCATTCTCATCAGTTTTCTCAGCTTTTGACTACCACGTGAAGTCCTGAACCCACTGCTGTGAATAATTTCCAAGTTATTCCTATCGTATTTACCATTTATCCGAGGCTACAATAATATACAGATAACCGAGTCATTCAGTTTCTTTGTTGCATAGTCGTCCATTGCTCTCAGCTGTTGCAACTTGCAGCTTTGCGTTAACTCGGGTTGTGGCGAAGGCAGTTTGTTCTCGCCCGCGAGTTGTATGCAAATTAGACATTATGCCCCAAAGTGCTGGCGTTTTCCGAAGTATCTCATTTTATTAGAGCCTTGCTTCTAAAGCGACACCGGTGGCGCTAAACTCGCTGCCCTTATATATGACTACAGCGCTTGATAACGCTCGTTAGCTGACGCCCTGAGGACGGTAAAGTCATTTATTGGGAATTATGCCGGCTTTTTATTCTCAGTTTCAGGAGCTAGTTTGCATAAGTAATTCCTTATAGTTGTTCTTAACTGATTCCGCTGCGCAGCCACCCAGATTGGCTGGGATAATGAGTGGCCTTAGCCGTTACTAGCATTTCTGCTCTCGTGGATCCCATGAAAATTTTCTCTGCCTTTGGGTTGCCTTGATAAAGTAGTTACGAGAATTTTTATCTGTCGTTGATGTAATTCTACCAATTTTGTCTGCCCTTGGGTTGCGTTTTTAGAATAGTTCTGACTATTTTTGTGTGCCCTTATGTTCATGAAACAAAGTAGTTCTGACAGTTGTTGTCGGCCTGTGAGTTTTGTTGAAGAAACTGGTTGACAATTGTTGGGTTTCGTTGATAAGTAGTTCTGACCATGTTTGTCTACTATTGGGTTGGGTTTCTGTAGTAGGTATAGCAACTCTGAATGTTATAGTAACTCTGAATGTTATAGTAACTCTGAATGTTACAGAATTTAATGTTGTGCTAAGATTTACCATGCGAGGTCTTTTATCGCAATTTCTATTGCACCCCTACGGGGTCACGTGGTTTTACAGGGCATTTTCGTTACCCCTTAAAACTAAACGGGGTCATTTATCAAAATTGTGTTAAATCTATGGACTTTGCTACCACGTTTCTCGACAGATAAACCGGAAAAGCGCACTTTCCTCGAGCCACCATCAACCACACGTTCATTATTTGTAATACCCTTTAATAGCTTGTGTCTGTAAGATTAGGAAAAGCTAAATTAGGGTCTGCTAACGTTCTAAATAGCTAGCCTTCATTAGGTTCGGTGAGACAAGGACTGGTTCAGTTAACGTTAGTTTATTTAGGTCGTAGCTTAACCAGTCCTTGCGCTTATGTAGGCCAGCTTATTTGAACATTAGCAGAACCTGTCCTTGCTTCACTTGAGCTTAGTGTCTCCTTAAATCCTTTTATCGTTATATATGTACACACATGAAACTTTTGCAATGAGGAGACATTAGGTAGTATTCAATTCTGTTGTTTGTCTAAGAATTTCTCATTGGCATATGAATCTTTTGCCATGAGAACACAGCCGTGTTTGCATGAATGGTTTGTGTTTAGCACTGAGTATAGACTTAGAACGGAAATAATAGCTTTATCGCAGAATTGACCACATCTCGACTATTTGGCTATAAATTTCAGTGAAAATTTCACAGAAAGTTAAACTTATGATGATGCTTATATTATTTTCAAACGACTAATCGTGATGGTTCTAAAAAATTATGTATTGATGTCAATTTTACTAATTTCACTGAGCGGCAGTAATAGCTTATTGACTAAAAAACAAAATATTTACCATTTTATATCACCAAAGGAGCAAAAATAAACAACACAAATGAGAAAAATATGTAGTGAACAACAAATCATTAATCAGAAGTTTACAATGACTGAAAATAGTATTATTTGCCAACATGACCCCCATGACGTTTAATAACTTCAATAATCCTTGAATCCATGTAGCCCGTTAGTTTCTTTATTACAGAAGGTGGAACCTGCTCTTGTTGCTGCAGCAACAGCATCCCACAAGACAGATTTTGAGTTGTATTGCCTTCAGTCTGAGCAAATATCCTTTTTCAGAAGGTCCCAGAAGTTTTCAATTGGTTTTTAAATCAGGTGATCACGGTGGCCAAACCATCAGTTTCTCTCAATGGAACCCTAAAGAGTCCAGAAATGCTGTGGTAGTACGGGCAGAGTGAGAATAAGGCGAATTATCATGCTTGAAAATCAAGTTTCGAAGTAACGAAAAGGAAATGTCATCCAGCCATGGGACCGAGGCGTCCTTTACAATATGTCACAATATGATGCAGATGTAATTTTCACGCCATCAGGTATTCGAACCGTACCTACAAGTCGATCCCCTAAGATACCAGATACCAGCCCATATCATAACACCACCTTCCTGTTGTTGACGTTTTACGCGTTGATGACACTCACCGCCAGGTAGCACCCAACCCTTACTCAACCCATCAGGCCCATCAAGGGTTGCCTGGGTTTCGTCGGTGAAAAGAACATGATTCATGTTGATCTTCATGTATTTCTCTGCCCATTCCATCCTCAAAATTTTATGTCTTAGGGTCAGAGGGGATTTGACAGAAGCAATATAGCTATGGATGTCATTCCTTGTGATTTTAGGCACTTCAGGAAGCCCAGCAGCCGTAAAAATTTATTTACTTGTTTACCCGGGTCTTTTACGTAGCTGAAGGACCACATTTCTCATGTCTCTATCAGTAACAGTCCTTGAATGCCCAGCATCTGATCGTTTTTTCCGTTGTGAAGGGTCCTTCAAAAATCTTGTCACTGTGTCAATATGGCGTCCTGTTTTTCGGGCAATAACATCAGGAGAGGTGCCTTTAGCAGTTTCTTTGATGATAATTTCTTTCTCCTCGTTAGTTAGAGCTTTTCCACGTCCCATTTTAGCAGAATATACAAGAAGCTATTATTGTCGTTGACCTCAAAAAGAGAAAAAGTGCAAAGAGTTGTCAATCAGGAGCCACAGCAATATGTAAACAAGCTCAACAGTGTTGCCATAAGATATCACGATTTCCCTGGAAGTTTCATCAAACTTTGAACCCGCGAAAATGAGATATGGTCCATTTTGTTCTAAAGCCATTGCATATTACCGTTTTAAGTTTAATTAATTCGATAAAATACGGTACTACACCAGTGACAATAATGTAGGGTACGTGTATGTCTAGTGTGTGCTCTTGGCAATTCAAAAATTATTTTTAAATTGGGGCCGTAAAAACATGGCTCATTTTCCTAGGCTGTTACATTGGACTGAAACAGCACTCGCGTATTATTATTATTATTATTATGCAAAAAAAATATATATGTTGGCTTGTTCTAGGTGCGCATTTTATAGGATGTGTACCCAGCCACGTTTCTTTACCTAATTTCAAGTTTCGTGCGACCCAAAACTACGGAGAATACGGAAAGTAAGATTATATTGATAAATTAACACCAGTTATTTCATTGTCCGCTCTTTTGACGGCTGTCAGAATGGACCCCGCCGCTGCACGGCTCCGATCAACAGATTAGCGCCGGAATTCCTTTGGTTAAACGCACTTCTCATGACCATCTCATGCGAGTAAAGCGCAAGCGCAGTTTAATGCGATACTTCGGTATGTACTTCAGTTCTTTGGGTGAGACGCTGTTTTCCTGTATCACGATCGTCATGTGTGTGGTGGTCAAGTGCAGTCATACTTTAAATTCAAATACCGACAGTTAAAAGTTGTTGTTATTTGGGATAAATGCAGTTCTCCTGAGTATCGTTTACAAGAAATGCCCAATCTAAAGTGATGTTGCGTTTGTTAGTTTGCACAGATGCAGTTTTTGTGTGCCTTGTTTATCGGAAAATTTTTCGGTAACTGTTTAATATATATAGTTAGGGCATGAATTATTTTGGCTTACACTCGTCGTTTACACCTATGTCTCTTGTTTGTATAGGTATTATTTGTATTTTTTATTTACTATGTGTCTATATATAGATATGTATGCGTGTTTATATCTCGTGCATACTATGATAATTCTAGTGAAGTTAAACGTGTGACTTTTCTTGTTCAAAGTTTGGATGTTGATTCACATCAAGAGCTGGGCGCTCAATTGAAACTAATATAAGTAAATTCTAATTTATAGTTGCGTGACACTTAACCTCTCATAGTTACCATATAACTTCCACAGTTCGGCTATTTTCTCGTCGCAGTGCAGGGAGTTCAAACCATTTGTATATTAGTGGAATGAAGCTCGCGGCGGCTGCCATGCCGCTCCGCATTATATCGAGTAGCCCCCGACACCTCGTCGGTCTGGCTCGTCCGACGAGTTATATGAAGTAGCACGTCGCCCTGAACACGTCTACTATTTTGCGCCATTTAGCCTCACTTCCACCCCCTCTTTATTGTATACCTCTGACATTTATGCCGCTTAATTGGAAGTCAGCTTTGGAATAGATCCATTAGGCTCCAGAGATGCTCTAAAAGGAATTTGTTTCTGGAGAAATTTTCAGTGTGTTGTTCTTATTGGAGGACCCTGTGGCCATTGTGTTCTGTGTGAACTATTGGTTGCTTCATCGCTTATTTTTTTATGTATTTATTTTTTTTTTGTTGGTTCCTGCAAGCGGCGTGTTGTGTGAACCATAGGTTGAATTGCTGGATTTTTAATAAAGAAACGTGTTGTCTTGCGTAAACTAGTGCCTGCATTACCTGTTATTCTCTTGTCAAGGCAACTTGTAGTGTAACCCTTTGCCTCCTGACGGCATCATCAGATGCCACGCTCTATTTTTCCCTATGCAAAAGCTAAGCATCATGTAAATTACCCAAGACACTCACGGCATCTGTAGTAGCCGATGCAAAAAATTACTGTTTTTTTTTGCAAGTAAAACTAAGTTTTTTCTCAAATATGTGTTTAACTAACCTATTTTTCATAAATTTAACAAAAAAAAAACTGAAAAAAATGTTATCTGAATTTCAGGAGGCAAAGGGTTAATGTGTGAACTATTGCTTTAGTAGACCGTTTTTTTAGTATCCCTTAAAGAGTGATGTCTCTATCAGTGCTAGAACAATTTATAGGCACGTCATAGCCTACTCAAAAACTGAAAATGCGAAACAAATAAACAAATTAGATGTCAAGTCGAGTCGTACTCCAGTTTGAGAACTGGTGCAGGGCTGGAGGTAACTGCATGGAAGATGTGTTCGTGTAAATAAATATAAAGTGAAGTAGGTGTAATGTTTCAAAGTGTCTTTTGCTCCAGTCCTAGTATAGCCCATAATTAGCACAGTAATATTTTTTGTTAAAGCATTACACGTTTCACATTATAAACTTTCGTTTTTAATTCAAATTGTTTCCAAAGCGAGGCATGCTTCACTAATTCAACAATGTATAAAGTCAATAATAAATCAGGAGTGTTGTGCTGATATTACCGTACATTATTATGTTCCTCGTTTTACCACCGCATCAACGTCATTTTGCCATTCATAGACAAAATCTGCGTGCTCCAGTGAAATATTCGAAATATCGTTGTCGTTCTTGCTTGGCTTCAACTATTGTACAGTATGTACCTTACTACTTAACGCCTCAATTTAGTATTGGCCTGATACTACTCGCCAGTTGTTCTTGTAGGTATAAACGCCGGAAAGAGAAAAGCTTCTCAGTTGTGAGGGGAAACATTGGACTGCCGGAAACAACGGCCGAAATACTGCGCTTTGTTTACACCATAAACAACAACTGTAGCAACAGCTCACTGGTGCTGGGGCGCCTCTGAAGGAGCCTAAAATGTTTCTTCGGTTACCTTGCCGTGAAATTGTTAGAGGACCAGATTGTTCACTTAACCCGACTGCTAAAAGCGATTATTCACCACTAATAATTTATTTTTGATTTTAGCTAGTTACCGTTAAACTTGCAAAAAGTATGCGTTTTGAACCCATTCATAAGAGAAATTATTGGTGGTTGTGAACTGCTCCAAATTTTATTCCTAGGCAAAATAGAGTTGTAAGCCTTTTTCTATAATTTAATATTTTTAACCAGGTTATGCCCAAAAGCTGCTGCGTTGCCTGTACGCAATATTTGGAGCACCTCGTCCATTGTACCGAGCTAGGTTGCCCATACGCCCCTTGTTTAGTGTGCTTCCAACGCTGTGGATATTAGGGTTCATAGGGATGTCCCTCTGTCAATCACGATGCCGATGTAGTGCGTGGCCTTGTGATACTGACTGCATGCGGGCAGTTTTAAGGGGTCCTCGAGAAATTTGAATATCTGCTTTTGCAGAACAGCACTGGTTAAATCGTGTAGGACAGTATAGCGTAGCCATATATATACTGCGTTCTTGACAAGAGTGTTTTTTACTGCTTTAAGTAGGTTTCTGGCGTGTAGAGCTGCTCATGAAATAAGTATTATAGTAATGAAGCATGGATTATTCTCAGTTGCTCTGATATTATTTGACTTAGCATTTAAAATTTATTTTAAGTGTATATAGTATCACCGAAAACATTTCTAACTGTGGGTTAGATAACATTACTTGATCTGTAACAGACTTAAATAGAGTATTTAACGCCAAACCAGCACCTAGCTACGGTGTGAGGGCGCCGCAGCCTTTGACTCCCGTATAGGTCATAAATTGCCTTTGTTCCTTCCGTCATGAATAATTTTAACCGTAGTGGCAATAGAATTACAAGCAATAAAGAAGGAAATTCACCGAGAATTCCCGCAATAAAAGTGCGGCTCTCAGCCGCTTTCTTTGGTCTCATTTGACTGGCAAATTTTCGCACCTTAGACGATTTATGCTAATTTTCTTGGGATATTTGGCAGGCCTCAGGAGGGCAGATCATCCTCCTATTATTGCGCTTCCTACTTTAGCTATATGATATTCTACAATACAGTCATATCTTCCTTTTCTGCCGTTTTTATATTCTGTGCAATGCTTTTTTTATGTTTTTTTTTACAACGACGGATCTTCTATTTTTTTTTTTTGGGGGGGGGGGGGCGGCGTAAATTTTGTCTCAAAATGCAGTTAGATTTTTTCTTTTTCATATACACATTTTATTTAATAGAAGAGCCGCTCCTATCTCAGTTTTTCGAAATTTCCCCATTTGCAGAACCATATTACAGACACCATAGTTATGTGATGCAATGGGTAACTGGGATGAGCGCAACAGAAGTGTCATGCTGAAATTGAAGCATCACTGCTTTTAAAGTTAATCACAGTCTTTGTATTTACCATGTTATTGGTATTAAAACTCCATTTTCTTTACGGTGCGAATATAGTTGTAGGACACTTTTCGTTCCATAGGTTTGCGTACTTTTCTATCTCATTGCCTTACGGCTGTGTTTTTTTTCTAGTCTTTTTTTTTTTTTTTTTTTC
>LQNS02278183.1:6847-31027 GCA_001587735.2 Parhyale hawaiensis
CGAAATTTCCCATTTTTGCCGTTAATAATATTTGGCGCGCCTCTGTGTGCTATGAAAAAGCCGCTGCAACTTGCAAGGTGTCCGCCACAAATTGGGAAGCCCTTGCCACGCTTCTGCGGGTCTTTCGCCATCTAACGGAGATTAGCTTCGTTAAGTGAAGCACACCCTTGCAATAGGCTGCTGATGGATTATCGTGGCCTGGTCCCCATGCTGCAGAATGTCAATGCGTAATCACGCCAGAAGAAAAATGCAGCGAGTTTTGCTTTTAGACCGCAAATTTGCAAGGCTCTGTAAGCACCATTAATATAAAAAAAAAGTTATAAGCGTCGCCGTGCTCTTGAAGACTTATAATATTGAATTGGTTATGTCATTGTGATGACGGGAACGCCTTACCCTTAATTTAGTTGAATTCTCTTGACTTCATTGAAAATTATAGAAATGAACTTGAGAAGAAATTTTTTTTTTTTGGGGCGGGGGATATGAAGGTTATAATGCACGCTCTGTTGTATTCAGTGTCTTTAATTTGCTAAAGCCTGCTTCCCCGTTTGAATTTGCACTCTGTTATTCACTCATGCATTGTATATCGGTGGGATTTGTTGCTGTGGGCTATAAATTTATTTATACAGAAACTTTTGGGTTATCGTTGAGTTTTCTCATCTGCTATTGCTTTAAATATCTCTTTAGAATCCATCCCCAGCAGTTCTCGACGCCAGCTCCCTCATATGAATAATATGGTTTTCGTCGAGTATACTCACGTACTCAACTTCTTTTTCAATTGCTAAAATTTCGTAAACATTTCAATATAGACTTATTTTCTGTGATGAAAACGTGAATTCATAGTGAGCAAACTCATTGGAGCTGGCTCCTTTGGATCTTGCGCTGCTCTACTTGATGATAAGAGATATTATTAAAGCTGGCTCTTTATAGAACCCCATGCACACTGCATGCAGTGCTTGATGCATGGAAAGGTCTCTTTGAGAGCTCCCGCCTCAATCAAGGTGGTCCCGCTAACTGCGCTGTTCTTTAGACTTTGCTCACTTTATGTCATTGGTGGTGCTCCCCTCGACGGTTTCCCTTAGGCACCTCCAAACAACCCTCGTCTCTAAGAGCGCAAGAAAGCACAACCATATCAGCCTGATGACCCTTTGATGAAGACGGCATTTGGCGCCGTTTGGAAGGATGTGGCTTGGAAACTGCCGCCTCAGCACAATCTTATGGGCAACTTTTGCCAACCTTCTGTCTCATCTTTGGACTTTACGACACAAGAACTGTGCTCGATGAGAAAAAATGGTCCTTATTTACTTCTACTCGCAGGTGTATGGAATGGGTCTGGACTTGACATATTGAGTATAGACTTTTCCGGGAATAGGCTGCTGCCTTCCTGCTCTTTTTCTTCCCATTTTCACAGTAACGATAAAAAATGAAGTCAAGCTGGAAGCTGTTGTATATTTTTGTTTGTCATCTCATTTCTTTGTTATTTGCGTTCAATCTTGTTATCTTCACTGGACGATTTTACATGGTAGGTGCAGGTAGAAATGTGAAGCTACATATTGCCCTATACAGTGGAACTTAGATGCAGTTTGGGCCTGGCGTGAGAGTGTAGTACGAACTGTTTACTTAGTAGACGGTGACGTTGTATTTGACGTGTAATATTTGAATTAAAAAAAAATGGTTGCGCTTCATTTAAAATTAGAAATACATCATACTTTTTATTGAAGAGGACCGCGATATTATTTCTGTAACTGGAGCTCCTGTCACCCTTTTGCTCATCAGAAAGATTGCAGTGTCTGCTCCTCAAAAGAAGCCATTGTCACCCTTTTGCTCATCTCCTACACGCTCGCAGTGTCTATGCTGTAGGCGAAGCTCTTGCATGTCGCCCTCTTGCTCTTTTGCAAGCTTACAGTGTCTAGCTGCTCTGTCAGAACACCCTTGTCTTCTCCTCGTTCATCTCCTACAAACTTGCAGTGTCTGCCTCTGCAGGAGAACCTCTTGTCACCCTCTTGCTCATCTCCTTATTCCGCAATCAGTAAATGCGGCGTTCCTCAAATAACAGCGGCAGTAGAGGCGGCCGCTGGCGGTGACCTGCAGCAGAATAAAAATGTGACTTGTGAACGAACTGACGAGACGCTTTTTGCCTTGGTAATTTTGCCTTGTTTTTCTTGCCGTGGTTAGGAAACAGGCAATTTTTATGTGGGTAGTTTGTGAATTTTCTGCACTCATCTGCTCCTGGCATTAAAAGCATCTTGATAGAAGTAAATTTTTGTAGTACATGGCGCCCATGTTTCAAAAGACAAGGTTGGGTTTGTGAAGATCTGCTTGAAATGGCGACCTCTGTTAGCACAGGATGGCAGTCGGACTAGAGTTTTTTTTTGGTCACTTAGATGACGCATCTCGCTTATCAGAGTTGATCGTTTCACAAAACAAGATAACCATGTATTACATTCCGCTGGCGGTAGGTGTTTGTATTGAACTATTCTTTCGAGCGAGAGCGATGTCGCCGGTACATTTCGCCCCGTTTATTGGCCTACGTGTTCGTGTGTTACACATACCAGACAATCAACAGCATTAAAATAGTTCGGTTGCCGAAGCTGTTTTATAAGTTACAGAAGCGTAAAAATTTAATATTCATTGATGTTTGTTACTCTCTTTCTATCTCTCTGTTGAGCAGCGTCGCAATGGACGATGTTTGCTTCCCCGATTTAATTGTTCAAAGTGGTTTCCAAAAGGGCCTGGTACGATGGCCTGTACGGCCCTCAACGACTCTCCCCTTGTTTCAGCACGTGTGGCAGCGCCGCAGCACACCGCCTCATCTCACCATCCCATCTTCTTTGACTTGCAACCAGCGTACATTGTGTTCATTAGGCCCAGGTGCCGAAAAGATAGGCGGTCCTGGGACTCTTGAGTAATACAACTCTCTGCAGCTGTTTCTTGTAAATATCTGGCTACCTTCTTCGATTTTATTCCAATAAGGTTCTTTTCGGGTTTCAGAATTTACTTTCGTTGCTTGCTTTTTACATACTATTGAATTGCTGTTCTTGGTACTAACTCGATTTCAACATTTGTAGCCTTAACGTTCAGTTTTGATATATAGGCTAAGAATGTTCTTACCTCGCTTTGACGCATTTATCAAGTCGTGAACTGTTTCAGGTTGCAAAATGTTGCTTTCCACATTTTGTACACTTCTTTGTTATTTGAAATGTTGTTTCAGATAATAATGATTTGGTTTACTGAAAATTTGTGATAAATCTCATGCCGTAGAAAAGGACTTTTTTTCTACGTTTTGATGCCAGTAACTGTTGATGGTGTTTATCATTGCGCTCGTTGCATTGCAGAGGCTAGCCTCACCGGTGGCGAGTTCAAGTACATTACCTACTAATGTATATTACATATTAAGAGTTCTGTCTAGAAAACGCAAGTTTTCGAAGTCGTTGTACGCGATAGTGCAGTAGCTACTGCATGGGGAGTTTGGCATCAGCCTATCTGGTTAAAGTACCTAATGTCTTGACTTCAGCTAGTGTTGCTTTAGCGCCAAGCCATTATATATATATGGCGGTTACCAAAGTTCTGCGACAATCGCCCCAAACTTTCCAGTTAGTGAGCGGACTTTCATCAGCTCGTACTTCCTTTCCTTCAACTTGAGTACTTTCAGCGGTGTTGTGGATACCGTCTTTCACGTGTGTAATCGGGACAACGGGCGAGCTGAAGGTTCGCTCATAAATGGAGCGTGCCAGTGCAATGTGTAGCTCCGGTATAACAGAACCAACCGACCAGTCGTCATCTCTGACTTTCATTTACCCCTGCTGTGGTCCGCTCCCTCCCATCGCAAAATAAACTACAGCTGCCCAAGATTTCCTTATTTTGCTGTCGCCTTTTGTCTTGCCGAAGCCACCCTGGCAGCCCTTCGTGTTCGACTTGCAATCTGCGCGCATCGCATTCATTAGGTCGAGTCTTCCAAAAGACCTTCTGTTGACGTACATTTGGGACTGANAAAATAAACTACAGTTGCCCAAGATTTCCTTATTTTGCTGTCGCCTTTTGTCTTGCCGAAGCCACCCTGGCAGCCCTTCGTGTTCGACTTGCAATCTGCGCGCATCGCATTCATTAGGTCGAGTCTTCCAAAAGACCTCCTGTTGACGTACATTTGGGACTGACAAACTCGCCGGAGCGTCCCAAGTCGTGCCCTGCCCTCAGGCTGGCCCCCTTTCCCTCTGACACAGCACTTGACACGTTCCTCTCGAATTGTTAGGGTGTCCCTCAGGAGCTGCTCTACGCTCCTGCGCTGTCTGCAACGCTGCAAATTCCTCTAACTCACTCAGCCTGAGCTGAATAACGCTAACGTCGTCCTCGCCCCTCTCAATAAACCATTCCTTCCTTTACTCGTTTCACTTAGACACTTACTGGACTTGCAGTGATTCGTTGGGAGGCAGATCGCAGTTAAGAGGACTGTCACTTAGACACTTTAGAGGATTGCTGTGATTCAGTGACAAGTAATTTGGAGTTCGCGCGGATATCGCACGGACACTCCAACGCTGTCTGGATCTGCGGTGGTTTCGCAATGTGTCAATGTTAACTGAACTGGTCCACCCTCCGTATAGGTATTTGTTTCTCGATTTTGAGAATTGATTTGTATTGTAGGAAGTGAGTACGCTTCATTACTTGACGTTCATCTCCCTCATGCGTTGTACGAAAGCGAATCCATTCATGTGAACTCTATAGTTGCCTACTTTGTTGCTATTCGAGGGACAGGAAATAAGTAGCTTAATAGACGTAACACTGTCGCCACCGTCTGGCGCATTCTCATGAACGGTAATATCTTCTGGAATCCTCTAAGATTCTATCTGCTAACGTTGACTGTTCTTTCCTACTTCATTTGTAAGTCAAACTTTCGCTACTTTTCGTTTCCGCCATCAAGTCCTGCCACAGAGTCGACATCGAATGTTTCCATTTGCCAGTCGTATCGATAATAATCTGGATAACTGGATAATAATCTGGATAACTGGATAATAATCTGGATAACTTGCTTGTGGAAACATTTGACTTCGATAGCTACTTCCGAAATTTAAGGTCTCTCCCTAAGAAATATGAAACAGTCTATTTATTTGCTCTATTTCTGTTGCATATTGAGCACTATAACCCAGCTTGAAAATTCTTAATTTCACGTACGGTACATAGTCATTGTTATGATAGAGAGACACCAGTGATCGTCGTCTTTGTTATGCTTGCTCTAGCTAAAGCGAATAACTATAGTAAACTTTTGAAGCGCTTGTATTTATGAACTGGCTTTCGACATTTAGCTCTGTTTGTGTTTTGTTCCAAAGTTAAGACTGCCATAAACGTTACAACAAAATTGTCGCCTTAGTTTTAGCATATACAATTTACGGGTGAAGGATTTTAACTTAGCTGCAGCAACATCTTCCGGCAAACGATCATCTGGGGTCTGTGTCAAATGGTACGGTGCTTGACATTCATATGTCTATCGTTGAGCTCAACAACAAGGGCTTCGCCATAGTATCAGGGTTCTCGACTTACGCAGCATATTCATGCTTATTTTACAAAGCATCAAGAGCGACGAAAATAGATCTGCCTAAATTAACTTCCGGGCTCTATATACGCACGCATTTTTATGATATTCATACCTTCGTGGTCAACGATATAGGTATCACTAAATTGCCGGTCAGAGTTCTACACATAGCTACTGGTACGATATTCATACGTGGCCGAAATAATATCGAACTTGGCTCGACGCGAACTTCACACACGTTCCTTCGTGCCGCACTCCCCTCCCGTTCGTAATCCAATTTTTGAAGCGTGCAAAAGATGAAAATGCTGGGCGCCCGAACCAGCATTTCGATCTCTCCTCCCATTCGTCCATGAGGACCAATTCAATAATACAACAAATTTTCTTCCTCTTGTTTTGTAATTCAATTTCTGTCTTTAAAAAACAGTTCCTCTTTGGTGGCCCATGGCGGCTGTCTCCAGCTATTGAATTTATCGGAAAAGGGTAAATTTTTGTTGACATTCCAGTTAGATTTTTTCCAACGCTTTGTTCTAAGAGACCAGCCGAGTGTGATGTGGACTGAAGCTTCATGATTCTCGGGGTCTATTGTCGGTCTGTATTTCTTTTATTCAAAAATTGTTGAACGAGGATTTGCGCAGTATTTTGAAGTACAAGATAATACGCGTTAGTGTACTGTAACGTTCATCATTCATCCATTACTACTAGGCTATGGTCCTACAGCACCTACATTTACGTAAAATTAAGTCTGTTCCCTTAAATGATTTTGATCAATCACTGCAAGGCTGTTCGCCATAGTGCCTGTATCTTCGATTAGTACAACTAAATCGGTGCCTTACCCACTTTCTCTGTGTTAGAGAAACTTAGCGCTATTGTGAGCGCATGTTGTTTCTTAAATCTTAATAGAAACTAAGTTTCATTTTTAACCCAGCGAATATTTATAGATTAATAACTGTTTTCATCTAAATATAATCTGGCATGACTTCTCACTATATATTTTAAAGGTCACTATTCCAAGTGTATGAACATCTAATGCATGCTTGATTACTCATTGCTTTGTGTCGTCATAGGAGAGTTCTCCTTAGAAATTATTGAATATTCTCCAGCAACTCTGTTTAACGTCGCTGTTTCAAACGATGAATAGCGCTTGCGGTGCTTACCAGTCCAGATGCATAGAATAGGTTTTGCTTAAAAACCAATGCTATCAACATATAGAACCGTTCAAGTTTTGAGATCAATTTGCTAATTATTAGTACTGATTATTGTATGTTAAAGTACATCTTTTAGCCTTGGAAAATAAATTCGTAGTTGAGTATCGCTTGGTACCATGTAGCGTTTTTGTGTAGACGCCATGTATGCGGCGGTACCATGTTGCGTAGATACACGGGGAGCACATCATTAGTTTGGTCCCAGTGCGATGATGTTGATGTGCTTGGGCAACGTTATGGCAATTGTTAGTTCTTCTTGACTGGTGTTTCAACAGAAAGGTTCTGTAGTATGTGATTACTGTTAGTGATTTCCCATTATGAAAAAAATATATGTTTTCGTAGCTTGGTGCTAAGGTTTCTGACTTCCCTCATGATTGAGACGTCGGGAGTTCGAGCCCCCACCAGGGAAGGAAAGTCAACATTCGGGAATGCATAGCGATAGCAATTCTTTCACGTGCAGTCGCTGCAGGAACTCATTGCTCCTATTGAGTCGGGAGAGGGGAGCAGTTGTCCTTCCGGTATTCCGTCACTATGACACCACAGCCCGGATATTCTGTGATCGACTGCAGCCGTACACTCCTCTGGGCCCTAGTGGGCATTTACCTGCGACACGAACAAGTGCATGTGGGTTTCCTAGTTGACGAGTGGAGTCAAGGCGATTTTACCTTCACGCGTGGGCGCAGAGTTCGTGAGTACACTTTCTTTTTCTCTGTCTAGGTCCTCACCCGTTGGCACGGGTTTTGCAGCCGTGTAGTCACCAGCTCTATCGATGTAAAACGGACCGTGTGGCTATTTTTCTTCATACTCCCCACTATTTTCCAAGTTCAATTTGCAGCAGAGGCTCCTCACGTTTTGTAGGATTAATATATACTGTAGAGAGGAGATATTCGAGGCTGAATGTTTGTATTTACTCAACGGCTCGAGCTGTCATCACTTAAGCAAAAGCGAGAAGAGAGCCTGGGTGCTCCAAGTGTTGACAGAACGCTTAGCGACGAACAGGCGTTCATATACGCTACAATTGCTGGGGGTAGAGTGCGAATCTTCAGGGGCCATTTCTTACTGAAACATTTCTGCCTGCTGGTCTCTGGTCGGGCTGGCGGCGCATGCTGGAGTTGGCTGCTGGAGATTCGGTCTTGCTGTTTCCTCTTAGTGAATTTGTTCATTGTTTTCGTACTGAAACTGTATGTTGTTAGGTACCTGCTTGCCAATCCTCATAAATATTATGTTTTTGTCTAGTTATTGGTTCATGGTTGTTATCTTTGTTATAGCGCAATAAAAAAAAACTTTTATAGGCTAGTGCTCTGTGTTTATACGGTAGTTTACCCACAATTTTGATGTGTCTGTTGAAAACTACTTCTTCTGCCCTCTATATAGATGTCACAAACCTAGAATTCGGGTTACTTTGAGTTTGTTTTTCTCTTGTATTCGTCTTGTATACGTAGCTGTAGGTAGGTACTCAAGTTGAAAGATACATTTTTGTTATCCCAGTACTTGGCATAAGACCTCTGATTTTTTATATTCCATCGATCCGCAACTTTCTGTAGGCCGAAGATTCCTATCGGATGAAGCCCCTTCTCCCGCGTGCATATCGCTTCAGTTCTCGCTTTTTTTGCATCTTTCTTTGTACTCACCGACTGGTGAATGCCAATAAAATTGAACAGAAGCCTCCATTGGCGACCTGGCCATGTCGACGTTTACTGTCCCTTAATCCTCTTGGCGTTGGAGTCTTGCCCCATTCTGAGGACGAAGTTGCTAATGACTGGAGAAAAGTTTATACATTTGGTTTTATGAAAATTGCGTCTCATATCAGACCTGTCTCTAGGAGATAATGCTGAGATCGCCGCCAGGACTCAATAAAGGCGGCCGGCGCCGAATATGCGGCGGTACCTTAAGGAATACTGCCCAGAACTTTTCCTTGTTGCTAAAACTCAAGAGTATGTTCGTTTAGGTGCAGCGTAACGCGTGGTAGTAGTTGGAACAGAAAGCTTGTTTTCTTTTTTGGAACACACTAAGCAGAACTTCTTGGTTTAGCATGGTTTAGTACCAGAACTCAATTGTGTAGTTTATGTTAGGTTATGGATGCTTGTAAATAATATCCGCCAGCCATTTGACTTCTTCTTGAAATTCATGTGTATATTAGAGCTTACTGCTTTATTAATGTGCTAGTGCTCTGTTGTAATGTAGGCTGTTTGTACGTGATGCGACTGTTCAGTGCCTCGCTTTGTTGCTGCAAATCATTCAGACATCGCGAACTTTGTAATGCAAGTGCTGTGGTTGAATCATGGCTTCGTAATCGGATTATCCCAAAACTAGCTTCTTCTGATGACTTTGGTTCAAAGCTTCTGTGTGAACTGTGGCACCTGAAGGCGAAGCTCATTTGTATTTATCTTCTTTACCTTTACCTGGAATCATGACTTGTTGAGAGATCTAGCGTACGTGTCGGCGTGCGCCATCTGCTTCGATAAGGGCAGGCGGTGCCTGGAGATTGGACCAGGACCGTTCCATCTCAACAGGATGCCGACTTTGATGTTCGCCCTGCGGCATTTCTGTAACTTGACACTGGACGCCTCATAATGCGTGAAGTCTCTCCCTCAGTGACTCACCCTATTACGGTTTGTGGAAGTCCTTCTCGCTTTACTTCAAATTCTATGTGACGACTTGAGGTTCTAGACAAGTATCGTTGCGAAATTCTGTTCCATGACACCGGGCTTACAATGTGTTAATGTGTTCTTGCTCCCATGATGTATACTTGAATATCTCTGTAACATCTTGAAATTTAATATCGTCATAGTGAGGTATATAAGTTGGCACTGGACTCATATGTTAAGTCCCTCACTGACTCTGAATCATCGATAGTTTTTGAAAGTCCTGTCTATAGTAACCGTACCTACATGATTATTTTTCCAGTTCCGGTGACGCATTTTTCTCAAATTTTGAAGCTTTATTCTGGACTCATAATGCGTAAAAACTCCCTCATTGCTCCAACTTTTATCTTATGGTTCTTGGATATGTCACCTGTTCTATTTTTAAGTTCTGTGTGACGTCTCAGCATTAAAGGAAAAACCGATTGTGTTGCGAGTGACTTCTTTTTAAACTGTGTTCAGTGAAGACTTTCGCATACAGTACTCTATATCTATTTCGATGCGTGGGATGATAATTCCAAGGCTTCTTTTCCACGAGCTTAGGTCTTTCTCATAACTTATTTGAATTGAGTTGGAGAGTATTTCGAACCTTATTCTTTTGCAGTATTTGGACGCGAATATTTGTAGTAATTTTCTACATTAGTTTGCTCTTTTTGATCCGCTTGAAGTTGAGGGTCTCTCCCCTCCAGTTTATATTTGCTGAACACCTTGCGTCCCGTGCGTGCTGGTAGCTGATCTTCTCCATGACGCTAAATCCGTCTGTCGTTATTCCTGCTCCCCATCCTCTCCTGAAATTGGATACGCGAGTCCTCAGTTATGTCGAACGTAGCGCTTGTCTTCCCTAAAAATCTGCTACCAGAGCGAGTTACTTTTGGCCGACGTATGCGTCCTTAATTCCTCTAATTGCTCCGTCTTTCCTTTTCTGCGAACTGCTTTCGTTCTCTCTTACATATCTTTTTCCGCTGCCTAACGTAACTTGTGCATACGAGTATTTTCACTTTTTCTTATCTGAGCTCATGCGCTTTGGATGAGGTTCATTTTATATATAACGATTTGATTTACCTTGGATTAACAGCCAAGTTCGAGAATTTTAAGCATAGAAAATACAATCGTAATAGTTTGTGTGCTGGAAGGCCATCGACTTACGAGTTACAAATGGAGCTTATGATGGAGATTCCTTTCATATGTTTTTCCATATGGTGACTCCGTCGTAGTGTAGTGGTTTCATATTAAATTTTCTCGATCGCAGTAGCCAGTTCGGAAGGACATCAGTAGCTTTGATCTCTTGTACGTTGGACGAATCTATTCGCAGTTTGTGATGAATTTTTGAGACCCCAACTGATCCCGTATTTCCGGATCGGAGTTGCAATGCGATCAGCTCAATAAGGATCCCCGCGCGCGTATGTTCCCCTGATCTGGCCGTAATGAGATCAGCGGCGTGCGGACTTGGGTTATCCAGCGCACTGCCTTTTGTCTCGCTGCCCCAGCGCTTCTTATTTGATTGACACATGACAGGTTCGGAAAGGCAGTGATCTCTCATACACCAGTATTGAAAACTGCTCCAGACCCGCGCCATTACGGCAAAAGTGCTGCACAAAAGCGGCCCTTGTCAAAAGACCTCAGCAATACAACGGAGTGCTGAAGAAAAACCTATAATATTGATCCTAATCTGGGCGGTCGAAGCAGAGAATGTGGAGTGCCCTTGAGTTGATGCACTCGGAGCGGAGGTGTAATGGCTTATTGCTCTAGAAATTCTCTCTTTTATTTAAAGCTTTGCTGCGGTTTGCTACCTGACCGCGTCGGGGTTTGGCTATAGAGTGGTGCCGGCGGTCCCTTGGTAGCTCTGGAGGTAAATTCTTTGTTGGCCTCGATGTCGATGATCGCTGTCTCACATTTGCTTATTTTGTATTTACTTACGTCGATCGCGTATACTGAATTGTCATTTCTTGTAAAATTACGATTTTTTTCAGTACTCATGTTGAAAGGTACTTCGAAATCATCATCTTAATTCATGCCTGCATGAATCAGATTGCTTTGAGCGATTAAGTTTCGTGAACAATTCATAGCTGAAATTATTCTTCTAGTATTTGTTTACTAGTAGAAGAATGTTACCAGACATGTAGCCCTATAGCGTGTTGTATTATGTTAAGGGTGATGTATCAGTATCCACTTGGTGTTCAAGTAAATTATTATCGTATTCACATCACCGTCGAATATGTATATAATACCAAATATTGCTCCGTCTCTGATCTGCCTGGGAACAATCAACGCTTTTTATGCAAATTTTTTTCCCTGTGGCCGATGTTTTCAATGGCTGTGTGGTTACGCTTTCTATTTTGGAATTTTCCGTATTCAAATCGCCGACCGTGGTCGTCCCGTGCACACACTCGTGTGTTCAAGTGATCTATTTCCAGCCCTGCCCTTCGCCTTCTTTGTCCTCGTGTTTTGCCATGCATGGCAGGGATTTTATAATGGGAGAGGCTTAGCCAACTGAGCTACTTCGGCGGTCCGAGCAGCACGTATTACGGGTATTAGTCATTGAATAGGTACTATCGATAATATGATCTAATTATAATGTAATAATAGCAATCATGTAATAGTAACAATAATCTATATAGAGAACCTATAAATGTTGCGGCTTTATTAAAATGATTATTTAATTGCAACACGCTAGCTATAGCATCAGTGTATATCTGTGTTTCCGCATCTGGTACGGTGGATGGTGTGTGCCCTTACTGGTATGTCTCTCTCGTCGGACTTCTTTCAGCCATGCATCTTCTTTGATCTCAGTCTGGATGAGTTTTGGATCAATTTCAATCTGTGTGTCCGCATTGTCTGTCCAGGTGATGGTGCGTACTATAGCGGGCTGTGTGTGTTTGGACAGACTCTAGTTTTGTCAGATGTTCCAGGAAAAGAGCGTACACACGGCAATATTGTGCCCTGATTCTGGACCTTCCTGTGCTGTCGGGTTGATGAATCATGATCTATAGGTAAATCAAAATTTTCTCCTCTATTTTGAATTCTTTCTGGAGAGCGGAAACGACGGTGCGTGCTGCACATACCATTTTTTTTTCTGCGTCAATAGCTTCACGTTATAATCGATAACGCTTCCTGTTACGTCCGTCCGGTAATGAAAATTGGTACCGTACATCTCGTAGAACAATGTATAGGTGAACTTACTATAAATGCCTATATTGTTATATCAGTTATATTATTAGTTTGTTCAGATGGAAGAATTCTAAATATTTTTTTATTTCACCTTAATAAATAAATCAGATTCATCTTTATAAAAACTATTTTTTGAGGGATTTAGCCTTTTCAGAACACGTCCGTTGCTACTGCTAATGACATTGCTGCCGGAACATAAAAATATATACCGTGGTGCTATTCTTTTAAGCCTACCAAGATTTAAGGGAAAAATTTACTTAAAAGTTACGGTGAAGCTTCCGCGCGGCGCATAATTTTCCTTCGCCAGAATGTATTTACTAAAGCGACTGCTAACCTGCATGGCTGCCACTCTTCTGATGAAGCTGGCAGGTCGACGCTGCCGCTCGTGTCAAAAGTTACCCCAAGTTCAGCCAAGCAGGCTCACTTCGTCCTCGCACTGCACCGCGGACGATTTTTCTCTGGCCGCACTTTACTGATTAATCGAAACCTCCTCCGAAATTTTGAGTCCCGGCACCCGCATCTCATTTTATTTGGCCTGATGTTATTGCTGCGCTCCAGGCTGCGCGACGAGGAGGGCTGTCATTCTTGCTTCCTTACACCATGGTGATGTCCGTTACTAGAAACTCTTGCTCGTGAAGTTGAACTTAACTATACATACAGTATATATAAAATATATATATATATATACTGTATGTATAGTTAAGTTCATCTTTGTAATCTTCTGTCTCATGTATCGCATAGGCAAGGATCCGAAACGTGTTATTAGAGAAATGCGAAATTAATCTTGAAACAAATGTTAATTATCGCTTTCATTGTTATTCATTGAATTTCTAACGGTATTGCACCGAAATCATAATCACTGTGTTTTCATTTGTTATTAATGTATCCAATCTGTTCATCGTCGCGACGAGTTTGCTAAATATTTGAATCGAATTTCTTACTCGTATGGCCTTGCAACCATGCAGTAACTATTACTTTTTCGATAAATTTGAAAATCTTATGTTTGGAGATTCTGTTTCATTTTATGGCTTTTGATTGGAACGATTTATGCGGTCACTGCAATTTCTTGCCACACAATTTGCGTCAGTGCTGCTATTCCTTTATTTTGCCGTATACGTACCTTATGTGTTTGCAACATAGCCGTGTAATTGCAACTGCTTGTCTAATGTTGGCAGCCTCTATTCTAATATCTTTTCCATTATTGATTACCACTGTATAGACTGCAGTTGTCCCTGCAACTGCTTGCCAGGTCAAGTATTGGCCGCTTCTATTTCATTATTTTATCATGTATTGATTGCCTTTCTGCAGCCGCCGTAGGTATCACGGGAAGAGCAGGATCGAGCGCTCTGATGTAGACACTGAACGCTCCAGCTTATCCCCTTGTTTGCTGGAGGCTGTTTTAGCTTTTATGGACTAACATTAGACTCCATTGATGTTGCTGGCAGCAGTCCTCCTATTGCCTGTAATTGATACGTCACATTATGCTGCGCTGAGCACCTCGCTTTAAGTGCGCCGTGTGTATATTCAAATGTTCACGGTAGCAAAAATGTATCCTTCATACACGGAAGTGGATGCGTTAATGCACATCTACACAGAACTCTCTAATTATTAGCATAAAAATGTATTATTTGCAACTGTTAGTGTAGAGCGAAAATAAAATCGCGAGTTTTAAGTACTTAATGAGTGCAAAGCACTGTTTTTTCCTTTAATTTCCGAACTTTCGTGATAAAATATTTATGTGAACCTGTGATATTTAATACCGTACTTCCTCGGAACTGTTTCTTGTGAAATACTGCGGTCAGTAGAACTTTCAATTTGAAGTCAGTGTCATAAACTCGGTGCACAACCGGCGACTGTCATCCATTAAGAAATTTTACGATTTTTTAGGTTTTGCAGAGGATACTTCGTCATGGAATCGAAAATGACAATTACTCTACCGTATTATTCAAAATAACTCTTTTTTACTTGTAGTACAGTGAAGCATTACTGCCCCTCACGTTCACCATCCTCAGAATTCCTTATCCCCCACCATGTTCATCAACTAGAAAGCCTGAAGTCTACGAACGCTCTGCAGGTTTCAAGTATTAATTCAGATCATTTCTACCGTCCTGGGAGTCTCTCAAGACTAACTTTTCCCAGGGAAAAAAAGTGCGAGCGTTACGCGCGCGCAGGCTGTGGAGCGAATGGCCGCCAGGTCCATACATTACGAGGCGCCGAATATTTTGGTGTCGTTTGGTTAGGCGCTTTAGTACACTTCATTTTCCGAGGCCGGGCAAGAAGCTTGTTATTTTAGGAAACGTTCAGCAGTTTTTGCTCTTTCTTCTCCTGTGTTTTGTTTGCGCCCGAGCGCTTCTTTATTCTCTTCTCTTCTAGTGGTGCAGGAGCTGAGGTTTGCTCAGACCTAATGCAGATCTCGAGTTTGTGCTCCTCTTGCATAAGTTGTTACAATGACAGCACATGACTCATGTGCATACGCTCATGTGATCCGTGCCGTATCTGAGTTGCCTTCAACAGGCACGTGGTTACAAGCTTGTGAGCTGGGCTCTCGGCTCCTCTTTATATAGGTACGTGTACTAGGTGCATCACTCATTATTCCCCTCGGAGCATAGACCGCAACAGTACCTGACTCTTAGGTCTGACGCTGACGGCCAAATATCGGCAACGGGAAAATGGGATTTTCTCAAGAGCTATTCTTTCCCCACCCCCCTATCTAATACTAAAGAAAAAATTCCACAGGTACCCAACTTTTTTCTTGTGGAGAAGGTATCTTGGATACGGCGGGGACGCACTTGGGAGCTTGCCTGCATGACCGTGTCTGGACTGTTCGTAATAGCTCTTGAGAAAATCCCATTTTTCCCATTTTGGCAGCCAGCGTCAGAGGCCACTTCGACCTAAGAGTCAAGTACTGTTGCGGTCTATGCTCGGGGTATTCTTTCCCAAACGTTACGCACGAACTGCGCTGCTCCCGTATTTGCTCAACGTACCAACGGTCCTTCCATGCTAATTTCCTCTGAACGCCTCCCTCAAACGTTGCGCACTGGTTGTGCCACTCCCGTAATGTCCACTGAAGTCGCCGAACACTATGCACCAACCATGTGGATCTCGTCTCTCCCAAACGCTGTTCACTAGCAGTATCACTCCCATAATATCCCTTGGAGTATCCTAGCGTTGTACACCCTATCCCAGCAACTCCACAATTTCATCGCTGCTTCTATCCCAAACGGCGCTGCATTTTCGCGGTTGGCTCCTCCGCGGCCGGCCGTCGCGTCCCCGACTGCTGCTCTCTCAAGCAAATAAAGAGAGAGCTGTGAAAGCTGCGGCGCGGCTGCCTCACGCGAGGTGTGAAAAGCCTGCACGTTTCGTTCCGAGCCACTGGGCGACAACTGCATCGCTAATTGTGTCGGTGATGCACAGCGGGCCGAGGGAACGGGGGCGCTGCCCCCTGTATGGCTTGTCTTTCATGCCAGGGTGCATGAGCAGCCCAGGATATTTTGCTCGTCCTTGTTTTTGTCCGAAATGGGCGGTGGAGTTCTGTCCCTAGCTTGGATTGTGCGTCATGGCAGGGTGGGCCGCGCCTGATTTTTTTTTTTGTTTGTTTATCAGATTTTTTTTTTTTCATTTGAAAATGGTGATGGACGTCTGTTCCTGTCTTGCGAGTCATGCCAGGAGGGGCAGCACGGAATTTTTGCTTGTTTAATTTTTTATATATTTGTGGAGAAGTGCTGCCTTCGTATGGTCCGTACGACATGCTACAGGAGGCAGTTGACTGGCACTTACTACTGTTTATTTATTTTTGTATTTTGTTGTGGAGTGATTCTCGTTGCAGATTTACATTTCATGCTTGGGTGGGTACCGTGCATTTTTTTTCTCTTTGTGCAAATTTGAGGCTGTGTATTTCCTCTGTGCATCGCATACCAGTAGTATTATGTACGACATGGAACCTTTTTTTGTCTTTATGGAAAGTGACAAGGAACTGCCCTATCCACGGTTTGTCTCTTAGGCCACAGTGGTAGGCATAGAACCTTTTGCTTGTCATCTTTCTGACAGTGGTGGGACAGAATTAACTGTCTCCTTCTTTACGTGGACAATGTGTTTATAGGAACATCTTCCGTTGAACGTACATTTTTGCAACTTAATCAATGGAGCTGGTCGTACTTTGGAGGGTAGTTCATCGTCTGTCGTAATTCATGTAAGTTTTCTGGGCTATAACGCACTTAGTCATGCTAGGGTATACTTTTACTCTTTTTATTTGTTGAGAGTTGTAACTCGTCTAGTTTTAGGGGGTAGTTTTACCTGTCAATCTGATTCGTCAAGGTGGCCAAATCATCTAGTTCTAGTAAGGCAGTGATTCATCTAGCCTGCGAGAGGTGGTAAGTCATCTCGTTTGTTTAAAATGTTTGGTAGCAGCAATTGTATATTATTGCATCTACTATTCGTATGAGCATGTCATTTTTCTACTTGATATGGTGTTGTTTCACTACTGAAGTTCTCCAATTACTAACTACTTCTGTACCATTGACATCCACGCACCTTCGACCATCTTGGGAGATTCTTCCAAATTTCCTCGAAGCTTACAATGAGGATCGCGGGCTGCCAATCCTGACTGCCATTGAGGGACTTGGCAGAGAACGAAATTAATTCTCTAATTGATTCTTAGGAGAGACCAAGATTGGGTGCCGGACGGGCGTGGAGTCGCTGCGCTAATGGCTTGTTCTTATCCTCGAAATAATTCCTACTATTTTACTTCAGCGCGTTTTTAATATTACTTCTATTACTTTAACAGGAACGTGTTAGGCGTTCGTTTTTTTTTTTAGAATAATTCTTATTTTGCCAGCATAATCCCCTTAATATTATTGTGTGTGTCCAGATTGTTCCTTTGTTTCCTACGTACTCGAGTAATCGGAAAACTAATTTGGCTTAATAATGTTGCTAACTTGCTATACGTCGAAAATAGAAGCAATGCATATTTTTGGTCATCACTCATGATTTTACCTAAAAAAAACTCTTTGACTAGGAAAGAAAGCTGTTTTCATTCGTTACTTTTCTTGCTTGAGATTATTATTTTCATTGTTATTTTTTCAGTTGTTGATGGTGCTTCCTTAGCTTTGAAACAATGGCACAGGTCTTTTCGTTTAACTCAGTGCCAGTTTCAGATGTCATAAGTGTTTTACACCTCTACAATTGTTAATTTTCTGCACCCACACTCTCCTCTTTTCTGCAGTTGTCCAACACAACTTTCTCTTATCACTTTTATTCACTTTCATCCCTATCAGAATCTTTGGCCGCCCCAGAATCTTATTAAACTGTTATAGCCGCTGAGGCGGCCCTGAATTCTGTTAGGGGTGCAGTAAAGCATGTAGTGCCCGCATCTGCTCTGTTGCACCATCACCGTGCATACCCTATGCACCGTGCCGCTCAATATCCTACTCATGTAATTCACCAGAGTACCGGAGTGTTACACTTGCAATTCTCTGTCCAGCAATCCATCACTCCGAATTTACTTTAATAATTAATCATCACAAGAGCGTCCGTGTTTATTGCCCACCATTCATAGTTAATAAAGGGACGGCAGAAAGATGCGAGCGCGCAAATTCCGGGCTGCTAAAATTACCGGGTTGATTTCCAGTGCTTTCCTGCGATCGTTCCGTCCCTAATATATTCCAGTCACATTCCAGCTCTGAGTTTTTCGCGCTCTTTTTTTGCGCGCGCGCTGCCCCCTCAGTGGCGCGCGGCGTGAGGGTCTCGCGCTTTTTCTGATCCCCTCGCGTGTTCTCTCGACTCCCCTCACTTTAGGCTCATTGTTATGCGGATTACCCTTTTTATTCCGTCCTTCGGCTACTTCATTACAAGCTTTTAGCCTTCCATTCAGTCTCCACCGTGTCTCTTGGCGCCAAATGAGCACTTTTTCATTTTGAAGAATGTAGCGAGCGTTTTCTATTGATTCACTACCCTCGAGGCCATTGCAATCTTTGATGGCGTTCGTCTCAGTATACATACCATTACTTTTTATCGCGTACGCAGGAACGATGCGCGCATTTGCTATTTATGTTCTTCCCCCCAAAAAAAAAAAAATTGTAACCTATTGATGGCTTTCCGCTCGCTATACATACCATGATGTTTTATATCGTTTTGGA
This sequence comes from Parhyale hawaiensis, assembly GCA_001587735.2. Taxonomy (NCBI): domain Eukaryota; kingdom Metazoa; phylum Arthropoda; class Malacostraca; order Amphipoda; family Hyalidae; genus Parhyale; species Parhyale hawaiensis. The sequence goes on from LQNS02278183.1 coordinate 25,515, forward strand.
GAGTGTTACGAGCAATTGCTATTGATTTACTACCCTCGTGAACACTGCTACTTATTGACAATATCTCTCGCACTGCATGGCTCAATCTCAAACTTTAAATTCTCCTTATGTGGTGCCAACTTCCATGTCCCTTAATCATCGATTCTCCTTCCACATACCTTAACTTTGAATTCTCCATATATGTTACCTACATTCTCTCTATATGTTGCATGTAGGTATGTACCTCAACCTTACATTCATGTTTTATGTGGCCTAGGTAGCCCTTGACCTTGAATTCTGTCTACATGTAACTTAGATGTACCTTAATCTTGAATTCTCCGTACTTTGGCCTAGATGCGCACCTGAACCTTGTATTCTCCCTGCATGTTGATTCCTTGCGCCTTGGCTACACTTTTGTTTTCCTTGTCTTCGATTATAAAGTTTTTCTTTGTCTTTAATTGTTGCGCTTGTTTTCTTGCATTCTTGCAGCTTTGTTTGTTTTCTTCACCTGATTTATTAACTGTTTTTGTGCACCTTAGTTGTTATGCTTGTTTTCGTGCACCTCAGTTACTACGCTAGTTACACTGCTCCTTAATCCTTATTTGTGTTATGTTTGTTATTCTGTTCCATAGCTTTGACGCCTGTTGTGCTGTTCCTTCGGTATCACTCATGTTTTCTGCCTCTTTTTACTTAGTTATTGCGTTTGTTTTCCTCTACTGTCGTGTCCGCCCGTTTTTCGCTCCTCACGTTCTCACCACGTTTTCTCTCCCACGATCGCATTCTGATGTTACACGCAATTGCACCAATTAAGCTTCATGCCTTTATGTAATTAGTGCCAGTTTCCGTCAATAGAGGCTGTTTTGCATGAAGATTCCCTTAGTTTATTACAATCTCCAGTGCTCTAGCGTAAAGCTTTTTCTGCAAGTATGTTTGTTGCAGTTGCTGCATCTCATGAGTCCTTGTCTTTACAAAGGTAACGATAATTGCATTGTATCGTATGTATAATTACGTAAAATTAATTATTCATCTCCAAAAGGAAAGGCCTTCACGTCATGTATTTTCTTTTCAATGCTCTTATTAATTTATGGGCCGTAGATTGTGTTGGTGTAATTTCCTTTACGAACACATAACTGTTAATATGTGATAGTTAGTATTTAAATTAACGTTAGTAAAAAATTGATTAGTTATGATGAAGATCATTATTTCAGTAGGGGATGATTGCTGAGAATTGTCCGACAAGGAGCACTGATCATGCAATATTTGCTCTTGTCAGTACTACTCCGATGAAGTTGACGCTTTAATATTCCGTACTGTTCACGAGACTGAGCTGGAAAGAGCAAACAGGGTATGTTGATATACGATGCATACGGTATACGTAGTAAGTAACCCTCTTCAACAGAATGAAGCATTAGACTGTCCACTTGATCATAAGCTAGAAGAAGTAATACTGCTGACAGTCATACTCGACGACTAACTTGGATGCCTAATACTGTTCTTCAGCAGGATGAACCAGGTAATCATAATGTGTCTGATTAACTGAAATGACAATTACTCTTGGTCCTGAAGATGAAAGTCCAAACGAACGCCACGGGTGGTTTCCTTTGATGACTCGATGATGAGTACTAATTTTGCAATCAAATTGGGATTTTGAAGCTGACATTGGATGGTAAGGTACATAATAGAACGAGTAGATAGCACTTCATGCTTTCAACCTTAATTCAGCCGGATAAACTCCAAGGTTTTCTTTTGTTTTTGACCTTTGGAATGATCATTTTTTAACTAGAACACCCAAGTCTGGAAAACCGATATTCACCCTAGCGTAATGACGGCCGCTCCGAATGCTGTTTTACACTGTGTGCTTCTGGAGCGGCTAAGAATTTTGGTAAGACAGAAATGTGTGGGTCACAACGTGGATTGGGTCGAAATAGAAAATTGGATTACATTATATTTCCATCAGTTACAAAAACGCGCTCCAGCTAGCAGCTTATATAATTGTTATGAACAGTTTGTTTAAGTCAGTGAGTTCTATTAAATATTGAAAGATTACCTACGTGTATTTTCATAGTGTCTATTGGGTCTCATTTCTATATACAATGTACGCATGAGCTTTACGAAAAGAATCTTTTAATGCAGTAGAATAATATAATATCTACAGGTAACTTAACTGCGATTCCTAATACTGCAATCAGTTATGGGCGTGGATAATCTGCGCAAAGGCCCAGCACAGCGCACTAAAAGGTATAACTTATACCATAAGTCGAAAGAACTTCCTTTCAGAAAGTAACGTGAAATTCATTTGCAAACGCTGCCTTCGAAAGCGGTCGTTCCCCCGGCAAAATTACGTCACTCTTGCTGGGGTGAAATGTGTGATGACGTCACTTTCCCACCCAGATCTCAGGACTGAATTACTGGATTCAGTTAAGTGTGGAGCCTAGCAATAATATTCATTTTGTACGGTTGAAAAGTGTAATGCCACCGCCGTCAGCACTATCCCTTCCCTTGGCTCCTTTCCGCACCACTCCAATTCTTTGCTTTTGTGCTTTTTTTTTTTTTTTTTGCTGCCTAAGAATGAGCTATACAAATTCTTCCTGTCATCATTTATTGCGTCTTTATTCCCTCGGTCTCCCTTTTGACGCTTGAGAGGGGATTTGGTCTCCCCTTTCCCGGATTAGGAAGCACATCCAAATGTATGGAAATGGCTAAATTTGGATGGATGTTACGAATATTAAAGCCACAGCTCCTCATATTTTATGTGGCGCAAATCGCTCCCTTTTGTCGAGCCTGTCCGATTTCTTATCTCCCTCGCCCCTGCACTCAAGTGAATTCCTTGTATTTTTATTTTTTCGATTTCTACGTGGATTCAAGAAATTTTATTGTTTCTATGCTGGTGCAATTCACGTAACTTCCGTACTATAATGGACTGCTTTTTCACGTCATGNCCTTTTGTCGAGCCTGTCCGATTTTTTATCTCCCTCGCCCCTGCACTCAAGTGAATTCCTTGTATTTTTATTTTTTCGATTTCTACGTGGATTCAAGAAATTTTATTGTTTCTATGCTGGTGCAATTCACGTAACTTCCGTATTATAATGACTGTATTTTCTCTTAATGCTTCAACTGTTTTTAATCTCATCAGCAGGTATTTTTGTGGTACTGTTGCTTTCGTGCGAAATATAACATTTCAGGCTTTTCTTTAAATCCCCTGTTCTATAGCTATTATTTCGCCAGCTACAGCGATTTTTTTTCTATTGCGTAGCTGCACAGACTGCCGTTTGTATTTTGTATGACATATTTCACATTTGTTTGTAGTGGCTTGCTTATGGTAGTAATTCACTGTGCCAGCCGAACGGACTTCGAACTCTTGCACCTTTTATTATTACCTATGTTTTCATGTGCTATTTTCCCTTGCTTTTTCGTGTTAGGCGAGTCCGTAACACTCAAAAGCTACCTACTTCTTGTTCCTTCCATGCCTAATATTATTCCAAGTTACTGTCTTTGCTTAATTTGTAGCGTCAGTATCTATCACTTAATTACTGAACTTGATATGCACTCGAAATAAGACTTCGCTCGCTGCTCATTCCCATCAATACATCGGAGATGGTCTGGGCCTTGGCTTCCGTTCCTCTCCGGGAATGAGCCTATTGGTCTATTGCTAACTATCTAATATAATAAAGTTATGTTTCGTATAATTCTTCACAGTACCGAATGGTAATAAACTAACCTACCTTTATTTTGCAGTTTACCATTTGCATTACCTGCGGCGTATACCCCCATGAAACAGCCTTATCTTGACCGTAATGTCGACCGCCATTTCATTTCCCTGTGCCAGGTCGATGCCAAAGGTCAAAAAGTTTAGGCTGTTCCTTTAGCCTTAATCTCAAGGTACGAAAAGTGGCGTTTTTAGCAAATTGCAAGTCGTGAACTAAGCGATTTGTGCCGTACCCAAAGGACCGCATTACGCTGCGCATTTGTAATAAGCCTGTTAATGTATTTCGGCTTCGCCTTGTGAAGAAGCTCTTTGCCTGTTCTTTTAGGCAGGGGCATTATTTGAAAACAGGACGTAATATGGCTACTTAGCGTTATTACTGGGGTCATTATTGCAGCGATGTCTGAAGCTTTCGTTAATTTGCGCCAGCATTTGTATAGTGGCGGGGTTATGGTGGGGCGAGTGGGAACCTTTCGTTAATTTGCGGCTGCACTTGTATGGTGCCGGGGTTATGGTGAGGTGAGTGTGACACTCTCGTTAATTTACGATATATTTTGTATAGAGTACGTGGAGATTTTTTATTTGCTGGCAAATTACGACTTTATTGACTCACATACCAGCCTACTATTTTTTTTAAGGAGACGGTTTTTACTTTATCTTAATTGCAATTAATTTGGCAAAGTTAGGGCCTAGGGTCGACAGTCACACGTTTTTGGAAAAATGTCCCGGTGAGAGGAGGTCTCTATATGAGCCTTTTTTTTAGTTTTCTCTGTAGACTATTTAGATGACTATCTTGCTATTACCATTTTACTGCTTTCCTTCTTTTTTTTCCTCCTGTACTGATTATTTTGTTATTAATATGAAAAAAAATGAAAACCCACTTCAGAAATAAAATATTTATATATTCCTTAGTAATTCATGTTTTCAATGCGTCGTAAATCATCATCAGGAAGTTAGCATATGAAAAGTTTTTTATTGTTATTCTTGCTTATTGAATCGAAAGCTTGATAGAAATATATTTCATGTTCTGAAAATGTTTATGTTTGCTTTGTTTTTTTTATACTAATAATGATAGTATTCTGTAATGTGTCGCTATTTTCGCCCAACTTGCTGTTTCTGTCAACAGTGACTATCCGACTTTCGGGTTTCCAGTTTTTTTTTTAAGATATCCAACATATCGCTACCTTTACCTCCCCTGAGTAACACTGTACAGTGGCTAAGCAGACAAACCGATGTACTCGTATTGAATTATGATTATGGCAATGGTAATTGTGCTAAAAATGACAATAAGGTGTGATTATCAAGTTGTAGTTAACTGTCAGTATCATGCAAGTAACCCAGCAAGTTCTTGCTTTTTTTTCTGCAATACAATTCTCTACAAAACCCGGCGAATTTATTGATAAGCTTATAGTCATATTTGTCCCGCATTTTGAGCTAATAATATCTAATTCTATTTTTGTACTCATTGTTGCAGTTGGCGGAGGTTTTGGTTCCATAGGAGCAGAGTCGCCGAAGCTCATAGAAATCACCGAAAAAGGTAAGTGTATTTTCGTTGGTCTCCTGTCTGCGTTGCTTCCTTTAATCTTCCACTAAGATTGGGCTCCTGCGGAAGGTGAATTCTATGTTTGGTGACAGTCAGGTTGTCCGCAGATGTTTTTATGCTTTTTTGCTGCCTGTGGCAGAGTATTGCTCCCAGGTGTGGGCTTCAGCTGCTGACACTCACTTGCGTCTGTTGGATCGACTTGTTAGTTCAGCCAGCAGGCTGTGCGCTGATAATGATCTGGTGAACCTGTCCCACAGGAGAAGAGTAGCTGAGCTATGTATGTTTTAT
>LQNS02278183.1:31109-49938 GCA_001587735.2 Parhyale hawaiensis
ACTAATCAGTTCTGTCGGTGCTTCGTGCCCTGGTCGGCTAAAGTTTGGAATTTGTTGCCTGCATCGGCTTTTGGTCGTGTTGGCCTGCAGGCTTTTAAGTCGGCTGTTAATGGTTTTCTGCTGGATTTCCTTTAGCAGCGTTTTAGGCTTTCCGGTGTTGCAAATGCTTCATTTGGGTTGTATTACCTGTCCGTGGGAGCTCAAGCGTGAAGTTTTAATAATAATAATAATTTAATTTTTCGGATCATTTTCTCGTGCGGTGCGACTCTTCGCTCAAGTACTTGGCATGGCTGTAAATATATCGTCGTTTATCAATTTTCAAGGTATATATATTTATATACTTCCGATATTTACTCAGTTTGATATCCTGTTTGCCCTACTACCCTGTTAGAATTTTGGGCCGCCCTAGAAGCTGTCAAGGTACTGGCGAATGCTATTTTCCTAGTCTTTTCCCCGTTTTTTTTTTAACTCGCTCTGTCGTGAAAAAGTGAACCACTGTCCGTAATGTAATGCACGGCTTATTCTAAAGTCAAATTTGAAGAACCAATTAGATTTTCTCTCTTAAATTTATTCATATTATTAGGAACGGACTGTGCGACGGAAATACGTAAGCAGTTCAGCGAATTCTTTGACTGTGGAAGAGTTTTAGTGTAGCCGCTCATTTCATGTCCTTGTCATAGAGCTCAAAAGTCTACCTCAGTGGTTGCTTCTTGATTAAGTTTTGTCAGATTTCTACTTCACCGAAACGCATTGTGTTTGTTTTGTGATGGCGGGCTTTGACCCATGGAATATAAATTACATCTGAGAAAAGTACAATTCCGAACTCTTCTCACCATTTGTTCTAAAGTTCGGACATATGCCGATTTGTTTGGCGTATTTGTTTCATAGGAAACAATAACAACTCGGGCAGTGGAGCGAACTTCGCTATTTACAACTTTCGAAGTCAGTATGTCCATCGGAAATCTGAGGTAAATATTTTCAAATTATATGTAGGAACTCCATTTGCACGATGTAAGCGACACACGAAATGCAACGTTTCTCTGTAGTGGATAACAAATGGAAGAGATATCACAGTGTAGTAAAATGTACATCAGCAGCTGGTAAGTTTTATTACCTCCGTCAAGGAGGTTATGTTTTCGTCGGGTTTGTCTATTTGTCTTTCTTTCTGTCTGTCTGTCATCAAGATAACTCAAAAAATTATGGACCGATTTTGACGAAATTTACAGGGATTGCTAGGTATGTTAGGAAGAATAGTTTATTAACTTTTGGTGAAGATCCGTCTATGCGTTTGTTTGTTTGTCTCATTTTTCTCAATGCTATTAGGTACTCAAAAGTTATGGACGGATAATTATGAAATTTTCATGAGTTGTTAGGTATATTATAAAGGGTAAATAACCAAACTTTTGTTACGGTCCGTTTCTTTGTTCGTTCGTTCATCATTGTTTTTAATTTTATTCTTGTTAGCACAATAACTCCAAAAATAATGAATGGATATTTCTGAACTTTGAAGTAGTTGTTAGTAATGTTAAAAGGCAGATCGGTTTGTTCGTTTGTATGTTTGACTCATGTTTGTCATAATGCTTGTTAGCTGCGTAACTCAAAAAGTTATGAACGGATCTTCAAAAAAATTACTGAAGCTGTTAACACTATTGAAGAGCACAATTGATTGGATTTTGGTGTTGATACAAAGAAAATCATAAGTCTCAGAACCAATTTTAATTTTTCGTAACCGTTGCCTTTGTTGGCAGAGGTATGCCCTCTCAGAGTGCTCTAACTCTCTAATGATTCCTAAATGGATTACGTAGTGCAGCAACTTGCAAGTTGTTGATTTTTGAAAGCTCTAGATGGCTATTGCCACAGTGATTGATTGCTGGTGCATTGGAAATGAGGAGCATATTACTAAATTAGGACTGCGGGATTTATTTGTGTATTTTGAATTTTTAGCTGTGTACGGCTACCCGTATTCGACTTTTATGCATCACGAAATTGCTTTATAACGATCAGTCCATCAGTCCTCGTACGGCGATGCCAGTACACAGCGCACTGTGCGTGCCGTGTTACTGCATTCAAATCCATAAGTCCTATAACAAATCAGTGCTTGTACTACATTTTTTGTGAGTACAAGTCAAAGTGTCCCATTACGCCGATCATCGCTACCCATGCTGTGTGGGTACATTTCCGAGGGTCTGTCCAGTATCGCAGATCACTACTGTCCTCGCTACCCACGCTGTGTGAGTACAATTCAGAATGTCCCGTTGCACCGATCATTCGCCTTACATATGCACGGCGATGATTTTGGCGGGTATGAAATTTGCTCTGCAATCGGAGCTTTGCGCAGCTTGCGGAGGTTTGTAGACTTACAAGGCTCCGCTGATTGATATTGGTACTGCAAATACCATCCCTTGTGTGCATGATTTTTTCTGAGCGTAAGCGCGTTCAGAAAGCTGCTCAGCCTTCCGTGTCGGGACGTCGCTTGTTTTTCTTTCGAGAGCGGACGAAATTTCTGAGCATGTGAAGGGTTTCTCCAGGCCAATTTTTGTAATTTTTTTACGACGTGTTTTGTGCTCTCAGTGGCGGGGAGAGACTTAGCATCTGTTCCAGATATTATGCTGTTGAAAAAAATTGTTGCGCAAACGAAGGGTTTGCTCCGGACGAATTTCTTGTTCCTGTTTTACACTGATTCTTGTGCTTCTGAAGGTTAGAAAGAAAAAGTGGGATAGTATATACGTGTTACAGGAAAATAGACCAAACTGAGATACTTTATTAAATAGAGAACACTTTGGTGTCTTTCCTTACATAGCATTCCAACTGAAACTGACTAGTAGGATGTTGAGAAAACTTTCTCTGAAATATCCTTTAAAAATTGTGATTATATTGATGAAACTTTGGTATTGCTTTGTTTGCCCGTGTTTTAAATCTACTGTGCATATATAGGGAATTTTTTATGTAGCTGTACACTTAACGTTACTACGTATTTAAAAGCTTGATAAGTTTGTAACATTACCTAATCCACGAATGGAGTCAGTGTTTAGAGATAGACCTGTATCTTAGGCACTACATTAATCGCTGAAGTGACATCACTTCATAATTATCTTTTTAGTTCAATACGCTGAGTCGCTTTGCCATGCACGGCTCGAACAGTATACCGAGTTCCGCAACAGGGCTTGGCTACAGAAATTTATTAAACAATATATTAGTTGGCGAGATGAGATCTTTGCAGCGCGGAGGTGCAGAGTCACCTTAATTTGACCCTCCTGAGTTTCGGCCAACATGTTCTGTTGTACACCTTGGGTCGATTGAGCGAGTGAGCTTATCCATAGTATGACGACTCAGTCATTACATAGCAATGAATTTATTATTCATTTAATATAAAAATACGTTACAGTGTAGAATATAACGTTAACGAAATCAGTTGAAGGTTTTGCTATACTGTATGTGTTAATTCAGAAACCGTTGAATTGTTATAAGTAGATCCTGCATATCCCAAATTTATTTTATGGTTTAGAAGACTTCGATGAGTCTGCCATGGATTTTAATACGGCCGTTCGCATCAATCAATAGATTTTATGTCGTCTATCACTTCTCTGGAATTAAATAAAAATCTTGGTTTTTCAACAGACTGCTTTGCATTAGCTTGTTCTTCTGGTATATTTACTGATATGTAAAATTTCGTATTCATTAGATCGCGTCTCACTATGTATAATGACGGCTGCTAACAAAAATCTGAATTTTGTCCTTTATGGGTCCCCCAATGTGATCTGTGCGATGAAAGTACCTCCTTCTTACAGCTAGCTCCCGTGCAGTTCCCAATATATCGTTGTGCCTCTGACATTTTGTGCAGCAAATCTTAGGATTTATTAAAGACTGATCCACTGGCATGGGTCCCTGTGGTATTTTATTACTCATGATATTGGTAACCTCCTCATTGCTGATTCTGTTAATTCTGGCAGGGTGAGGGTGAGGAGCGCTGTTATTGGAGTGGTAATGGTGCCATAGACGAGGGGTGACGAATTTCCTGTGTCGTGCCGTAGCCTATTGCTTGTCGGGTGACAGATATCGTGAACGCCATTTATAGTTGTGCCTACATGCGGTACATGTCTCAGGACAGCTTTGTGTGTAGCGATTACTGTAAGCACCAGTTTTGGCTATAGTCGCAGTTTTCGCGATTACTTTCTCTATCTTAAATGTCTGTAAACAGCATTTTACTTGTGCTTTCTGCTATCAAGTTGCCTAGTATAATCAGCCCATGAACTAACCACCGTTAAGAAAAAATCTCTGCCTTAGTAACAATCAATGTCAACATGTGAACTTCACAGCCTATAAATTCTCCAACCCACAAACCTTCTATTCCAAAAGGAGGATCTTTACCTTATTCGAAATCAGACTCAGCTTATGAATTTTCCATTAATGCACGGAAACGAAACTTTATGCCTTAGCCAGCGCTATTCAAACGCGGAATCACCTTCAGTCTATGAACTTTCCAACCCAAGCCTCCAGAATAAGATCTTGAGGCTCTCGCTGTCGTTTCCGTCACTTACTCTGTGGTCTCCTTGCTTGCCAACTTCGCCCGTTTCGTATCACACATGAAATATGTGACACCGTAGCCGTGCTCTTCCTTGTTGAACTTGGCGCCGTGTAACTTTTGCAGAAGACGCTACAGAAGAGTGGCGGTCCTCTTAAACTTGTGTCCTCACAAGCGCTGCCTGCAAGTTTGTTAAGGGCGAGTTAGCTGATGTGCCTGCCTGCTGCTGACCGCCGCTGTTGACGAGTTGCAACGCGCTGCTTTTTGTTAGATAATTTTTTTCCGTGTATATCCATCTCGTCCAGGCATTTCAACGCCACCCAACTGTATGTTTACTTGTTATTTGGTTCCCTTTGTTTCTAATCAGCTGTAGGTTTTTTTAAAATTTGTTTTATGTTATATAGTTTTTGTTGAATTTGCGGCCCTCTATATCTGCCGAGGTGCATTGCTGAACTCTCGTCTTTGCCGCTATACAGCTGTGTGTGTTGCAGATACGCTCATAGTTCAAATTTAAATTTACCACAGTGTCATTATATTGAAGAAGAGTGACCCGAATCATGAAGTAGACGTGGGACTTTCTGGAGACTATGGCTCACATGCCTTGAGTGGTAACTTGTGGATACGGAGCATCACTGTTCCCTGTTGGACTTGAATTTTCCCCTCAGATGACCGCTACCCTCACCTTTCAGACCGTCCCTCCCTCAGTAATGTGCGCAGAAATCCTTCCTTAGGGGCCCAGCTGCCGCTCACTTTCCTATTGGACTTGGAGGGAAAGATCGGAATGCTCTTCGCGACATCGTGATTGGTCAATATCGTTTCATTCATAAATAACGGTACCGTATTTTGCAATGTTTTACAAATAATGCGGAAACAGTCTATCATAGAATCACACCTAATAAGTCACGTATTTTTTATAATAAATTCTATGGTGATATTCTCTGTTTCCATAGCCATTGCCGACTTCAATTATAGTATGTTATACAATAAGCAGTAAGCATTGCTCGTGTCCTAAACAGTGCGAATACATGTCCGACCAATAAACTTGATTTCCATCTTTAGGCTGCCCCAAGTAGCATGAAATTGTTGCCCTACACTCGTCTATATGAATATTCCTTGACTTTACTGTTCATAGTATACTTTTATTGGCACCGTTTTGCGCTGCCTCTTGGTAAGGAACTTGTAAGTTTCGTTTTATTATCCTCCTTGCGCACCCATTTTCACTTCAATGGCCCCATGTCGTTCATGCGAGTCGTGTAACAGGGAGCAGCTAAAGCTTAGCTTCTGTATGCCCCTCATACCAGGGCTCGACTTAACGACTAAGGTCTCTAGTACAGACTCCATAAACTGGCAGTTCCGCCAGCCTCTCCGTAAACCAAGCCTTGTTTTCAATGTGTGCCAGGCAGTCTCCTTTCATTGAGTTTCTGCATGGCAGCGAGCATCGTACAACTTGCCCCTTGTTTGGTTGTAATTCTAACCCTGACACGCTGATGTATAGCCAGTTGGAGCGCGTCTTCCGAACTTCCTTGATATTCCCTTCGCACATCGAGCGCGGCTCTAATTGCGCAATGTTCGCCGCGCAAATTGAATAAAAGCTCGCCTTTGCCAGCACCGTAGACGCCCAAGTGTGCTGACCTCTTCACTTTTGTGCCGTGACTATGGTGCCGTGCTGTGCTTTTTTCATATAGTTGCGGTTGTTTGCTTCCCTTACTTAGTTTAGGGAATTAGTGGAAAAAAATCAGTTCACCTTTTTGGTTTCGCCAATTTCAAACAAGCTGAATAATATTATTGAATAAATGTGATCTTATAATTTGTAGCGTAGACCCGGCTGAATTTCAACAAGTATGCGATTTTTTATGAGTTGCTGAATCCTCCCGATGCTCAACTCTCCCCGGAAGGCCGGCGAAGGAATTACCGTAAAGTTTTTCCGTATATCGTCGCACGCCAGTGGAGTGAAAAATCCACTGCGACGCTGCCTGAAATATTCCGATAATGTTCTGGCAGTGGCAGTCTTTTCCATAATTGGGCCCGTCTTGCAGAAATTTCCCTTAATTTCCCCACGGAACCTTCTTTATATTATAAAGTTAGATGCGTGTACGAAATCGCAATATTGTATTCAAGGTAAAAAATATGTATTTTCGTATCTTGCAGCTTGCTTCAGCACGACACTAATCATTTACTCATTTGTGGANGTCTTGCAGAAATTCCAGTTAATTTCCCCACGGAACCTTCTTTATATTATAAAGTTAGATGCGTGTACGAAATCGCAATATTGTATTCAAGGTAAAAAATATGTATTTTCGTATCTTGCAGCTTGCTTCAGCACGACCTTAATCATTTACTCATTTATGGACGTTACAATGGTGCTGTTCCTACGAAAAGTAATGTTTGCTTTAGGCAGTACAGTGGTAATCAGAAATGTTTTAGCCTCGTTGTGCGATTAATAATGTTGTGACGCGCACCATGGACTTATGAACTACTGAAAAATTGCTCTTTGTTTTCATGCGTTGCCGACTGGCCAATGGGAGGTTATTCCAATATTGCTGCAAGGGCTCACGCTAAACGATATGGAAAACGAGACTGTCCGAAGGTGACGCTACAGGAGGCAATTCCACCCGTGCTAGATAAAGTGAACAAGCTGACCGCTCCTTGGAACATCGGTAGCATGCTGCCAACAGGAATTTGTTGTATAGAACTGTTGTGTTCTTCCAAGTAGTTCAACTTGAAATAGCTAAATTTTAACTACAATATGCATGCCTTGTTTTAAGACATGTGCCGCTATGAATTTAACTTTATCTCTAAAATTAAGCTGCGCTTTCGTTTCTTAAATTGACTTTCAGTTATGTGTTTAAAAACAAATGAATTTACAACTTAAGTATTGTAAATATAACTTCTTTTAGTGTTAATTATTTCATCACTAATTTTGTATACTAGCCTCATTGATTTAAATAGGTATAGTAATAAGGTGTAGGTATGTTTATTAGGTAAGTGGTGGCTGACATCATGCCGGCCAGCTGCTGCCACCCACCGTCGCGGTCTCTGCGCACTCTCGACGCGCATTTGATGGATCACTTCATGGTGTCCAGTCTGTCGCCCTTGGCCTGTGTACACTAGGAGAACGTAGTGGGACAAATCTCTTAGTAGATTCGTGTCCTATTTGCAAAATAGCAAGTAAAACTTCTGATTAATCTGTGTTCTGTAAGAAAAAGTAGCTGCAAAGTGTTATAATAGACTCGTGTGCATCATGGGTGACATCACGGCGATGAATTTCAATGTAAATGTCGGTCTTTTTGGTGAAAGTAACCGTACGTCTTTTGATATTGTATTGCGTAAGCACAAAAGATAGATAGAATGGCGATAAAAAGTCCATAGTAAATGCATATACTCTGCGAAAAAAAAGCCCGACACTTCTGTCGTGGGCCTGTGTATACAAGACAAAGCAGCGCTTTGTGAGCGCCTCAGTGAACTCGTCAAAAACTGGCTTTCACTCGCCAACTTCACGAGGTATTGTTTATGAGCTGTGTTTTAGTTCTTCACCTATGAGAAACGACTCATTTATGTGAATCACTATTTTTTAATTTTCGTTTTGATGTAACGTCTCTTGCGATTTCCCATCGCGTAGATTATCTTACCAGTGTAAACTCATTAACTTTACACCCATAACATATCTCACCCGCAATAGCCATGTATATTACCCCTGTATCTTGGACGTTCTCTTGCTGCTCGGCAAGCAATTTTCCAAGTCAACGTTTTCCATCAAATTCTTTAAGTGTCTGCAGACCGGGCCGCTCTTTTGATGACTTCCGGGCTCTGCTCAGCTGCGCCGGACTCCCTGGAACAGAGAGTTGGGTGTCTTGCAAGAGTAATTAACTCTGCACTACCACATTAGTGGCCTATCAGTCATAAAATGAACTTCTCGGGAGTTTCACGAGCGCGTTACCGCCGCTCAAGTAGGGCTAGTATAGTGACAGTGTATCTGTGTAAGGAAGCTACATCTCTGTGTGCGATTTCAACCAGCAGTTATATGCGCGTTAATCCACTGTAGCAACGCCCTTGCATGTGCGTGGTTTTCACATTGTTGTCGACATACTGTGTGTAACTATCTCTTCCTGTTTGAATCGCCGGTAGCAGTAATTCAATTTAATCGGCACTATAACGTACAGTATGGCAGCTCAATTAATGGACATTATAAGAGTCTTGTTCACTGTGGTGCATAACACCGTTATATAGGGTTGTTGAGTCGCGTTCCAATTTATGTTATGTTTTAGGAGAAAACATAATTTTATAATTATAAGTACGGCGAAATCTGGAATTGAATATTTCTCTATCAAAATAATATAATTCATTTTCTTTCTGAGCTGTCGATTGTGTCGCGAGTCAATTTCATGAAAAGAGAGCATATAACGGATATTGAAATCGATCACTTATTCTAATGTCTATCCATGACTGAACTGAAGGTTTGAAATCAGTTGAAATTATATTATCTCAATGAAATACTTGTGTTTTCAGTTATTGTCATTTTTACAGTTATACCTGAAGCGTTGCAGTGTGTGTGTGAATTAAACACTTTGGTGCATCTGTAAATGATGCTGTTTAGCGCTCATACAGATTTATAAATTTTGTGTAACTCAATAAAAAGTTGTGTCTACCTACATTCACTTACCAAGCCGTGCTTGCTCTGAAGTGTTCACGGATGGATAATGATCCCTAAATTTATTTCGATGTCACGTTGGAAGCGAATTTCATTTTGTCTTTCCTACGATACAGATTTGTTTTGAAACTTACGAGTTATTTCGTAACGGGAAATGTACCACTAACTCAAACGTAGTCTTTTCATAGTAGAAAACCAAATTTTTCGTGAAATTGTCTCAGTGTTTTGCAGAATTTTGAATTTGTCTGAACCTTTGGGGCGAAGCGAATTTTACGGCAAACTTGCGTTTACCTCCGAATTTAAGCGGCCCTTTGAGCCTAGGGCTGATCGTCATGAATACGTGCAATTTTTCTGCGGGAGCGCCAGCCGACAGGCGTGTCGCGCGGCCCGACTTATCACTCCGGAGGCCGTAGCGGCATCGCCCTGGTCTCCTGCAAGGATCGTTTTCAACACCAAAGTTGCTGACTGATATCACGCTGACCCACAACCAAGAGCATCCATTAATCTTGGGCCATTGAAATTCTTCGTTGGCGCTGCTGCTGGCAATCGATGTGAGAGGGAGAGAGAAGCGTCAGTGGTCGCTACAAGCTGCGAACATCAGCACTGGCCAGCCCATCCCCTGGGTCCCACACAAGACCCAAGCCTCCTAGTCTATGGTTTGGCCTTTGGCGTGAGCTGTAACCTCAAGGACTTGGCTTTCACCAGTCTCTTTCATTTACCCACGACTGTGATGTCTGCGGGGTTGCTCTGACAACGTCGCTGTATTACTATTACAATCCATAATATGATGGGTGCGATCACGAATTATGTCATTTTGAGATTAAAGTTCTAGAAGTTGTGTATTTCCTGAAACTCAAAGTAACTTGCGCATCGCCCGTGGTGTCCACCAATCGTAATGGATGTAATGTTGTGTATTCCACACAAACTAGAGCACTCTGAGAGCGCATAAACAATGAATCATACACAGAGACATGCGAACAAACAAACAGATCATCACCAAAAATTTTGTCATTTATTCTTCCTGATATATACCTAACAACTCATGTAAATTTCATGAAAATCCGTCTATAACTTTTGAGTTATGGTACTAAGAAAAAGAAGGACAAACAAACCGTTGGAAGGATCTTCACCAAAAGTTAATCATTTGTTACTTTTAACACGCCTAACATTCCCTGTTAATTTCATGAAGGCCTGTCCATAACTTTTTCAGTCATCTGTGTGGCAGGCTAAGAGACTGACGAATTCAACAAAATCATAACCTGGACGAAGGTAATAACTGCCTTCCATGTATTTTTCTAGTTCGCGCGAAGTTACATGCACAAAATAGTTTAGATTTCATACAATAACTTCGCTGCAGTTATGATCAGAGGCACTATTCTTTACCTCCTGAAGAGACCTCTCCGGTCACACATTTTAAGAAGAGTGTAAATTTCTAAACAATGAAACAAAAATTTTATGTGATTTCAGGAATAAGTATATTGTGTAACAGAGACGTTTAATAACATTATCTACTCTCAGATACGGCGCGCGTCTGCGGCTGTTTCATTATCAGTTAGTAGTTAATTATAATATAAATAATGCTGCCTAAGACTACCTACTGCTTATGTCAGTTTCAATTAAAACCGTAATTAGGATATGTGTTTACTGAACATCTTGAGTAAATATAGATTTCATAGTATACCTAATTTTGATCTTCATAAATTAAAAGTAAAATTAACAATTAGTGTAGATATATAAAATGCACGTACGTATATAATTATTGATACATACAATATAATAAGCTGAAGCTAATTCATCGCATCAGAAATTGAATATACTTTTGAAAAAAAATTTTACTCGTGTAATGAAAAAGATTTTTACAAATGTTCTGCGTAATGTTCCGGTTATGCAGTGCCATAATTTACCGTAACGAGCACTGCTTGCAGGCCGCACTCCTACGGATTGTTTCGCAGCTGAGGTATCAATTTTGTTACTCTGCGTTAGATTCTTTTTATCAATATCGTCGCACTGATGTGGAAACCAAACTTGAAAAACAAATTCAAGATGCGGGCGTTCTAGCGCTTAGTACAGAGGAATGATGATATGCTTTGATATGTATTCAAAATTCCTGGTAATAAATCTCAGGCTCTGCTTGCCATTTTGGCACTTGTCAAGTTGCTGTGTTGTTTATGATAGTTTTTTTTCAGGTCATGTTATTGGGTGACAGCTACCAATTCTCTCCCGTTCATTTCTAATCATTATCAGGAGTGTCATATTTATCATGAAGTGCACAACAACTGATTTGTTTGTTTAGCTTAATTGCAAACATTTAATAGCTTTAGAAAATTTTTTGTTTGTTTTTCTAAACTCTAATATTACCGTAATAATGAAACGATTCAAATTAAGGGAATAATCTTGCTCGAGGCTAAGAGTAAGATCGCTTGCAGTACTTTGCAGTACTTGCAACCTGAAATTTTACTCGTGTTATATCACCGTTATCTATGCAGAAATGGAAGAAAGAAAACGTCATGCGAACTGCTCTTATCTATCATCAACTCGCTTTTAATGCGCTCATTTCACCGCTGTTATCTTGCATTATCGTCGCCAAGAACATCACGATCGTGATTATCGCCCGCATTGTAGGCCAAACGCCCCACAAGGGAGTACCCTCATTAAGTCCTTGGGGTTTGTCTCGAATATTTGGTCGCAGAGACACACACGCACACAGACCCGAAGACCTAAATCCAGCTCTGCGCTATAGCGCTCATTCAAACCGCTGCACGAAAGAACAATGGGGACAGCTGGAAAAAATAAGATTGCGATCGTAAAATACTCAGCACCTGTCGCCGGAGAACCACGCCAAGCAGATGCATTCAGATCGAAATAAAGGAGAGATTAAATAGCGGCTGCAAGAAACTGGCTATTAATTCTTGTCACGTCCGTTTGATAAGGAGTCGTCGCAACGATTAGAACGAAGTAGAGCGCAGAGGTCGAGTCGTAAAATTGTTATCCTTTTGGGCAGTGGGGCGAACTATGCAATCTGCATCACGGATACTAAATTTTATCACGGATACTACATTATATCATATCAACAATAAATTCGTTTCATCTTTGGACGTTCGCAACTTCACAAGATTATTGTAAGGTAATTATAATATTAATAGGTGAGCTAAAATGAGCCAGAAGGAACTTCAAAACAATCTTAAAGTTAACTCAGACGAAAAAGTTGATTCTGGGCAAACAGTGAAAACTGCAGTGTAACTTACATACGTTGCAGAGTCGTGCTAGTGCAGCGTTATATAGACCGCAACAGTACTTGACTCTTAGTCCAAGTGGCCTCTGACGCTGGCGGCCAAATTTTCAAAAATGAGATTTTCTCAAGCGCTATTATGAACATGTCCAGACACGGTCATGCAGGATAGCGCCCGAGTGCATCCCCGACGTATCCAAGATACCTTCTCCGCAAAAAAATGTTGGGTACCTTGGAATTTTTTTCTTAAGTATTTGATAGGGGGAAAAGAATAGCTCTTGAGAAAATCCCATTTTTCCGTTGCCGACTTTTGGCCGCCAGCGTCAGACCTAAGAGTCAAGTAGGTACTGTTGCGGTCTATAGCAGCGTCTTACATGACATTGAAATAACTTACATGACATCGTGCTGGCTTTGCAAGTGTGTCCTCCTTCACTATAGAAAATAAGATACCATTGTAGTTCTCATAGATTTGCTACTTAAGTGTATAACAAAAATCTAGCGAAATCTGTAGCGGTTTCTGACCGGTTTCTGCCATAGATCTATTTAGTGGTTCTTTTAACCCGTGTGGACCCACGCCGAATTCTATTTCTGGTTGGAATAGCACTTATTAAGTTAAAGCAAAATTTAACTGTGCGTTGGAATTGATAACGCAGTGTTACAAACATGCACCTACCAATTTTGGGCAGTTAGTTACTGGTTATTCGCAATGAATATTGAATCCAGATACACCGGACCTGTGCATTCCTTAAAGGTCTTTATTTGTTTGTTTTTTACCTGAAGCATCCAAGTTTTAGTTTAATTTTTTTAGAAAAACAGTTTTCCAGATACTGTTTCCTCTATCACATTCATAAGAAGCTTCTCGGTGTAGGTAGTTCTGTTGTTTTTTTTATCATATCCCCTCTGCAGTCCGGATTGTTCTTATGATGAATTCCCTACCAGGCGCTCAGCAGTGGCTCTCTCAGGCGTGCCTATGATACGGCATGGGAGTGTCTGACATTTGCTCGTATATGTCATCTCTATTGATTGTAGAACCGCTTAGCAGTGGCCTTTGATGGCTGTAAAGACGCCCGACTCATTCTTTTTGACGGCACATCTGAGGAAAAGCCGCCCATAATGTTTTTAGTTGTGTTATATGCCAGACTTGTGGCCGTGGACAGGCAGTGGTATCTTACGTAAGAAGCTAAAGATGGTCAGTAGCTCAGAAATGCTGGCTGCGAGAAAGCGTAAAAAATGCACCTAACTTTTGCTGCTGTTCTGCGCCGTGTTTCGCTGTACTTGGAGATTTTAGCAGTTGTTTAGCAGTGGTTGTTTGTGCTACGAACTGTGCTTTGGGTATTTTTCCAGTTGTTTTGCAAGTGTTGCTTTCAATACTGTGTTTTGCTTCTATAGACTTACGCAACTGGAAATGGTCACCAAGTTGTTTTTGCAGGTGCTACGATTTGTTTCTTTATTGTTTAGGATTATTTATGTACGAGATGTTTAGCAGTTGCTTCTGAACAAACGGAAAAATCTGAAGCCTGTGCACTGCAGTTGCAACAATATGTATGAAGAGCTACATCATTTATAGAAGCTAGTTGTTCTCGAAAACCGTTAGAATTTACGCAATGTCGAGAGCCATTTCAGATTTTATGATAATGAAACGCGCAAATTTTCTTGAGTCATCAATGCACTAGCATTTCTAGAGCAATGTAATGCCCAACTTCTTTGTACTGTCATTCTGATAATGTTTTGATAATAGTACCTAGTACATCAAAAAGTGCTTCGTGTATCTAACCTGCAGTATGTCTTGAAGGAAATTGCACTTTTTACCCTTGACATATTTCAGCTTCATATGAAATGTTGTCAAAATTGTGCGACGTTGTTCACGGAAAATAAATTTAGAGTGACAGCTACTCTGCCCAATGCTGCCCGTACTTTTATGTTGTGTCGCTGGCAAAATTATCGCTCTATTTATCCGTGTCGGCCGTTATTGCGCTTGCTCAGTATTTAATTCATGCAGTTATATTGCTGCGTGCTGCTCTTCCATGGTACTTTTTATCCATAATTATGCATAATTTAGTTGAAACAAATGAGTCTTTGCCTCGTGGAAAATATCACATCTGGCGTAAATAGCCGCTCGCCCTCTGGCGGCTCCGGTATGTCTATATAGAGTTCAGGCTGCTAATGAGCTGTTGTTTTTACGGCAGTTTTGTTAGCTCGCGGCAGATGCGCACTTTGACAAAATTCTCCTTGAAAAACACAATAATTTAGGCGAGTATAGCGGAAAACGGCAGGCTGCGCTCTGGACTCGGCATCCGGATAAACAAACCGACCTCGCTTGCCTCGAGCCTGCTTCTCTGAAGCTTAAAACAGACTTGATTTAGGGTAATATTAATAATAATAATAAGGAAAGTAATGAATGTCTCGTTTCTCGATGTTACTTGGTGTTTGGAAACGGTTGAACTAGGGAAGTGCTGGAGCTACGGACGAAGCGCTTTTGATGCCGTATTGGTTTCAACTAATTTTCACTGTGAAGTTTGGATGCCAGCAGCGTTTGGTACGTTGGCTAGTGAATCCTCTCGTCAAAAATGACGGCAAGCAAAAAATTGCATCGGCACCACTCCAGTCTTCATGATGTTGCAAGCATGATATATGCTACCATGCACTTTTACTGTGCAAGATTTATGGTTTTTCAGTCCCGTCCCAAACGACCCGTAAAAATATCACTTCCTGCTTGTTGTAAATTGTGAAGCGAATAGGCAATAAAAACTCTGTATTAGCATGATACAAAGTAAAAGTATAATTGTCGATTATATCAGAAAATTTTATCGTTTCGGAATGCATCTCCTATCTTCAGAAATGTGAAGATGGGAGGTAGATCTCGAAACGTTACGATTTCCGATATTGTTGGTAATTGCCGGTATGTTTCTATTACGTCTTAGTTTAATATTATGATACAAAGAATTAGATCTATCCAAATGCATCCGACCCATTTTTCAAGTTAATCTTCGTTGAAATAAAATTTATAGGAGAATACAGGAAAATGATTCTACAGTGCTAACTCCGAATGAAAGAGACGTGAACGTGTATCGCATTAAACCAACACTTAATTTGTTAATTGAAGATTATTTCATTTGCCTTCCTTGCTTCGAGCGTTAGTTAAACGAACTACCTGTAGATTTCTAAAATTAATATAGCTACTTTTCATCACCCAAACCATGGATTTTAGTCAGTGCTCAGTTTATAAACATGTACCTTTGTTAATTCGAGGATAGAATTTCCCCGTATCTAATCTTCATACAAGAGGGAAAACGTGAAATATTGTCAACAAGTAGGTATTCACGTACTTGTCTTTAGTATATATGTAGTGTTTTGATACTATATGGGGTTGATGTGACCATGCTGAAGCACTAGCGTGAGAAAAGCACTTACTATACTTTTTGCATGTTGTTGCGTTAAGTACTTTAGTTTGTTTCCTCCATGCATGCTTCTAGGGGCTCTCTTTCATTTTCTCATTCAATAACTATTCGTTGAAGTTTTATGTATACTGTTACAAGTTTCTATTACTCTGTCAGTAAGGTTGTTTTCTTTCGTGATTATCACTCGCTACCGAAGTGAGAGAGGTGATAATGTTTTCGTTAAAGATTTAAGTATATATATTGTTTGTATATATAAATATATTTATCTGTCCACTTAAAAAGTGGCAGACGGATTTGAGCAACGTTCATAATATTTTGTAGGGAGTCTGGTGAGTTGCCCTCGATGTGACCCATGCTAAAAACTAGGATTAGCTGGCCAGCAAAAATGACGGCAATGATATTCGCTCCCACCGCGGGTGATGGTTTACACCACGAGGCGTTCTTGTTACAGTTATAAATTCATTCATTGCGTAGTTTGTCTCTGCTCATGCTGCTTTATTCTGTTTTTCTTTGCGTAAAATCATTTGCTTGTAACGTATCGTTCGTCATATATGTCCGTTGTGGTTGTAAACCTATTTGCCCAGCTGCCAGTCTCCTCCGACATCAGTATTAAGTGTAAGTAAAACCTGTGCGATTTAAATCACTTATGTTTTATTATTGGTATTATTATCCATTGCGTATTATAAATGTTATTTCCCTGTAAAGAAGGGCCTGTTTTTGCGCTATAGAATGTAATCCCCTTCCCTTCTGAAAGGCTCTCCCCTTAGTTGTTTAAATGCTAACTCTTCTCTTTGAAACAATCTCTCTTCCAGTTCAGAATTATCTTCCCTCTGCCTCAAAGTTCACAAGTTATATACGCTATGATGTAGAAAAGTTTCTGGTCTTCACAAGTCTCATGTTTGTGGAGTAGCTTCCCCGCTGCCCTTACGCTCATAGGTTTTCTATGATTTAGAACACACCTGCTACTGAGATGTTCATCATGGTGCCGATCCTACAGAAGCATCTCGAGCGTTGCTGCTCTAACATTCACAAGTTTTCTATGATTCAGAAAACCCCCGGCGCTCGGTTGTTCGCCAGCCCACCGTTCTCTCTGAAGGACCTTCCCGTGGCTCACAAAAGGTCTCCAGCCGTTCGTTACGAGCTGCTCTCTCAGCCGGGATGCTCCCTCACTCCCTCTAATGGCACTAACAGTAATGACGCCCCAAGATTTATCATAATAACCCCAGTGACGCTCTGAGATTTATCATAATACGCTTCCGATTGGACGGCCGACTGCGTCTTTTACTGCCAACTTTGCTGGCTTTCCGGAAATCCGAAATTTTCCAACCTCTGTCTTTTGCTAAGCCTTTTTGCTTTCCAGAATGCCTTGAGCTGAATTTCATCATCCGTGGAATACTTTTTACGCGGCGCTGTTTCTTTGGCCCCGAGGGCATTAGGGCAATGGGAACTGTTTGATGTTGCTGTCGTTTTGAGTTTTTCCTCTGAAATGAATGCATCCACGTGCAAGCATATTCATCATAAAAAGCGACGTTTCTCTTGTATCAATGCCCCGCACAGAAGAAGTATTTCTTTTCATGACTTGTCGCGACGCTTAAGAGAGAGCTCAACGATCCGCGATATCTTCTGAATTCTATGGAAAATCCTGTGAGTTTGGGTGTGAGCGAAGCATAACGGGACTGTATTTTTCCTGTGTTACGATGCTTCTACGAAAATTTCAAGTTTCGACTCTAACTAAATGTTTGCGTGAAATTCTCGATCGTCGAGGAATTTTGTCGAGTTGACACGGGACCACATTGAGGTTCTCTAGTGTCGAGCCTCATTGTTTAATGAACAACTTTAATCTGCCGCCAACTTTACTCATAAACTCTTTCAACAAGTAACTGACTTTGCCAAGTTTAGATTAAGTCGGAAGTTGGTGTAGTGACGCCATACATTGTGAACTGAAGAGCCCTGCGCCTCTCATTAGTGCACCGCTTTACCTTTTTACGAAACACAGGTTGCATTAACTTTCTGCCGCCAACTTTTGCTTCCTGCCGCTGTTACCCGTACTAATTTAGAAATTTTTCCACTGCAATTCATTCTGAGAATTCTTGAGAAGTTGCTCTGAGGTATCCAGATATTCTCTGGTGAAGCGTTTACATGGAGTTTGTGTCACAGTGTTGCACTGTTTTTCTACCGCTGGCCTTTAGAAATTTTGTAGTTTTGAATGACGCTTAAACCGAAAATTCTTGAAAAACTACAGTGAGATATCCAAGTTTATATTTTTAAGATTTTACAGAATCCGTCGAGGACGTCGAGTGACAGGTGACATGATTTAACCACTTCAACTTTTGCTAATCATGAGGTGTGATTTCATGAGACGTCTGTTCTTGTTGTGAATAAAGCATTTGCATTTTTATTCTCTCGCGTCGTAAATATTTCCAGCATTTGTATTGCCTTTATCCCTCGGATTTCATAGTGCCAACTGTAGCTGGCCTTCGTTCTAACCAAGTTCCGATTATGCCTCAAATACGAATTGGAATGCATCGGCTGCTGCCTCTATAGCTCGACACGTCTCTGCTGATATGAAACTTCGCTGTCTTGGTGTCAACCGTTGTGAATTATTCATTTAGCTGCCACTCTTCCTCGTGCTTGGACTCGAAGCTACAGCTCCCGTTCCTTCCTACAGGCCCAAAGACCCTTCTGCCGTTTCAGTCTCCGACGTCTTCTTATTAGGAGGCAAATTCAATTTTCGCGAAAGTGATCGTCTGTCTCGAACGAACTGCTGAGCTTGATTCCAGTGGGATGTTTTGCAGTAGCCTCCAAACTAAGGCATCATTGCCAGCGCTAATGTAATCCATTCTTTATTGAAGGATTTAATTTTCTGCGCGAGACTTCTTAAGACTACTGCATACGTCGCCGCCGGGCCTTTCGTAAGCTCATGATAAATCTCTTCATTGGAGTTCAGTGGATTAGTTCGTAGATCTGACGCCAACCAGACTGCAGCTCTTATGAAGGCAGCGCTCGCAGCTTCTATAGACGGGGAAGTTTGC
>LQNS02278183.1:50093-71626 GCA_001587735.2 Parhyale hawaiensis
GCCTTTCGTAAGCTCATGATAAATCTCTTCATTGGAGTTCAGTGGATTAGTTCGTAGATCTGACGCCAACCAGACTGCAGCTCTTATGAAGGCAGCGCTCGCAGCTTCTATAGACGGGGAAGTTTGCTGCACGAGGCTTAGGTTTAGTATCTATTTTGCGACCTCACTGCTGTGATCTGGTACACGTTAAAATGAAGTATTCTCTGTCTGTATACGTGGTGCATGTAGAGGTAATGCTTGTGTACATCTATTCACTACCTCACGGCACTGTATTATCTAATGCATGTAAAAATGAAGTGTTCTCTGTCTGTACAATGTGCACGTAGTGATGAAGTGTTTTTCTATCTTTCGTAAGATTCTACAAAAACGTGAAAATTTTTCTGGTTACGTACGTAGCGGTGTTATAAGTATGTAGAAGCAACGTTCTGTGTGATGCTTGTTCGGATTATGTCTTGGTATTTCTTTGTATTGCGTAGCACACGTACAGATGACTGTCTGCCGCATGTACATGTGTAACTTGCTGCTTCGCTGCATGTATGAGTACCAACAGTGTGTCCATATTAGTTTCCACATGTGAATTTTTATGGAATTAGTATTGTTCTGTATCTGTGAAACAGAAAGTTTTTTTTTTAGGTTTTTACATGTAACTCGTTTTACATTTATTGTTTTACTGTAACTCGTTTTACATTTATTGCACTTGTTGTTTTCTCAGCATTCGTTGCGTTTTTGATGTTACTCATATGTAGACTTGCAATAACGTAGCGCTGTTCTTAGTGCCTTCAGCGTCTCAGCAGATGTATTTCATCGTCAGTACAGTTTTTTTAGGCTTGCATTGCACCGTATTTATTGCAGAATTACCTACGGAGTAAATCCATTGCTTTTATCTCTGAATTTAGGCTTGCATTGCACCGTATTTATTGCAGAATTACCTACGGAGTCAATCCATTGCTTTTATCTCTGAATTTAGGCTTGCATTGCACCGTATTTATTGCAGAATTACCTACGGAGTAAATCCATTGCTTTTATCTCTGAATTTAGGCTTGCATTGCACCGTATTTATTGCAGAATTACCTACGGAGTAAATCCATTGCTTTTATCTCTGAATTTATGCTTGCATTGCACCGCATTTATTGCAGAATTACCTACGGAGTCAATCCATTGCTTTTATCTCTGAATTTGCTGCCTTCTGTTGGACTGCGCATCTGCGAAGACTCTTTTAAATTCCTCTCTGTATTTGTGACGAATCCTTCTGGCTTGCCGCCGCAACCAATTTGTTGAATAACGATACCAGAAGTATTTACTGTTGTCTCTTTTTCTCACTAGAACTTTATATCTTGTGAGGTCCCTTAATTTGCTCTCTGTATTTCTGACAAATTCTTATGGTTTGCTATCACAGTTTGGGCATCACAGAGGAACTGACCCTGAAAACCACTCCATTACTTTCGTCTCTTTACCCGCAAGGACTTCATTTCTCCTGAGACCCCCTAAATTACTCGCTGTATTTCTGACAAATTCTTCTGGTTTGCTATCATTGTTTGCTATAAATTAATGGCTTAGAGTTTAACTGCTGTTGAAGTGTCCCGTATTGTGGGGGCCTGGTGCGGCCATATATTTGGCCGCCGTGGCCGTGCCGCTGACACTTCCCTCCTCCCTGCAGCCTCTCCCCTCGTTTGGTCTTCGCTACTAAAATTGAGAAATCCCCAACGAAGCGACGACGCTAACCCTCCATTCCTTTCAACCGTCGCAGCTTGTACTTAATGAACCAATATCGTGAAATAAATTGCTTTTTCAGCAGACGCAGTTCGTGTGGAGCTACTTGATCTTTTCGAAAGAGGTTCTCGAAGACGTCGTCGACCTTCCCTCCAGCTAGCATTTATTGTTGGGAATTCGAGGTCACCGCAGCCAGACCTTAACTTTTTCGGTGATATTATTGCTTCTGAATTTACTATGACCATCTCCGTAGAATTTTACTTCGAAATGTCATGCAATTACATCAAAATAACTATTATGTTTTTATTAGTGCTCGTTGCCGTTGATGAATTCGGTGATGTAATAGCTCCTAACTTTCTATAGTTACTTTACCCGCTAGTAGTGCGATTATACCATTACTTAAAGATACTGAATATTTTTTATAAGGCGAGGCCACAACCTCCTAACGTCAATATTATTGACGGTATGCAATTGAAAAAAAAGCAGAAATTAAAAATATTACCATTCTTACCAATATTCCTATTTACCGCTTGCTTCAAGAAAGGATCTGTAAAAACTAGCTGTTGAACTGTTTGATCAATCCACTACATTTCCTGTGACTGAAATCATTCGTTTTACCGTGTGAAAAAAAAAAAAAAGCATTTCCCCCTAATGTGAGGTGCACAGGTATAAACTTGAACATTTTTTCTATGTTTTCTTCCGCCCATTAACAAACCACGCCGCATTTGTGGTTAGAAAACGAATTTCTGCAATTCCGTTTCTGCTTCCTAATGACTTAATTTGCTCGAGATCAAGTAGGGAGCTCTTTGATGTCGCGTGGTATAGGCTTCACTTAGCTGCATTTCTATCAGCGCTAATGGAATTCTCAGTAAATTGAATGAGCCCTCAGCCTTGTCCATTATTTCATTTACGCATTAGTAACTCGCAGTACAGATTGTTTCTGAGTTAATTAGTTAATTTGCTTCAATGGAACGGGCTTTTTAGCTCGCTGATCCTATTTGCTCGTCGGGCTGCGCCTTCTGATGTGCAATGGGACTTCTTGGTTTTACTTTTCCCTTGTTTTTCCATGTCCTATATTCTGATTTTGCGC
This sequence comes from Parhyale hawaiensis, assembly GCA_001587735.2. NCBI lineage: Eukaryota > Metazoa > Arthropoda > Malacostraca > Amphipoda > Hyalidae > Parhyale > Parhyale hawaiensis. Next base: position 52,894 of record LQNS02278183.1, read on the forward strand.
ATTTTTCTGAGCACGAGGAACTGTGTGGTGTGATTTGTTTACAAGAGGGTAATTTCATAAATTTTCATTTTCTGCATGTTTCTGACATACGATGCATTCAGAAACATTTTTTTCTCTAATACGCCAGGAACCTCTTATAGAGTACAGTATATAGTTAACTTTTTGCATAACAGCTTATGGTATCGTATATTCCCGTTTTTCATATTTTCTTATGCGGGAGGGACCTAATAACTTAACTTTAGGCAAAGCTTTATTTTCATTACTTCGAATTGCTCATTTTTTAGATCTGTTAAAAAATGACAAGCGATAAAATATTATGTCGGGCGCTTACGTACATGAGGTGTAAACCATTGGGCAACGGTCCCACACTCAAGGCATCATAAATTGCTTGGGCGGGACACGCACGTCCCTGAGGCAAGGGTTGCCTACGTCGCCCTCATCCCGTCCCTCGCGATGTGACCAAAAAACGTCGTTATGGACTAGGTTGTGATGGGATTGTGTGAGCCGATGTTCTCATGTTTACTCCCCTCTGAATTGAGACTGGGGCGCCGGTATCTACCCGCTCATCTATTCCTCTAAGGTCGTAGATATGTAAATTAAATTATTAACCCTTTTTATCCTCTCCACACCCTGGTGCATTGGCTACCGCACTCGCTCCGATTTTGTCTCACTCCCGAGTTTAGGTTTCACTTGGATAGCCTTCTGTTGAAAGTGAGTACAGCCTCGTAAGATGGAGACTCTTTCATAGATACATGAGATGCTGTTATTCACAGGCAACGAGTTCTTGTTGTTGCGACCCCAGTCTATGGCTCTAGGATATCAATGAGAACAATATTAAAATCCGAAGCTTATTGCGATTTTCGTGCATTTGCGGTCTTCGGTTCGAACCTGTTGGCAGTGATATTATTTGTACACTGGTTAGTGCAGCCACGCCTATGCGTGCAAAACCAAATCCTTACTGGCAAAGGCAGCACCACGCATAGGCCTATTTCCCCATCCATTTTGCTTCAGAAGCTCAGTGGACTCAATTGCTCCCAATAAGGGTGTTTTATTATTGATCTTGTGAGTTTTTTTTTATTCAGTTAATGAAGATCAATTTTAACTTTGTATTAAGTTGGTCAGCATTGTGGCAGGCTTCCCAATTATTATTAGCTACTCCTGTAATTGGCAAATAATTTAAAATAAATCAGTTATTGATTAATAGTGTTCTAGTGTCTTCTGTGTACACAAGTTAAATTTACTTTCCATCTCAGCTGATGGTGAATTTCTTCAATCAAATTCAGAATAAAACGTAAGTCGAGTAACGTCGTTTAAATTTTCTTTTGCGTGCGAGTAAAATTTTTCAAACGCATCTCCCCAGCTGCCGCTGACATGCGGGCTGACGTGCCAAATGACCGTTTTATTAACGACTTTCCTCGCCTTCTCAATTACTTTTTAACACTGAAAAAACTAACAGGGGCGTTTTTCTTGGGAAAAGTAACTTTCTTTTTTATCGGGACGAAACGGATGGGCTATGTTTTATGTAAGAATGTGCATTTTTGTCTTCATAGGAGAATTCATGTACTTTTCCAGCTTGAAGTGCGAACAAATTTCTAAGCTTTAGTACGATAGATTCCTAGAAAAAAAATAGAAAAAGCATTTGCGTAAAGAAGTTAATGATGTTCCCTCTCGGTATACCTTTCCTTATCTTGATATCGAACTAGACATGTATAGTTATATCGGCAACGACGGTTTAAAATATTGCAATTATGTTATAGTATTAACAACTGCCTTAGACAGACTGCACGTTACCAGCTGACAGCACTCCATCGTGTATTCGGGCGAACCACCTTTATCATATCTGTGACGATCCGTCTCATTCAATCCAGATTTTTCACGTACATTAAGCCATTAAAAGAGTAATATCAATGCAATTTTTAATCACTGTACTTTTTTTGCTCTATGATAGACAATACAATATGACGTTCGTCCTTACTGCAGCAACTTCTTTCTTCATACATGATTTTGTCAAAAAATTTGATATTCCAGTCTCGTTTTTATCAGGTGCCTATAAAATACAGTTCCCTTTTTTTAAATTATAATAAAAATGTGATGAGCAGTAGACGACGCTCTACTATTGTTTACTGATCTCACGCCAACAGTTAAATGAGCCTCTGTGAGCTCATACATCGCGTAACAAATTTAAATCTGTATATTATTCAACGTAAATTGAAGCCGATAGATTCGTAGTTCAAACTTGTCTTCATACGTCCATTGTCCGTGTTTTGGTACTTTACGAATGAATAATTTTTAATGTTTTTTTCTGTGAAAGTGTTTTCTGTAAGTCACACGGTACCGTAACCGTATCGCAATGCATGTAAGGAAATGGGGTTCATTATTTGCATGTTCTTCTCTGCCATCGAAGCCGGTTTCTCATTGGTATTATGCGGTGCTTCGATTTACTTGTAAAGAATCTCCGTGCTGATTAAGTAATTTTTTTTTTATTCTTGCAGTCAGTTTACTTTTCCGCACGGGCGTGTGCCTAGATTTCGTTTTCTCATGCGCTGATGCTGGACTTACTTACATACCGTACCCCAGCTAGGAGCTCTTCAGCTCATCCCCCAAATCAATATCTCAGTCAGAACCAACTAATGAAAATGAAGCTGGATAGACCTCTTAAATATCACCTGCGAACTTTTCAGCTCATCCTCTTGTCTCTGATGACGAGCGTCTGTACAGTTAATACATGTCACGCCTGTAACTACTTAAACCAATATAGTTTGTCCTGCACAATGCTGAGCTCCTTCACAAAGGTGACGCGTTTTCTGCATTGACGTCTGCTGTTGCACCCGCAAACTCACATTCAGCAGAACTTGTGTTTTCTGCTTCGACGCTTTCTGCTTCATATGCAGACGAACATGCAAAAGAACCTGCGAACTCTTTATTGCACGCCCGTATAGATCTCCTGTTCTCCCCAAAGGCGCCATGCACTGCATCTGCAGACCCTCATACGACAGAGCATTTTACGCCCCCCGGTGTTTTCATGCTTCCGTGCCCTGGACTTTTGGGCTTTTTTCGCCCTCGTTGCGAATTTATGGATCGCTCTAATCGGTGACATTTCCGGAGCTCTTTGCCCCGCCTCATGCCTTTCCTTGCCGCACTTTCTCTTCCGTGATCGTGCTACTAAAGATCCATTTTCTTCTTTGAAACTTTACAGCAGATCTTTGGTAAGGAATTTTGCAGTTCCTGCTCGGGCGTGTTTTGTAAAACAGTTTGGTTCCGCTGAGGAGCACAAAGCAGTACCATTACCCTACTGTGAATTTGAGCTGTGATTGGGCTTGCGCATGAATCTATTACAGTAGTAGAAGCATGGAACAAAGCCTTGTAATATGCTAAGTTATTTTAGATAATCAATAATAATAGCTTAGCATATAAACGTGGATTAAACCTAGTAACACACTACATATGTTATTATCTATTTAAATTGGAACGAATTATAAGCTTTTAATATTTGTGCTTTTTTCATGTAAAATTATATAAGTAATACGCAGTTAATTAAAACTTGGGCCGTTAGGTAAACGGCGCGTTTGCTCGTCCCTATTATTTTTTAGCTAGTATCGGAACTACTCGTAGTACTTATATCACCGGCTCGTATACATGTAGTTTAATTACGTTGCTCAGATAGTTTTGTATTCACCTCATGATTAGTTCCCTGATTATCCACAACCACCTGGAAACCTAAAGCCTCATCTTTTTTTTTTTTTTTGCTCGGTTACTTTTGTATGCAAGAGAGCTGCGGCAATGAGCTTCCTTGTCAAAACAATTGCTTCATTTTCAGAATGAAATGGACTAGAGAAGCGCCGTTGGGTTGACCGGGTTGGAGTCTTTGCCACGCTTCGCATTCACGAAAGTTTTATCGAATGGAAATGCAGGCGCGAAAGTTGGCCGGCTGAGGGTGTATGGAGTCGAAGCGCAGGCAATTTCTTCAGGAGACTAAATTTAAATAAATCACGACTGGCGTTCTTGCTGTTAGAGGTCGAAATAAATTTACATGGAGAATGAGGTCTCCTGTGTCGCCTGGAACGTCGCCGTGTGGGCTCTGCTACTGCTGCTACCGCCCTCTCACTTGCCTGGCTGCTGCCCGCACTTCTTATCTTTGAGCTCGATACCCGCAACTTTGCCTTGACCTTCTTATCACTTCCCTAGAAATGTTTATAACTACGCGGCCTGAGCTTATGTCCGTGATAAAAGACAAAAATGACGACAATATTTGGTGAAGAGTTTCAGCTAAACATACGTTTGCCTGGTACTCTCATTGGCAGAATGGTTAAGAGCACTGCGCTGAGCGTCTCGTGGTCACATGGTGCGCTTCATAGCGAGAGAAGTGGAGGTGCCGTGCGCTTCCTTGGGCCTCCGCGGGTATTTTTTTACCTTTGCTTACTGTTTGTACAGTAACATAGAACTCATTGATGTTAAATTATTGTATTTTTGCCACTTTTTGCTGTTATATAATTACCTCCGCGAAAAAGGTACTGTTTCGGAGATTGTCTGTCCATTTGTTTGTCTCTTGGTTTGTCTTTCACTAAGATTACTCAAAAAGTCATGGGCGGATCCTCGTGAAAGTTACAGGGATTGTTGGATAGCTTTGTGAAGAGAAACATGATTAACTTGTAGTGAATATCCAATTCAGTCGTTTGTTTGTTGTTTTCTTTTTCGTGGCACTGTATGTAACCCTGAGTGTTATTAACAGATTTACATAAAATTAGTTGGAAATGTTGGGAATGTTATGAGGAACAAATGACCCACTTTCGGTGATAATAAAAAAAGAAGTGAACCAATAGCTGGATTCTGGACCAATTGTTGGATTCTGGAACACTCTGAGAGCACATACCACCGCCAAGCTAGACGGTGTTAACAAAAAAATCAAATTGATCCTGAAACTTGGATTTACTTGTTATCGCCACCAAAAGTTGGTCATTTGTGCCTCTTGACAGTAAAAACTGCTTGTGTCATTTTCTTGGAGATCCGTCTGTAACTTTCTGAGTCAAGTTCTGACATACATTAGTCTCACACACACACACACGGACGATCCGATCATCACCAATATTTGGTGTTTTGTCTCTTTTAACATATCGAATAATTTTTACAAGTTTCATGAAACTTCGTTCATAACTTCTTGAGTTATGTTACTACTAAAAATGAAACAGACAGAGAGACTAACAAATGAACAAACAGATCAACACAGAAATTTGCTCTTTTGTTCTTAGTAGCAACCCCAACAACTCCTGCAAATTTCTGAAAAATCGCTTCATTACTTTTCGAGTACTGAGAAAAAATGACAGACAAACAATCGGTGGGACGGATCTTGACCAAAAGTTTATCACGTATCTAACAATCTTTTTAAATTTTGTTAAGATTCGTCAATAACTTTTTCTGTTATCTTGGTGACAAGCTCGACAAAAAGCATAGCTTCTTTGGCGGAGGTAATAATCAGAGCAGCAGCATGCATTCCTCAGTTTCTTATGGCTTCGTGAGTGTCAGTGCCGCTGTCGTGATTTGTTATCGTCCTTATATTGTTTATAACTTTTCATTTGGAATGCACACAACTGCGAAGTTCTCTGCCACTTTTTTTGTACCGAATTTATTTAATTGCTTGTTTATTGATTGCGCAGTTAGGCATCGTCAATAAGATGTAGCCTTTTTTATAGTGCTCCATCGTTTGTATGTGTGTATATATGTATGTATAAATAAATATATATATATATATATATATATATCAAACAACTGAAGTGCTGTCGGAACTAACAAATTGTTCACATGCCTTCACATTCGCACAGAAAGATCTTAGCTTCGGTTGGAGCCGCTGATAACAATATTTTTGTCTTTCTTGTGGATCTATTCTGAAATTTGTTCCATATGGTCATGATACTTACGAGCACATTGTTGTCGACTCTTTTTGTATACAATGTGTACATGGTACTTATAATATAATAATGATTTGCTATGCCCGTTATTGTTAACAGTATTCTAATGTACAGATGCTGTACGTATATTGATTTTGTTCGTTATCAAGTACATTGTTATTGGAACCAGATACTTGGCAGTCAAGGAATGACTAATAAAATTCAACAATACATTGGACAATCTCTGGACGACCGAATCTTTCTTCAGTAGAACGATTCAAAAAGCCATCTACTCGAACGTCTGCAGATCTGTGCTGCCGAACACAGATCATGGTAATTTCCATGCGATACGGAATACATCACCTATTGCGTTTGTACATAAAACTAACTTTACGTCTCATAACGGGATTTTTTTTTTTTTTTAGTTCGAGTGCCGCCGTATAATTTACCTCGCATTTCCCCGAAGTTGCAAATGGCGATCTGGCGCTCGTTGTTATTCTGCAGCCGCTGTGGGAGCTTTTAACTTAGTTTAGAGATTGACGCTCGCTAATATAATGGAGCTTAGCCACCGCCGCCTGATCACCGCCATAAGCTGTCGTTCTCTCTAATTAGGCATTCGTTGCCCCGTTACAATTCACTCCCAGCTCCCGCACAGCCTTTTCAAGTCGGTGTCAAATCCCATGAAATGTTGCCGTCGTTAAACGGTCGCTTAATTTCTTGAGCATTTGCTGGCTATTCATGGGCCCGCACGTATGGATCCATTATCAGGTCGTGTTTGTGGATCCATTATCGAGCCAGTTGCGGATATTGCCTGTACTGCCTACACAAAAATTTCTTGACTGTGGTCAGCGATCATCAGATGTAGATCGGGGCTCACAGATAGCAAAGTTAAGTAATAGATACAGTAATTGCTTTTTCAACCTTCACTGCCCAGTGATACCATTCGGTTCCACAAAAAGTGCTGCTATTCCAGTATTCCAGCGAAAATTCCTGTTTTAGGTGGTCAGTGTTCGGTTAAACTACCTTAAATCGCCCTCAGAATTTTCACTGTATCAAAAAATGGCATTTTAAACTAGTGCAATCTTGCTAAAGTTGTAAATATACGTACTTCTTCTCAATATTGAACTGATTAAACTAATACAGAAGGACGTTTTCGCTCATCCATAGTAAGGTAGCCCTTCGCTATAATTAGAGTTAGATTCCGACCAGATCCGTTCAGCCCGCACACATCTGCGGTACAGCACAACCTCCCATCACAATAGTCAAGAGATGCACTGATCGGTTCGCGAAACAATCACACTTGATAGTATTTATACTACACCTGGAACCGTTATTAATCACCCGAACCGACCGACGGATGTGGACACACAGCCTCACGACTTTGTTCTCAATACAGCCACGCTTCCGCTCCCGCTACATCGGGCTACAGAAATTCTGCAAACGTCCCTCATCTCAGTGCGTTTTTTCTTATGATAAACATTGCCCATTTTCCCATAAATAGCGCACAATTGGGTGGTTACAATTGATTTGTGCCATAACGGCATGAATTAAATATCACGTTGATGACAGAAAATATCACTTAATCAGGCGTGTTCAGTCGCCAAGTCTGTTCCAGTTCTAATCAAGACCATGTCGCGCTCATCAAGAGCAAAATATTACAGTCAAATGGTTTAATATATTATGTGCGCCGTGTTCAAACGATTTTCCCCGCTTAAAATTTGGCATTGCAATATCCGAATGGGATTTCGATTTGCGTGCCGTAATCACGTTCTCCTTTTGAAGTAATAAGTCAAAATATTCCTTAATTGAGCACTAATGAGGTCGCTGGAGCCGGCGCGTCACAGGCACACGCCTCTCGGCTCCTAAAAATTTTCACCTGCCAAACTCAAGAGATTTCGTCTAATTGAAATTCAGCGGAAAAACGAAAGCGCGACACAAGTCTCTCTAAGGAGCCTGACTTGAGCAACGGTCGCTGAGGATGGTGATGACGCGAAGAAGTTGAAATTATCAATTTTAGTTATTCCGTTTCCGGTTTCTCAGTAGGTGGTAAATTTTGCTAGTTGCCTTTCTTGCTTCTCACGAAGACAGTGAATCAGTAGCTTATTCAACTTCTGCATGCAAGAGCCTGGGTCTCTATTCTTGACTGTTAAGTTGCTTTGTGTTTTCTTTCTTCGCTTGCTTTCTTTTTTGCTTTCTTTCTTGTAGAGTGTAGACTTATACAAGCGTTGAAGAGTGGAAGAATTGAACTGTTATGTCTTGCGTCGTTTCTGGTTCGTTATTAATATAATTGCGCGCCATTACCACTTATAATTAAACAGGGAAAGTTGAAATACAGCTTCTGAGTTCTTGGGGAACGTGTTCTTTGCCTTCCTGAAACTCCACTTCCTCTAAGAAAAACAGTTTAATTTGTTGCTTCTAACTCTGCTTACAGTTGAAACAAACATGCACATTCTCTTTCCAATATGATTTATGTATAATATAGTGGATTATGACTAGAGACACTTGAACAGCGAATTCGGCCGGTACACTAACCTTCACACTAAAAAAAAAAGTTTACTTTCATCTTTAGAACTCAATGGATTGCCGCGCTTGTCAAAAAAAAAAAAAAAACTCTTCAATCCCTGCGTGCACTCTATTTTCTTTAGATAACCCTATGTTTGTTTACCTTGCATGGACTTCAAGCAAAATCTCAGCTCANGAACAGCGAATTCGGCCGGTACACTAACCTTCACACTAAAAAAAAAAGTTTACTTTCATCTTTAGAACTCAATGGATTGCCGCGCTTGTCAAAAAAAAAAAAAAAAACTCTTCAATCCCTGCGTGCACTCTATTTTCTTTAGATAACCCTATGTTTGTTTACCTTGCATGGACTTCAAGCAAAATCTCAGCTCAAAGTTCGATCCACATCATCTTATCTTGTGGTGCTTGCTGGCGGTGACAGAGTTTCCTTGTTTTGCCCATTAGGCCGAAACATTCCGCGTGTTATTCAAGACAGATTTTCTTATCGCGCCGTAATATCCGCCTCGGAGTTTTTGGCTTTCCGCGTCCAACGCAAAAGGAACGCAATTCTCTGCCGACTGAGCAATTTGGCCATCGCTTGCCGGCCGTATGATTTCATTGCAAAAATCTGGCGCGCGCGTACGCGACTTTCGTTGCAAGCTTGCCGCTTTTTGCCCACGCGCGGTGGGAATAGCACGCCCTGACGTTCCCGGCACATCACCGGCAACCGGTCGGATATGAACGTCTGGAATGCGTTCCTGCGCCGTCTCTTTGGTGACTTAGTCGTTCCTGGAATTAGGCATTTGCGCGTCCGTCAAATTCCTTACTTGAGAAAAGATTTTAATCTCTCCTTCCTAAAATACTGTATTAAACATTGCGTGTCGATCTGGATTTAACCATTAATTTAATTATCTGAAAATATTGCACGTTTGGTGATTCTACATCTTATTTCCGATGTATCATGTCTGACTCCGACTCCTGGGTTGTACCAGTATCCTACTTAGATGTCTTGAACCTCAAAAGTGTGCGACTCGTACCCATTGCAATTTTAATTTTTGCAAATTAGACAGATTTTTATCGATTCCGACTCTAGAGGACAAACACGTTTTCGACTTAAACTCCTAGTCCTTCAGAATGCCTGACTCTGACTAAAGAAAACTTTTTACAATGTCATGAGATATCACGTGGGAAGTCCTGAACTTGTCTGAAATAAACTACCTATGAGATATATCCCCTCACCACATCAGGGGCTTAAAATTTAAATGAACTCTTGCAAGATGATCAAAAACGCTGCAGGTGCTCTTTAATCGCGATAATATCAAATACGGTTGTCAATTTTTCAAGGACAACGAATTAAATAGGTAAGCCGTATGATTAAATTTTTAACTCACAAGATTTCAATAGATAAATCTACCTGCTACTGGTCCAATAAACTGGCACTGCATTTGTATTTAGTCTGCTAAAGTCCCCATGAAATGAAGTAAATATTCGCTATGTGTCTTGGTGCAACATTCGCAACGCATTCCGTTTCGAATTCTACCCATTCACTCTGTGAATGCTAAACATTTGACTTTTTAACTCCTGGGCTCGCATTCAAATAACACTATTAATTTCAGTGCGACTGTTATTGCGGAGACAGGCCAAGTGATGAGACAAGTTTTATGTCCGTGGTGCATTGCTTTCATTAAATTTATTGAGATGCCTTTGCGATGTTCAGACGCCGGCGCACAGAATGTCGGCTGAATTAACGACGTCTCAATTGTGGGAGCGCTCCTCATTAAGTTGAGAGGTGGCTTCTATAATGACAATTATGCAGTGGGCAGGTAGCTCTTCCACCTACCGCTTAATGGCACTTATCTGCTAACAATGTACAAAGTTCAGCAAAGTACGCCCTGTGTCCCACCCCGTCTTATCGCTCTTCTGCTTATTTACGTCTTTGTTGCTTCCTCTCCAACCTTGTGTAGTTCTGCCTTACTTCCTTTGAGCTCCCTATATTGTGAAGTACTTATAGGGTGGTGTGGTATGTAGACTGTGGGGCCTGCGCGATGCAGCTTTATAGCAAGCTTGTTTATTGGTGTGTCTAATTATATTGCCTTCTGATAATGAGTAATAATGCCAGTGATATCAATTTATGTATCGGCAGTGTTCGTTATAAAAATACTACGTAGTCTGAATACTAAAACTTAATCCTAATGACTTGGATTTCATTTTCGCCCTTAAATCTAATTTTTTATTTAATTGTCTTTTTGTATATATACGTACTCCATAATTCTAAATACACGGTGCATCGTGATTCCTCTAAAATTATTATTATTATGTTTCGAAAAAATCTAACTTTTGAAAGTTTACTTCATCAAAGTAGGCTGAAGCACCGAACTCAAGAGTTGCAGCATGGAACACTTGCAAAAATATGTTAAGCAAATATTGTTAAGGTAAGTAATTCCCTGTGTTAGATCTCAAGCGTCATTGCATAATGCTGTCTGTCTTCGTTATTAAATGCTCGGTTGGTATTGAGACATTGCCCAACACTCAACTATCAGCTAAACATTCTGATATTAACAGTCCATCAATACTGTTAGGTCTCTATTGTGCTTTATACATGTATCCGTATATAGTTTATATATATATGCTTATATATACAGTATACTGCTTACTTATTGTTTCTCCATTACTTTCAAAAGACTGTTTCTGTGAATAATTTAGTAGCACTTTTATTTTGTATTAGTGTATTATTTTTAGTATTGTTATTGTTGTTACTGTCGTTTCTATGACTGTTATTACTATTATTATTGCACTTCTGCCTGCTCCTTACTTCTTATATAACGTGAACGTCAGAACTGACGACAGAAATCCAGCCATGCCTGAACTGCACGAGCACTCGTGTTGCTCCTGGAACTCCTTTATTTCAACAACTTTAAACAGGTTTCAACATGTTGATCGTTATCACAGATGTTATTCCCAGCCTCCCTCCACTCCATGTCCCAACCCCTCACTCGTCTCCCCCCCCCTCTCCCGGTGGCCGCTACTCATGACTTACGAAGCCCCGTGACTGCATTTGGGGCCCTGGAGGATTTATGGTCTGCTTTTGTGCCTGGTTACTGCAGTTTACTATGAGATGCGTGACTGTGGGTGGCTCGGCTTTGCGTGTATGTTCTCCCTCTGCCATTGCTTTCTACTTTACCGTGAAATAATGTAATGATTGTTTATAATAAAAGCTACGGCGAGCTTAGATGATATAGTTCAGTTCCTGTATCGTCGTCTGCTCCTGGAGCTGTGGCAGTTGTTTGTATTAAAAGCTATGCCGAGCTTAGATGATATAATTCAATTCCTGCACCTTCGTCTGTTCCTGAAATTATTGAGCGGCTGTTTGCGCATTAAAATTTTCCATGAATCGACAAGTCATCCTTAACTTCCAGTATCATCCACTTGACTGTGGAATGACATTACTCACCACTTAATGACACCTTATATAATAAAATTGTGCTCCAGTTGCGTAAGGGTTTAAAAAAAGCCTTAGCTAAAGAATTCAATCCTTTTATTAAAATCGATGAACTATTCTAAAATATATTTCGGGTTTCTGCGTGTTTGTATTCTCAACTTTCCGGCCGTCGCTCTTGCGTTATCGGCGAAAATACGATACCTGTCCACGACTTTCATCCATGCCCCTATGTAAGGATATTAAGTGGTATCTTTTTAAAAATTTTAACATTCGATGGAGTCAAGTCTTTATCATATTCTCTTCTCTCTCCTTGTTTTATCAAATGTACACCTCCTCACCGAATTTTTATCTCTAGATGTATTTTCTCTTCTATTCCGTCGCGTCTTCAACATCAAGTGCTTGTTTCGGCCTCATTACTGTAGTATTTATTGTACTCTTATCTCGACGACCTCGCTAGGTTTTTATCTATTTTTTTTTTTTTTTTGTCGCTTTTCTAATATTAATCTCGTCTCTTCGGGGCCGATTTTTTTTTTCATCTCAAGAGCCGTACTTTTGGAATCTCCTCATCTTCTTCTCTCTAATGCTGTGTCTTTGCGATTTCTCCGCATCTTTAGCCCCATATCTTCTTTCAATCCCAAGTGTGACGTACTTATCGAATCTCCTTATTCTCGTTTTCTCCATTCGAAATGCTGCGTTCGTCTGATATCTCCACATCTCCGGCACCGAATCTTTTCATCCCAAGTGCAGTACTGTCGAACCTCCGCCGCATCCAAGTCAGGTCCCTATCACCTCTCCTTCCCCCAGGAAAAATTCTCCCGTACAGAACTTGTCGCTCGCTATCTTTTGCGTTGGGAGGTGTCGCCCGGCGCCGCTATCTCGCTCTTAATTGACGGCTGCTGCTCCGTGTGTCATAGCTGCCGCCGCTGTCCAGCAATTGGACAGCGGTTTCTTATACATCGGCGACTCTATGATTATTATTAGGGGGAGTGATAAAGCGTCGCGGTAGGTACGTCCAGACCAATCGTCTCTCCTGATTTTTAAAGTGAAGTTATAATAATAAAATCATAGTTGTCTGTGAGTGTAGGTATTTAATTTACTTCTTAACACCCACTGCTCTTATAGCGCCGTAGACTTTTAGTGTTGGCTTCTTTCACCTCATTGCAAAAAAGAAAAATCAACTTTAGGGTTGGACTCTGACCGTGTGCATTAGGCTAATGCAAATTTGCAAGTTCCACCTCATTTGTTGACCACATACGAGAATGCAGAGTAATGCCACTTTTAAGGATCACGTGGCTGAAGTTGCTACGATAGGCAAGATATGGAGCGGATGGGTGTTTCAAACCTTTTTTTCACGAGAGACAGGCACAATGTTCGCCTTATGGAAACAACTGGTACTGCTGAGGATAGAATACTGTTCACCTCTTTGGATACCGAGCAAACGGGCAGACCTAGAGCGCCTCGAAGCTATCCAGACATCATTCACAGCTATAATTTGTGGCATGCAGGACTTAAACTATTACGAAGGACTTGCCTACCTTCAAATATACTGGTTCAACGGAGATTTGAGCGCCTCGCGATCATATATGTTTGGAAAACTCTAGAAAGAATCAATATCAATGGGTGGATCCTGGCCAGATACTCAAACCGTATTGGTCGAACTTGTGAAGTGTAAATTCTGATCAGAAATGGTGATGCAATAGCCACAAAGTATTGTAGTAGCTTCACTGTCCGGGGTGCGAGATTGTGCTACAAAACGCCACGTCATGTAGGAAACGCTACCGGTACTGAAGTTGTGAAGTTCAGAAATTTACTGGACACATACGTACTTAACCGAAAGGGACAGACAAACCAGCTGTAAGTGGCTACGTACAGTGTGGGGATAACTCGCTGTTGCTATCCCTCGCTGGTCACGGAATGCAGCATCATTTCTGCACGAAATGGGCGGTGTAAGTAACACCACTTGGGCCTTATCCGAAGAATCATCAAGTTATTTTTTGAGACTGGCTGGTTCTCTTGAAATCTGAGATCTGATTCGTTTGCAAGATGATTACTACGAGTACGTTGGGCGCTCAAGAATTTATGTACTTCTATTACTTGTACCCCGTGCAGTCCTATTAGTTGTTCCCTGATTCACATGCTGTTCGGGATGGTGCGCGGCTGCCGCGGCTTCTGCCAGGACGACACGTTAATTAGAAATGTCGTCAGTGGCTGCGTTATCAGGGAGAGGCTGGGGAGACACGGCGCCCCTGGTCCGCCCGTCTCACCGTTCCATGTCAGGAATTTCTCCTCTGACACCAACTGATACCACCGCGCCAACTCTCGCTTCTGCTAAAAAATTCACCACCTAACTTCTGAGTTCGCTATGGTGCCGGCCAGGTGCGGTGGAATCAGGAGACGCCGTGCTTAGAATTTCTCGCGTTCGTTCTTGATTCCCTTGTTTTCAGTTATCCTACTCTCTTAATTCTTTACAGTTCGCTGTAGCAAAGTGAAAGCAAAGATGCATGTCTGTCTCTACATATGCGCATCAACGCTCCTCGTGCGCTATCTTCGTGTTCGGTGCCTGTCGTACTGGTTTCGCATGAGGTTGTGCCATGTTGCGGGCTTTGAGATTCCGCAAGGACTCAACTTAACTTTAGAAATTATGCGAATCCTTTACGCATGTAGTGGAATCACTCGCGCAAACGTACATCACCAAACTGCTTCAAATTTATGTTGTATTATGCCGTTTGGTGTGGCTTGATTTTTTGCAGATAAAAGGCTTGAGAGAATAATCTATTAACAGGAGGCCGCCATACGCCACACTGCTTCAAATTTCTCGCTTGCTTGGGTTCCTTGACTGATTGCTGCTTTAAATTTAAATTTGTTTCCTCAATTCACTTTAGAATATGTTCCTGTTGTATAACCAAGGTTAATTTTCCTCTCAGTTGTGCCCTTCCTCTATGGTATCACCCACACTGAAGAGATGATATCCATTATACAGATTCTTTCCAATGTACCCCTAGCCTGCGTCAAGTCGGAATATTTCTTTTCCGCAACTGATGTTGCTGATGCAGCTCTGCATTTTCTCTCATCTAAAGTTAGAGCCGATGTCTATTCGAGGTCTCTCTGCTCATTCGCACCTCATCTCCATATCTTCAGTGCCATACCTAACACTGGACTCTTATTATCGACCGTTTTAGCTCGATTTTTACAGCGCATTTAGATGAAGGACTTCGTTGTATCTCGTAATGAATGTCAGTATTTCTGATTTCGAGCTTTTGGCGGCATCTCATCGTGCCGAGCCGATGCCGTTTCCATGTTGGCCGCTCCTATTTCTCATTTTCTGGAACTTTTACTTCCTCCTCGTGCTCAGCATCGATATTATCGGGCGAGTATTGAGTGTCTTATTTGCCTTGGCCCATTCACTGCATTACGAGTTCTATTTCCCTTCGGAAAATTCTTTAGGAACCGAGAGTTCCTGTGCATGCTCGCGCTCCCTCTCGCTTCTCCCGCTAACCTATTCAAACTTGGGCCGTATTTTATTTTTTTGGCTTCCATCCTGCGAGATTGTCGAGCTGCCCTTCATTACGATATGGAAAACTGGCCGGGGGGTACGCGCTCGAGGAAATGAGAAGGGGGCGCAGGGGGCTCTGTCCCGCAGCGTTGGAGAATTTTAGGTCCAAGCGCCTTTGTTGTACCAGAGAAGCGGAAACAAAACAACATCGTATCTGGTTCATATACGAGTGTTTTGATCGTCTTGCAATTTTTCCTCCTTGCCCACTTGTTTATTGGAGCTATTCGTGAACGTCGGATGTTGCGTCCGTTCAGTTTTCTGCCAGCATTTTTTTTTTTTTTGGGGGGGGGAGCGTGGGCGGGTTTACTGCTGGGCGTAAAAATGATCTATTGTGTTCTAGCGATGGTAGTTTCTGTTCTTGATACCTACGCAAGAATTTTGGGGTAGTTTGGTTCCGAAATTGCAGGCTTTGATTAGGCTTGTGCTTCTTCAAGTTTTAGTGAAATATGAAGGGTTTTTTTGTTGAGATAAATTTTCTATTATTTATTAAGTAAGACTCTAGCTATGGGCATTGAAACGATCTACAGAATCTGATAGATAAAATAATCAGTTGTTTAAGTTACGGTCATTTAGCTATTCACGTTAACTTACCTGACATTTAAGTCTCACGACGACCTTTTGGTCACTCTACAAATCGTGTAATTTGTAGTAAAATGTGCATAGTGAAGCATTAAACGGTTAAATATAGTTCCAAATGCCTTTGAATTTACGGTGCTGCATTATTTTTAGTAGTCAAATTGCGTTGAGAAATTTGCATATCCGTTAATTTTTTAAGTGAATTAAGAATTGTTAATACATCCAGGTGCATAAAGATTTCACTTTTAGGCTTTTAGCATTTACTTGAGTTATTAGAACTTACTTTCCAAAGATTTTCGTGTTGCGCTGTTCTCGGTGGTGACCTTTATCGGAATTGCTGAGTATTTCTGCCGTTCTACCGCTTTGCTTTTGTCTGATCCATGTAAGGCCGAGCCAAGAAAAAGACGAAGAAATATCCGTGGTGCATTCAAAGAACGCCCCACATGCAATTGTTGTACCCGACAGCCCGCGATATCGGTAGCCTGCCCGCCCGCCGGCCGGATTCGCACTCGTATATTTGGGATGGTCGGTCGCAACCTCCATTTGTATGACCGCCTCCCTATATCGGAAGGTGGATTGCCAAGATGAATAGAACCTCAAAAGTAATCGCAAACTCCCTCGCCAAACTTCTGAAGATCTTTTGGCTCGGAAGATTCTTGCAGTTCTTGAGCCTTTATAAAATAAGCTCCCTGGGGATTCCTCCGGTGCTTATTTTCTTGCTCTCCGCTGGTTATTGTGAGAAGTCTTGCAGTTGGCGGGCAGTCATTCTTCTTTTTCATAACATTTTTGTAGTACTTACTATTGCAAAGTACCTATAGGGCTCCTTATGTTTCTAATCTTAAAAAATGACAATTTTTTTTAAATGCTAAACTTATTTGTACATAACATATGCTGTACATGATGCAAGAGAATCATTGTGTTGAAAATGCTTGTCCTCAGCGGCGTAAAAGCATTTTTGAGCACTGGTTCAAGTGAAAAAATTCAACTCAGTGGCAAAAATATAAAGTCTACATAGACGTAAGTATTTCCGTAACGAAAGTTTCGTTATTTCATGAAAATTGCGAAAATCAGCAAGAAAAACGCATAAGTCCTGTGTGCTGAGTGTGTTGACGGCATGCTTACTGTTTTTCCTGGAACTCTTTACCTCAACCTTTAGCAAGAATGCTTTCGAGAACTATAAGAAAACCCTGTTATGCTGATACTTTCGCCAGTTACTGTTCATATTTTGCCTTCTTCTTCCACGGAAAATATGGTTCTAGAGTATATTTTTATGCTATGCATAATTGCTCATATTGTAGTGTACATTATCGTCTCTGCGAATTTGACTTGAACCGTTGGCATTTTCTTCAGTATTGTGTATAGTCTTAGCTCTCGTAAATAGCTTTAGTTGTTAGATGTTTCGACTATTATGACGCAAATGAATAATTGGACGAGCGTGCGTTTCATTTTGCACGTCCATGAGGAACTCCCCGCATGGGGCGCCTAACGTGAAGCGAAATGTTTGGGGGGTGGCGACCAATCGAAATTCCACCTCATCCGCCAGAAGTTTGTCTGAATCGCAAATTAAAAGAAAGAATTCGGCGCTCCTGGAGACTTTTGGCACAAGTTCGAACCCTGCCGTCCATTGGTTCTCCCGCAATGGACTGGAGCGCCTCAGTTGATTTGCTGCCACGAGTTTGTTTAATTGAATATTGGAAGGAGGGAGGCTTCTGTATGGCCTCTTGTATGCCTTCGTGAAAACAACTTTTTCCCAGTATTTAATGCTATTGCTCGTCGAACAAGAAGCCCTACGGGCTTCATAGACGCTCGTCGCACTTTTTAGGAATCCATATTAGTGCGTAGATACATAAGGGTCGTTTTTATAGATCTAAAGTACATTCAGTGCACTTTTTAAGGACCTGTTTATAAGGTTTGTCTACAATAGTTTAATGCGTTCTCTTTACTACAATCAACTACGTTGTTGTTTTTACCCATAGGTTCTGTATCTGTACAGTAATGATGTACATTCATCTGTTGGTCTCTACCGTACTATTGCATATATTACGTATAGTTGTGTGTCGATTTGCTGTTATTTAAAGCTAATTTGGAGCACAAATATTATACCAACGTGACGAAATATTTTCTTATGGCTTAAAAATGCGCTGAAATTTACCGAACCTCTGTATTCGTATCCTAATATGCAGACATTTTATCACATGTACAACTTCTTCAGTTATCGTAGCCATAATTTTTTCATTGTTGTTGCTGAAATTTTATGTACGTTGAAAACTCGATCCGCACCAAGTTGCGCATTCGTGGCGCATGAGTTTCTCTTATTCGTTATTGTTTTAGAAGTCACTTTTGCTTATGGGATGGTCATTTTGCTCAGCATGCAGGCGGGGAGCTGAATGGGAAGGTTTAGCAAGTGGTAGACCGGTTCGGCTTGATACACCTAAATGTTGGTCAATCCGAGCTTTGAAATGTTGTCCGGTGCTACCAATGTACGAGGCGTTGCATCCTCTGCATTTGAAACGGTAGATGACACCTNTGACAGGAGCGGTGTGGGTGGTTTGTCTTTCTGAGTTGTGGAGTGAACGGTAAAATGTTGAGGTTAGGTCTTGTTCTATGGATATAAAGGGATTCTAATGTTGTGAGTTCGATTGGATTAGAGGAGGCAATGATTGAGAAGTCACCACCCACACTGCTCCTGTCAGGTGTCATCTACCGTTTCAAATGCAGAGGATGCAACGCCTCGTACATTGGTAGCACCGGACAACATTTCAAAGCTCGCATTGACCAACATTT
>LQNS02278183.1:72312-109059 GCA_001587735.2 Parhyale hawaiensis
TTACCGGTGGTCATCGTATATATATATATAGACGAAAGCGATCATCGCCTTTCAAAGATTGTACTCGTATTACGGTAATAATTACGCAACTAGTATAGCGACCAAAGATGTTTCTAATTTGATAACGCATTTCAAAATACCTGCGGTCACCTGAATTATAATTTTGTTTTCATTTAGTGACTGGATGGTGTAGTATATACTGTACATAACACTTGGGTTTGATGCCACAAAGTCAGTTCATGATATTTTAGTCACCATAAGTTATGCAACGTGCGCGCTTTAATTATTTCTCTGAGACTCCTTTCAAATGTTTACGCTGTTTTTGCCCGACTGTCTTTTCCATCGCCTGATATCGCCTAGAGCTTGTTCCTTATTAATTGAATATGACTATATTCTTTTCCCCGTCACCAGGCAACACTCGGCTCCCCTGAAACTTGATATAGAGAACATCACGAAGAAGCTCCTGTTAATGTTCTATGAGCATCGACGCTCGTATGACTGCTTATAATGCCAGACTAATCGCGATGATGGTCATAAACGCTCTCGTACGACTAGTGCGACGGTCGATCGGCTCTCCTGGTGCACAGAATATGAGCACTCTCACTCTGGTAAATATGTCTTAACCTTTTAGCTCGTGCGCTGCGTTGAAAAGAAACTATAAAATGAATTACTTGTGTCAACCGCCCCTGGCCATTATTGCATCTTCTGCTCTTGTTATGTTAAGCGATCTAATGGAATTGTTAGATATAGATATAAAATATACTTGTGTCGTTGACTCGTTTCTACATGGACCTCATGACATCTACACTGCACTTATCGGCAGAAAGCAGAAAATGCTTGAAACAGCTCCTTACACTCGCAGTGGTAGACTTCTGTAGTGCTACGTTTGCACGCCGAATGTGTTCGCTGCTCCGCCAAGCTGGTAATTTTTTTATGATACTCGGGGTTGCAGGGTCAGCGTTTCTGGCATTCACAGTCGACTACGAGGCACTAATCTAGTCTGAAATGGGGACTGTCGGAGGCTGCAGCTGTCATATGAGTCTTCCGTCTCTGACGCAATAGCTCTGACAATGGGGGGTCGACTGCACCTCTAGGGCCTAGCATGCATCTGTCTGCGCAACACGAACCAGTGTATGTCGCTTTCCCAGTTGGGATGTGCGGTCAGGCTGACTACATATTCTTCTTGCCTTTCATTGCTGACAGAAGAAAGGGAAAAATGCGTTTAAAAATATTTTGGTCAACTCCGCTTAAGCTTTCATGTTCCTCCTTCACTAACTAGCCTTGCATACTGCGGCCGCTCACCCGCCTTATAGCTCTTAGACTTCCAACTTTATGCAAAACACTGACGCTGCTTAAATAAAAAATATAATAGCATGAGCTGCCTGCCTCTGATATCGAATACCAGTTTACACGATAAAAAACACACAAGCTCACGACATCACTAACCGCGCCGCCCGCTTGTATCGCAAGCCTGAAGATTTGGCGTGGGTTATCACCGCATTCATCGCGCCTCTTCGTCTTTGCTTTGGTGCGTAACTTGCCTTTGTGATTCATTTTTTCCCCTGCCTTCTTTCATCGCACGGAGTCCTTAACTGCATTGTAAGAGAACCAAAGAGCTACACAGTCGTACTTAATTATGCCATTGATGTCATTAAAACACGCATGTTACAGGCTTTTTTCCGTACGCTTGATGTTGAGTATGCACGGCAGCGTTTCTTCTTCTGCGCACAGATGTTTGTTATTGATGGGACTCGTGTTAATTTATTGCTGTTTTTGCCGGCGCTTATTGGCATACTTGTTTTGTGTCTGTGATTGTGTGTGCAAAATGAATTGGCCGCTAAAACTCTCTTCGAAAGCCACCATGAATGTCCTCTGGTTCTAGATTTTCGGTTTCGATTTGGTTAGATGTGATGTTCCTCAAAGGGTATCTTGCTTTTGGTCTTGCGGTCTTCTAGTTTGCTTGTGTGTTTGTTTATTACTGTTAGCTTCCATGGTTGCAGATTATCTCAAAGCTTGCCTTTACGTACGTGTATATTGCTTATGTTTTACCAAGATTACTTCTGAGAAACTTCAACAGGTGCTCGGTCGATCAGAAGCTTATGTATATTCCCTGAAACAGTTGCTTATGCTTTACTCATTCCATATTCTTACTTTAATATCTTTAGCTTTATTGAGCTTGTGACGTCTATATAATTCTTGGATACGATTATATCAATGGGAAGTTGTTTTCTCTGTTGCGTGGGTCAAGACTAGGTTTATTTCGATAATATTACTTACAAATTACTGTACGTTTATAGATACGTGCATTCCGGAAAAGTGTTTCACTTTTTGAAATAAAGTAATTGTAAACGGTAATATGCGAATGGAAATATACTGTAGTTATATGTGCTTCAAAACAAAGAAAACATACTGCCCGGCTAGACGACTTTCGATTATTCGAAAATTCCACCCAAGTTTGGCCTGATTCCATGTCTTTCACGTCACAGACTCTCACCCGGGGCACGTGTGTTCTCTTTTGGTTCCAAATTTATGGCTATATGGCATACGAATCTCAAAGGCCCTTTCATATTCCAGACATAAACGTTCGCTTTCTCCTCGTCAGAACAACATAATTTTCCTGGAAGTTACCTCTTTCCCTTCCTTTGTAGCTGATCTCGTGATCAAGCTGANTCCCAATTTATGGCTATATGGCATACGAATCTCAAAGGCCCTTTCATATTCCAGACATAAACGTTCGCTTTCTCCTCGTCAGAACAACATAATTTTCCTGGAAGTTACCTCTTTCCCTTCCTTTGTGGCTGATCTCGTGATCAAGCTGACGACGGTGCAGAAGATCACACTCCTGATACAAGCCACTTCACTTCGCGGTGTCTAGAAACATTCGTGTATCGCCCTTAACTTTCCTTTTCGATCACGGAAGAGCCTGAGATGGACGAGACTAGCACTCTTTTCATGAAATTTCTGGGACACAACGAAACGCGCACCATATCCACGAAATATTTCGCAGCGAGTACCTACCCTCAGGAGCTTTTGTGGAATCGTAAAATTTGCATACATTTATGACGTGCGTTCCTTTTCGAAATGTACTGATTCTGGGAAGATATTTTATAGCGTTTTCTTAATGAAGTTACGTGCGTAGCATCTTAATGAAATATTTTAGCTACGAAACGATGCAATTTTACGAATTTCTCGTGGCATGTATGATGGGCTACGTCACACGAAACTGCGCTAGACTATATGCGAGTAAATGAAGTTCAGACCTTATGGAGTACGAAATTCTTCGGAACAGTTGACTTGGCATCGAAGCACCTATGATTCTGTAATTTGTTCAATTTAACCTTTCATATTATTTTTCTGCTGTAGCTGAGGTCTAAACCTGCACCTTTGAGAAAAATTTCATTGGTTCAAAGTACTTTTGGAGTGCACTCACGTTCAGCTCAACTGTCGGAGAGCTATTTTTTTTTTTTGTCTTTAGGATAGCGTATTTACGTTGGAAGTTAAGATTATTCTGTTAAAATTCATTCATTCTTCAGTGTCTCTGAATAGCTTAGGTGTTTTATTTAC
This sequence comes from Parhyale hawaiensis, assembly GCA_001587735.2. NCBI lineage: Eukaryota > Metazoa > Arthropoda > Malacostraca > Amphipoda > Hyalidae > Parhyale > Parhyale hawaiensis. The sequence continues at coordinate 75,877 of LQNS02278183.1, forward strand.
CGGATACAGACATGCATTGAACTGTCATTGCGTTTCTCTAATTATAACGGTCGAATGCTGAGCGCCTTGACATCTAATTATATATATATTAAGTTCAACTGATTGGGACACAATGCATAGTTTTCAGACGGGTTACGAAGTCGGAGGAATCAAGTGCGACTCCGACTCTTAGATTCAGGCAGTTTCTGGCTCCGTGCATCCCAAAAATGCTTGATTCCTCCCGACTCCGACTCTTTTCTAATAAAATATATACAATAGCCCTATTTCCACCGACTTCGACTCCAGGGTCCAGCGAGTTTCCGACTACTGGCGCCTAAAATGTTCGATTGCTACCGACTCCGACTCTGCAACCTTTAAGTTTCAGCTCCTCTATTTTCTAGGTCCAGCGAGCCTGCAATCGCCGAACCTCACACCCTTTTTCTCTTCACTCAAAGCTGGTACAAAAACTTGCGGTACGGCAGCCTGGAACCAACCATCGGGAATGAGGCGCGCAATGTTGCGCTGGAATCATTGCCTTGTAGCAGCAAATTAATGAAATGTTGGCTTTTTTAGGAGAGATTTTTTTTTTTACTCCGGGAAGTTGGCTCGTTCCCCCAGAACCTGTTGCGAGGCGACAGAATGGGCTGCGCTGGACGCGCCAATACATTGCTAATGGCCCCAGCTTTTATTTTTGGGGCTGAAAAATCGGTGACTTTTACGTCCTGGAGTGCCCATTTACGGTGATAACTTTCATTCTCTTGTGGTCTGCTGAGCTTATTTCTGATGCTTAGAAACTGACTGTAAAACGTCTCTATCAGTCGCAGCAGTATGATACTGCGCATGCAGTAATAGTTCTCTGTATTACACTTGCAATGTTTTTTATTGATGTTATTCATTTAGGGCGATAACTTTCAGTCTGTTGCTTCGCTGGTGGACCTAGTTTTGATACTTGGGAACTGATTGAACAATTTCTCTATCAACATCAGCAGTTTCACTGTGGATGCTGCAGTGCATTGTAGTACATATATTACGAGTACATTTATAGTATTCCTGTATATTGTTTTAATTCTATACGCTGCTATCTCTTACACTTCGATAGCTTTGTATTTTGATTTCTCCTAATACCTAGCAACTGACTGTAGAACTCCAAGTTCTACAGTCATCTGGCCCTATTATACGTCAGATGGTTACGCTTGTGTTTTCAACCTTCTGAGAGTCATTGCTTCTTGACAGTGAAACTGCCATTCTTTGCAGCTCTGTTGGACATGCTTTTGTTCCATAGGAATCATCGATTGTAACTGCCATGTTTTTCCGCCATCTTGATAAAGGGTTTATGATTTTGCATCCACGCTATTTGTTTAGTAGTTTTAATTTCCATCTTCCCTCTTCATGGCTACCGATATTGAGAGAGGCTTGCGTAAATATAAATTTCAACGTTACTTAACTTAGCAAAACATCGGAAACAAAAATTTTGTGATTTCAGTGTGCTGCATTTTCGCGCTCTTTCTATACGTAACTCGTATATGTTCCCCATTTTATTGTCGATTCATTGTGGCCATTCGATTCAATTCTTACTTGCACGTTTTCTCCTCGTTTTCAATCTTTCTGTAACGTTGCTGCAGTCCGCGATTGTTTAGAAATCTCTTGTTTCCGTCGTTTTCGCTTAGCCAACGGCAGTGTCGGTTGTATTTTTTGCGCCCCGCAGTAACTTTTGGGAATCTAATACCATAATTTTGGTAGTGCGTGCTTACCTTTCCTGCACATGCTGAAGCTTACATTAAGAACCTCCTCTTCATCTCTCGGCCATATCTGCCGTAAATTGCGCGGGCATTTAAGATCTGCGGTGAAAACGCACGGCTTCGCATGCAGCATCTCTCTTCGGCCGGGGCCGTTGTTTCGCTCGAGCCTTCGTTCGTTAGCGATCATCAGAAATGTTTTGACCGGGGCCGCTTTGCGTTCAATGCAGGCGACACGATAACATGGTCGATAAGCCCCCACGTATCTGTGATGCATTCAAGCGATATGAACTCCAACCAAAGTTAGAAGGTGTGATAAAGTCGCCACGTTGCAATTGGCTAAGCCTGCGCTTGCGATCATGAGGAGATATCTTGGGTGAGAGTGTGGCCGGCCATTGCCTCTCTATAGATATGCAGTCAATTTCTGCGTTGTGCTTAGGCATTTGCTGGAGTTTGTTAAGCCGTTGCTACAGAGTTATAAGGTGTGCACTGTACACAACGGAATTGTTGTCGGGTGTTAGCGAATTTTATAGGATAGGTTTGGCTGTGTGAGGCCTATGCTTATGTGTGTGTGCGAAAAGCTGCTGCGATGTTCTCAGTCTGTTGTTGAATTTGTCCGACCGTTTTTATTCTATAAATTGTTTGGATTGGTTCATCAGTGTGAATTTTCGTATACTTTACGCGAGTTTTGTAGTTATATCGTTTCGTTTGCTGGGGACGTCTACGAATTCTACGCTGCGCTAAATCTGCACAAATTCATCAAAGAGGTTACTAACTAAAGCCACTTACTGCATTTAACCGAAGCTCCTTCCGAGTCCTTGTGGCGCTGTACCACCACAGCCTTCGAACTGCTAATAAATTTCTCCGAGTAAACTGCGGTTTTTTGGACCCGGCGAATATTAATTCGACGCCTTTCTTTTACTCGTCACTGCAAAGTTTGAGTTGAGATTTTTGTGTTTGTTTTTGGAGGACAAAGTTGAAGGCTGGAGTTTGATTAATCTTGGCGCCCGCTGCCGGCTCCTAATTTAGGATCATTTATTCTTTTCTCTTCATACAATGCCTTCAGTGGGGCAACATCGGCGAGTTTTGGGGGAACTTTTGCCTGTCTTCCCTGGTGTTGGTGTTTGAATTACGAGGGCGAGTTATTTGCTCAGCATCCTTTTATTCTTTTTCTTGGTTTGGTGCCCGTGGCTGTCCCATTCGAGCTCTGCTTGCTTGCGCCCCATTCTGTTCGTTCTTGGGGCTTTATTATTGAAGAAATAAAAGCTATGCAAGTTCCTTCTGTCTTTCGGAAGTGCGGTGCACGTCGTCGTGCATTTGTCGTTCAGTACCCACATTATATTGCCGTTAAATATGTATTGACTAGTGGCCCGAGCCGTCATTATAAATGACGGTAGAAAAATAATATTTCAGAAAACTCCCCGTTGTCTCCCGTGCCGCGCTACTCAAATGAAAATTCAGCATTCTGCCTGAAAAAGTGAATATCAGTACTGTAGGAAGTATACCAAATAGCCCACGCCGTCGTAAAAATGACGGTAGAAAATTATTGCTTCAGCAAAACACGCGTTTTTATTTAGATATTAACCCTTCAAAAGACTTTTCAGAGGAAAGTTCAACAGCCTGTATGTGTAAGAATATATATTTGATTGTATGCAATGATATATGTTATATGACGTAGCCCGCATGCATTTCCGCATTTCCCGTAGCACCTTTACATTCACAGACACGTTCTTCCAGTCGCGTCCATCAGGTTAATATATATATATATCTATCTCACATGCTCTTGCCAACTGTGCCCGATTTTCCGACGCCGTATCATAGATACCGCACCGCGCTCTTCAGCTTCCAATTTCTTCCTATCTCATTCCCATAGAGTGTGACACTAAAGATATAAATGTATTTTCAAATAAATAAAAACGTGACGTGAATTATTATATAGTACTGATGATTAAATATGTTTTGATTATGCTAGACACCACCAGTTCTACACCTATAGCGATCCATGAAACTGATCTAATTTCATGCATTACTTTTGAATGCCTTCTTGTTGGAGCGCATATCTTCTATCGACGAAATATTTTTCATCATCATTATAATTTTTTTGTAGAGGATTTAAAACTCATGTACGTATTGCTTATTAAGAGGTCTACTCCTCGAATTGCAATATTTCATAGATAATGCTACTGTGTATTTGTTAAATTCCCGAGCGAATATTACCTAATCTTCTCACATTTGAGTTGCGCTCACTAATAAAAATATGAGCGCCTGCGTGTCATATAACACTTGAAAAATTGAATCGCCACATTAACTTCGTCATTGCATTGGCGTGCCATCGATTCTTTGCTGTTGAAACTCATCCGTCGCGCACAAATGAAGGACACTCTGTAAAATATCCTGAACAGATCGGGCTGCATACATGTATAGTCCTGAGTAAACCTTTTTTGGTTCTTTTTACTCTTACGTTCATTTCTTTTAATTTCTTGACTAACGTAACCAGCCGTCAAAAATGGCGACAATAATAACGCAATGAAGATTTTTTATAGTTCATTGCCTGCGGAACGGGTTTTGCGACAAAATCTACCTCATATCTATAGGCTTGATCTGACAATAAATCAACGTGAGTTTGCGAGAACAAAATTTCCCTCCTGCAGGTAAAAGGTCGAATATTAAGGTTGAAATGCCTAAAAGTCAAGTACCACCAAGAAAGCATGGTTCATTAAAAAAAAGCACTGGAAATTTTCGGTTCTAGCTGACTCCAATATAGTTGAACTATCAGGATCGAAATTTGGCGATAATATAACTTGAAAATGTCTTGGCCTGTGCTTAGCTTGAAGTTTAACTATCACGAAGAAATTTAACTCAGGCAAATATCGCAAAATGGATTATGCACAACAGGAACAAAAACTCCTTTTAAGATTGAACCTCTCGTACGTCACGCTCAAAAGGATATCAAATAGCACGTATAACTACTTTTTTTAAGCGATGCGGACGGTGCTTCAGAAATGCTGTAGCTTGAGCATATGTCAGCAACCATATTAGCGATAGTAACTTAGTGTTCCAAATTTCCGTCCATTTCATCTTGTTATTCAGTCCATAAATTTTCTCATATCTAAATCCTTTACATCGTGACTTGAGTGATGGACCAACCAACCAAGCGAGGGAGCGAGCAACCAGCAACCACGTTTTATTTTATAGTGAATGAAAAATATGCTGTTCATACGGTTTTGCTGCGTTGACAAACACTAAGATTCACGCTCAAGCGCTTCAGCGGCAATAAAACTAGCACTTTTGATTACTATAGTTATTGAGATTTCTGACGTCTTTTTTTTATAAGGAAGCGAGGATTCGCGTTTTAGCGCTCCAAGTACGTTGCCATGTATAAATATTGCCTGCATCTATTCCGATTCCAAGTGTATTATGCTCGATCAGACTGACTTGACGGTGAGCTGTGATAGTTTGCTGCTCTGCAAGTGTAATTATTTTGTTTTACGTGGAGGCGTGTTTAACTGCCTCATTTGCAGGCATATAAGCATTTTTCCTGTGTTTATTCTGGTATCAAGTGTGTGTTGCTGCGCTTACTTTGCCTGACTGTGAGTGAAGAAAACACTTTTCGGCGCTCCAGCTGCAATAAAACAAGCGCCTTTTCATCACCCCATTCCCTCGTTGCACTAACGACCTGTGGTCACACAACCACAAATTTTATCTCTGATCGAGCCGCGCGCGTTATCGTAATCTCGCCAAATAAACCTCACTCGTAAAAATGTTTCTTTTGCTTACAAATTTCCCGTTCTCTTTGCTCGAAGAAAAAAAAAGCGTACGCTGTCTTTCATCTCGAAGGAAGATGCGCACTGACTTCACCGAGACACACTTCCATCGCTGTGTTTGATATCATCTGCTGAGCAGAAATAACCGCCCTGGAATACATTGAGCGACCGTTAAGAGCCTGTGTGCATGTTAATAAATTTGTTCAAATGTTACGACTAATGGCATTCGCTGCTCTATTCCAAAGACTCACTGAAGTCATTGGGACTTATAAGATGCCGTGCCAGGAGGCTCTTGCGGCAGATAGAGCTCACTTCTCTGAGCATGGAAGGGATTAGACGCCTCATTTGTTAGCAGATACAGCCTGTCATTCGTGGTCATTGACACGTATCACTTGGTTTGATCTTGCTAAAGCTCTTACATCTCTACATTATCCTTTTACGATTATGCTCTTTCTATGTCCTTTTCCCCACTAGACTTCGTGCCTCATTGATCCAATGGTTTCATCCGTTTATAGATCAACATTCCAAGTTTTGGGAATTAACCAATGTCTGCCTCAGGGTTTTGCCTGTATAGCTTCTTGCTTCCTTTACCGTGATTCCTTTGCAAATGATTTCTTATTATCTTGGGGATGAGATTCTTTATTCATAATTCCATTGCAAACGATGTGTCTCTACCGGTACGATGAGATTCTTTATTAGTAATTCCTTTACAAATGATTTGTTATTACGTGCGCAATGATTCTCTTCTTTCATAATTTATTCGAAATGACTCGTCATTGACTGAAGAACGGCATTCTTTTTCGCAATTTCTTCTCAAAAATAGCAGTCTTTATATGAAGATGTGAACAATATGGCTCCTTTATATCCAGACGCTCATGGACGACTTGAAATAGCTTGTCGTTAACTTTTTAAAGGAGTACATTAATATGCTTATTTCAGTCTGCAGTCATTTGGCTGCTGCACCCTGCGAGAGCCATTACCTTTTTTTTTTTCTTTGAGCTCTTGCTCGCCTTTGATTTCTGTTGCGTGCAAATTTCAATTATATTTAATATTTTTGTGTTTGTATGTAGACTATGCACCTATTTTGTTGAGCTCCGACTGGTGCTAATGCTAGTATCTTCTTTATTATTGTGATATTTCTCGTAGCTACGTAAAGTTGAATATCCTTTCTTATAGTTCTTACTGTCTGGAATTATTGGTATTACATTTCTTTAGTGAATCAAATTGATATTTATCTACGGGGGGTCGCTCTTTTTGTTCATTTTTTCTTGTACATATAGAAATCATTTTGAGTTATAGTTCCGCTTTCATTATGTCCTACGTAATTTTTTGCTGTACTTTTGCACATCTTTACAGAGTTCTACTCGTATGGTACATCAGATATTTTCTTATTTGACGTTGTGTATTACTTACTACAGTAGATTGCCATTTGCTTTATGCAATTCAGTTACAATAATATTTCAGTTTTCTTGATACTAAACCTTTTTATGTGTTTCCATGCATGTGCTTTTCTCTGTCTCTATTTCAATTTTGCCCGTACTTGAATTTTTCTTTTGCTTTAGTTTACTTTAGTGTTTCTTTTGCTCAACTTTCTTTATTTCTATGTCTTGATGTATCTCCGTGCAGTTTGGCGTCCATGATGCTTCAGCTTTCTTTACGCGCGTCATTATGTTTATCTAAATTGCTACTTATTATTACGCGGTTCTGCTTATGCTTCAGATTCTTGGTGCGGCACGGCTTAACATTTAGTAATTTTTATTTATATTATGCAGTGCCGCTTGTCCGAGCAAGCGCAGGCTGCTACAGTAACTCGAATTTATGAGAAGAATTGTTTAAGGTTTCCCAGTCTGTAATCTTGGCAGAATGAGTGCTAAAATACCGTAGTATTAAGGAGGTACATCAGCCGCATACACCTTCATTGTAACACGTGTGATGATAAACTGCATACTTATAATAGTTACTCTCTACAAATATAGGAGGTCTTCTCTGTTATGTTTAAGAAAGTAAGCATGCATGCATTATACGCTCAAATCGTGCAGTCTAAAGACGGCCTGCTCCATGGAGCGTTTGAGTTTCCGATAGTACTGCTCTAGATGGGTAGTTTGCTGAATTGTCAACTCATCTGAGAATTAAAACTTCTGTTTATAGAAGGAATGACGTTGTTTGATGAATGCTTCATGAAGAAAATCAGTGCGTAGGGCTATTTGAGACTTATTTCTAATCTATTTGACTGAGTCAAGTGGATTGGGAATATTAATTTCAGCAATAATACAATTTGGGATTCTTGAAACGTTTCTTCATATCTTTATATTCTATATAGTGTCATCTATGCTGAGGTATAGCAACATCACTTCCCTTGAAGATTATTAACTGGATAACCTTTGTTGCGTGATGTCTAAATTTGAACAGTGCGGTATGGCCCTACAATTACTGGCCATTGTTATATTTTACCAAAGACTTTAGTGAATTCCTTGAGTTTTCTGATTAATTACATTTACTGCACCGTGATTGCGCTGCGATTGCGGTTGGGGAGGAACGCTTGGACCAATTGCAATTACATTGATTAGTTTCAGCAGTTTACATTCTGAGTAATGGCCTTCTATTTTTGTGGTTGGAATTTTCTTTGACGTCATATTTTATATATTTTCCGATGCAAGTATGTGTAATTAACTCAAACATGTCTGATTTTTTCCCCTTGTTGTCAACGCATATTGGTCGAATCCAAAGTTCAAATACATTTTTTATTTCGTGTTCATACGTTCAGTAATCTAATGGTATACCAAATTTAGCAAAGTAAATTCGAATTATAAAATTAGTATCTAGGGACATACGAAAACATGTTGAAGTCAGCCATGTTGGGGAATGTTCGTGGTAGCTTACAAACAGCTAGGAAAAACTTCTTATGAATCTTCGTCGATATTGTGCTCATATTTTATAGGTGTTGAAGGAAAACGAAAGGTTCAAAAGTGCCTGCAGTGCTACCTGCAACGTTGTTATGGTCAGGTTTTGCGAATGATGCGCGAACACGGAAGTCCGCTGGTTTTGCGGTGTAGCAGACAACGATATGGATATTCAGGTTTTGGAAACTTTACCCTACCACAAAAGTTGTTAACAAATGCAGCGGTGTCTACAGTAAGATTGCGCGCCGACTGCGTAAACCTTGAAATATAACTAAAGTCAACGAGCCAAATAACGATATTATATGGCGGAGTGAGCACTGCTTGGAAACTTCACACTCCTTACCTCGCGGTTCTGTGAGTGGCCCTCCGTGCCGTACCTTTGCAGTATCAAGAATTTATGCTAATACCTACCTACATGACTGTCTAATAGACTGTAATTATTGCAAACCGCCGGACATATAAAAACAAAGCCGCCCTGACACTCCTGGCAGATTTGATGCACGTAATTTACGATGAAGAGCTTTATCGCGTCTTACCTGTCCGTGTGTGCTACGGAGGCTCTTATAAGTATGGTGTTCAGAAGGTTTAGGAGCCTGGAAGCCACAACCATAGAGGTACTTTGCAGCATTGCTTGAATTTTTTCATTGAAGACAACGCTTGCGAAACGCGTCGTCATTGACTTAGTATTACCCTATTCGGCTGTGTGTCGACTATTTACGGCCTCTGTTGGGTGGATTGAATTTTGTAGTTTTCTGGCATACCCTGGTCAAGTGTTGACTTTGAATAGTCTTGCTCTTTATTGGGTTGGTGTGGCATGGGTATCGCTTCAATTTGCTTATTCGTAGTATATCTTTCTCTAGTAACCGCTCTTTGTAGGTTTTGCCCAACAATATGTTGAGATATTACTTGCGAAACGGTTTAGTCTAGAGTAGTTCCTTTAATGGCTATAGTTTGATATACTACTTACTTTGTGTTGGTACTTCAGTCATGAATTGGTTTATCAATGAGCCCAGTCAATAAAAAATAGAACTTCCTCTTTCTTTTAATAACCATGAGCACGAATTCAGTACCTGGTCAACAAAGCAGATGCAACGAGTGTGTACATTTGGGTATACATATATTTGTTTTATGCTTGCGATTAATAAGGTGTTATTTGAAGTGACCGCGATGAATTCTTTCGCATGCTTTTCATTCTTTATTGTGTTTCAAACTCACGGGATAACATTATGCTTTGTTCTCGTATACCCAGACTCGGTAATAAGTCGAACAAGTTCTGCCGCCTCTTCGAAAGTTTCCCGTCATTTCCAGATGCATGCCAGTTTTTTTTTTTTTTTTTTTTTTTTTTAGGCGTTCGTTAAGCTTTTGAGCTTGAAAATGCAGAGGTGCAATAAGTCCCCGTGCTTCGCCTGATCATAAATTTGCCGCCCTCCTAAATTCAGTCGTATCGCAGCAGCTTGCTTTATTACTCTAAAATTAATCTTTGCGCAACAATACGCCGCCGCTACAGGCTGCTCATTTAAACTGGATAGAGTGCTCTTTAACGGCAGCTGTAGCGCTCCCTGAGCTTTATTTGTATCTGCTACTTCGATAGATGGAATGCTCTTCAACGGCAGCTGTAAAATATAGTATTGCTTTTATCTGCTACTTTCATGGATGGAATACTCTTCTTCAACGACAGCTGTAAAACACTATTTGTTTATATTTGTATTACTGCTTTGATGAATGGTACACTCAAACAGCAGCTGCAATATGCTGGAAGCTTTTTCGTTCTACTTTAGTGTATGCAATACTCTTATTTGTGTCTCTTATAGGGCAACGTCACTATTTGAATCGACCGCGCTACACACTGTCCAGTTTGAAAGGTCAACATCAATGTTATTACGCTATATAGGTACCGTTTTGGATCACCCGATACTAAATGACATAACTCTCCATTAAACGTGCGCATTCTGTTATCCATTACACGTGCACATTCTGTGGTTTCGATCACTCGACACTAGATAGAACTCTCCTTTACTCGTGAACATTCAGAACCTCCAGCTGTTTCGACCACCCGACGCTACGTGATATAACTCTCCTTTTCTTCTTTACTCGTAGACATTCAAAACATCCAGCTGTTTCGACCACCCGACGCTACGTGATATAACTCTCCTTTTCTTCTTTACTCGTAGACATTCAGAACATCCAGCTGTTTGGACCACGGGACACTAAGTGATATAACTCTCCTTTTCTTCTTTACTCGTAAACATTCAGAACATCCAGCTGTTTGGACCACGGGACACTAAGTGATATAAGTCTCCTTTTCTTCTTTACTCGTAGACATTCAGAACATCCAGCTGTTTGGACCACGGGACACTAAGTATTATAACTCTCCTTTTCTTCTTTACTCGTAGGCATTCAGAACATCCAGCTGTTTGGACCACATGACATAGGTAACTCTTCACTCGTGCCCACTCTGCGGTATGGACAATACGCGCGACACCGCGTGCACCGCACCACCAGGATCAACTCTCCCATTAGGGGCGAGCGAGAGAGCACCAGTGTGGCAGATGAGATGGCTGTCGGACTGGGAGCCTCGGTCCCTGATGATACACATTCTCTTGCTCATTAGCATAAGGCCGATTTACGGTAGGTAATGACACGGCCTGATCACATAGCACTTCCACAAACTGCTGTTATTGCGTTCCTTGAAGGTCCGACACACGACTCGCAAAGGCCATGATGTGAAGGCGAAACTTATTGAATTATGTGATATTTGGCGTTCTTGCGCGATTGCCGTCGTCCTCAAAGTCGATCTTTGGATATTCCTATTCTAGGTTCCGGGTTTTCGTTGGAATTGAAAATTTGATTCTCATATTTAAGGATCATTACAGCGATATTGTATGTCTTTAATACCGTGTTGTTAGAATTCATTCCCACCTTGAATGTATTGAAGCACAGCGGGATACCATAAAGAAAATATATTTTTGTGACTCTGCCAATGCCACAGTTGCTTCTTACTCTGAGTAACGCAAGTTCGGATCAAGTCTCTTTGTTCCCTGTCATCATCCAGTGCCTTTGGGGGGGTTGCAGCTTTTTCCCTTTTATTTAATGGTTAAATGGGCGATGAATTTTATGTTGAAAAATGTGTATCTTTTGTTAATAACTGTGCACTCTGTCATAGAGAGTTGTTCCCCACCCCCCGGGGGGGGGGGGGCGGCTCTTCTTTTCTAACTTGCTGTTCCCATGCGCGTGGGTTCCACGTTACTTTCGGCATAGCCTACTGCATCTACTACATATCCCATGCTTTCAGTTTCCGAAACGCCAACTTACAATGAAAGGGCAAACCTAAACTGACATCTATATCGTCATGCATGTGCGTATTCCATCTTATAGATAATATTGAAGTTTAGATGATCACATTAGTTTCTTCTTTCGATTTTCTGTCGCAAAGTTTCGGTAGTAGCTGCATATCACTGTTTGAAGAAGCAAAGAGTATTGAGACAAATGCATCTTGCTAAATTGCCAAGGAAGAATAATGATCGGGTGAAAGTATCGTTCTCATTTTTACTGACGGTTAATGTCTCTTGTTTCATGGCAGTCGTGCGAAACGCGATAGCGACGCTTCAGCCTTTCTTTGAAATGATCTGTACTTTCTTCTTGTTGACCTCTTGTTCTGAAACATGGAATCTGTGTTGCATGCTCTCGACACGACAGTTTCTTGGAATTGTAAGTGTAGGATTCCATGAAACCTCTTACTTTGCGCACGCCGCTATTACCATTCTGAGGTTTATGCAACAATGATAAATACAAACAATTTCACCTGTCGTAACTTGAAGTAACATTCTTCTGTCAGAAATTAATAAAAACGACCCACCTTTTTTCCCGCGATATTCCATTATGCTTCATTGTTCTATGCTTTCTTTTGCTGCTACTGAAGTTCTTTGGTCGTTTTGCCTTTCATTTTTATATAATATAAATTATTTTTATATGTAATGAAGCGTCTCACATGCATAGTAGTGAATACCCGTCACTTATTTGTGACACTTATCTGTAGTGGCATTAAAAGTTTCCTTATTTCCTTCACAAATCCACTATTTGCTTCTGACTTCATTATCCTGTAGCAATAGTTCCTTCTTAACCGTTTTTTGTTGCAACATGTATGGTGCAGATTCCGTAGTTACACACAGAAACATGGTTGTTTGCCTTTAAGCAAAATTAGTTAACTGTAAACGACCTTGTCGTTTGAGTTTGTGTCAATGCACATTGTCGTTTGAGATGAACAAGAGCGTGTGGTGAACAACAGTGTCTTTTACGATAATTATTTTTGCTTTGTATCTAAAATATTACTTCGTTAGTGATAAGAAACAATGTGTTTTTATCGTATAGAACATACTTGTCTGCATCTAACTGTTATTTCTATGAACTCGAGTGATTTCTCTTCTTTCATTAATGGCGTTTGAACTGATCTCATAGAGATTTTCTCTCTCTGCTAGCGGTAACTTTGCTTCAGTTCGAATTTTCCTCTCCATTGAGCCGTTTCCCGTCCAACTGAACGGTTCCAGTAAATAATTCATTTTGCTTCCCCATTGTTTTCCAATCAGAAATCCATCTCGTCTGCAGGGCCCGTCGTGAAGCCTTCACATATCGTATCTGTATGGCTCGTATTTATTGTTCCATAGATAAGCAGCGGCCGGCCACTTCATCTTTGCCCTCGCTGGCAGTGAAAGCATCATGAATGTGTAGCCCATGCAAAGCGTGCTCTGTATTTCATTCATGAAAAGAATGCCCTGTCTTGGATTAGCTTTATACGGTTAGTGGCATCTATAAGGTCATGTGCGTGCCGGTGAGCCCAGGGTCAGTCTTCTGTGTGATGATGCATGCTGGGCGGTCTGTCGATTGCTCTCAAGACGTATACTTCGGTTGTGAGTAATCTGTCACCTTCTCGTGACGGGGCAAGGCTCTGCAACCTGCAGGTCCAGCTCCATCAACCGTTGCGACCTGGGTAGCTTCTCTGTTTGGGGTCCACTTGCTTGTGCCAACGTCGATATCGTCTTCACTGTACTACGTGCGTATGCTTTTCGGCGTGCATAGGAAGCGCTGTCGGGTCAATGCCCATACGCACTTTCTTGGATGACATACTGTATGAGTTTGCCGAAATGGAGGAAGTCAGAATGAAGATTTTATTTCTTCTGCATTGTCCTCATCTATCCACTGATGTGTTCACAGCCCTAAAGCAAGATAGTATATCAAAAATTTAACTATTTTATTGCACTGGGCTGTAATGAGTGCATTCGCCATAACGTCTGCGGAGAGGTTATTGTTATCACTACAACATCACCCCGCTGACTCGTCGTATTACATCTTCTGTAAATACATCGTTTGGCTGATGCGGTGAAGTTTGCGATTTTCTTAATGATTCTGCTTACCACAGCACCGAAGATGAATAGTGGCAGCGTGCCAAACTTTCTTTTGCGACTTATGATGGCAATGGGCAAACTTTTTATGCTGCGGGGATACGAGCGCTTATTCCTTCCGTTGGTTGTACCGTTGGTCGTAAGTTTCGTCTTACCCTTTTATGCAGTTCTGGGTTATCATTTGCTGTGAACTTTGGCCCAGAGTGTTTTGTGGGAGACTGTCGGTAACTCTCTGGATTACTTATTCTATTGTAACGTAGAGTACTTTATTCCACGCATGCGTTTGGTTTGATGTTATTCCTATTGTTTCCTGCAGTTTATACGTTCTTTATTTGATCGAATGCTGTAGGCCTAACTGATTTTTTTATATATTTCCATGAACACTTGTCAGCGCTTCGTTTGATAAATAATTTACTTGTAGTATTTTGAAAGATTTTTAAGAAAACTGGAAAGCATGAAAGCTCAGAGATTATTTTGGTTCTGCTTAGCTTCCAGTTCCTAATGGCAAACTATGACTTGTCGTTGGGAACAATTAGCGGGAATCATTCATTAAGCTGTGTTCGACTTCCATTTCACAATAGCAACTGTGACCCATCATTGGGAACTTGAGGAACTCATTTGGTTCCGTTTAGCGGCAGAGTTACCCCGTCTCTGTCCTAATTTAGAGGGAATTAGCCTGGACGCTACACAATTAATTGCCTCACTGATCAGGTTATCCGAGGCGCTTTGACCTGATCATCCCATTGCTGATCTAACATTTAATTGCTCATTTGGGACGACCTCGTAGGTGTCGTGCATGGGCTGCGCAGTCCTCTCCAATGCAATTCTTATTAACCTTCTAATGAAATATTTTCTTTTCAAAATCGTTTCAATTTGCATGCATTGACCTTCAAAAACTAGACAACTACTTAATGGATGTACTCGTGTTATTTCATTAACGAGTTAAACTTTCAGTGTCAGTCGTTGCTGCCCGCTCTTGCGGAGCGTAAGCGAGGCTATAATGACGACAGCTGCGTGATGTGCACCTGTGCCCCGATGCCTGTGAAGGTTCGGGGTGCATGACCTGCCAGACTGTGGTCGTGGGAGAGTGTGACATTCTACGGGCTGTGGGTGTCCGCGAGAACTCGATCTTGGTATATCATACCGGGCGTCGAAAACTTACTGGTCTGTTCAACGTTCTATTCCTTGGCAAGAACAGATCTTCTTTACTCATGTATGCTAGTAATTAGGTATTTCTTTGCGCGCGTCGCACGCTCCTGCATGGGCTGTGCAATCCTCTTAGAGTTACAATAATATTATTCCTATAATTAGTAACCTTTTGAAGTGATTTTACCCTTACTAATTAGTTATATGTATACACTGTGTTTTCCCTTTGCTTGTTTGAAACTCGCTCCTTGATACCCTTCTCGAGTTGCACAACCGTCGTATGTGCAATCGCTCATCACTTCATGCTGCTCCTTCAGTTCGGTGCAGTGTCCTGGCTCTCCTGGCCGTGCGCTGCGACATCGGTTCAGGTTCATAACTATAACTGAGGAGTGTGGCGGCGCTGATGACGAAGAGGGCAGCGCATGTTAGCAGCGGAGCATGACGGCGCTGATAGGCTTCGCTGTCCGTCGATAAGCCAGCGTCCCGTGACCGCTTTCCCAAACTTTAGGTTGGTACTTGCAGAACAGGCATCTTTGTCTTTACTGCCGTGTTTTATTTATCCCTCATCTAATGAATTATATTCTGTGAAGACTTGCTGCAAAGCCATCGAGAGCCATAATAATTTGGGTGGGCGTTTTAGTTATCCTCTACCGGCGGAATTGTTTTCTTGGAGGGTGACCCCCTTACATGCTGCGGAACCATTGCGTCTCGAAACACAACCACACTGTTAGACGTATCTGACGTCAACGGCGCTGATCGTTTTTTTCTATAAAGCGTAAGTCGTATGCATGTTACAAGCCAGTGTCTCCTGCCAGGGTTGTGCTTACTACATTGTTTTAATTTTTTATTCAGGTTTCGTCTGCATCCTTTTTGAGAGCTGTTCGTATAAAACGTGTAGTTAACATCGTGAATTTTTCTTTTTTAATCGAGTATTGACCAGAAGCGTGAGAAATATTAGGGTGACAATTGTACAGGTGGGAAAGACTGGGGTGACAGTTATAGAGGGGGTCTAATCTAATAAATAGCCTAACCTAATATAATGGGGTGACAGTTATGCGGGTGGGATTTATTGGAGTGACAAACTGACAATTGTACAGGTAGAGTGACAGCTGTACTGGTAAGATTTTGGGGTGACAATTTTTCAGGTGGAGTGACAACTGTACAGTGTACATTTTGAGGTAACAATTGTACAGGTGGAGTGACAACTGTACAGGTGGGATTTATTGGGGTCACAATTGTACAGGATATCCGAATGTTTTATTGGCTAGACGATGCGGGTATATATGTCGCCCACCTGGCATTTGGGCATAAGCTGTGTGCCAATAAAGGTAGGCACCTATTCTAGCTGAAACGAACTTAGCCTATCTCCTCATTACTCATCACTTCACCTATTATAACGTAACGCAGATGTTGAGGCAGGCAACGTACTATAGACCGATCCCGACAAGACTTCGAATTGAACTAATATATTTAGTTTAGTGAAAAAATCGGCTCTGTTTCTTTATTGAGAGTGGGTTGGAATTCTTTGCATGGCGGCATAGCGTCTGTTTTTATACGATCGTTTAGCATAAAAGGTATATGTGCTACGCGTCATTTTACCGATGAAGACAAGTACGGCAAATTTGGCGTTCGAATGAAAACTAATAAAGCCACACTCAACAGGAGAATCTAATGTCCTTCACTTCAGATATTTCATGCATTTCTTTTTATCTGTCAGAAGGACGGCTGTGGCAAGGCGCCCCCCGGTTGACCTCCGTGGGTTTTTTCCTCACCTGGTTTATGATCCGTGTCGTCTGATGGTCGCGACGAGCCTGTCGGCAACTGCTTCCTATCGCAAATATCTTTTATCTTACACACCTCCCACACTGAAATGTTTGGAAAGATTTCCCAATTTGGAATTGTATGTATACAGCATTGAATTTCATTCGACAAGCAATTTTAATGCAAATAACCATATTAAGTTAGAGGAGTGGTATCAAAAGTATTCAAAGATTCACGCGAGAAAAACTTTGGATGATAGATACGGTACCAGTATAAGAGATAATATAATGACACCGATTTTGTCCTAACAAGTTCAAGCCTCTATAACAAATACAAGCTCAAAAAGGTTAAAAAAAATACATTCAAAAGGTTTACGTTCAAGAGACACGGATCCGAACTCTTTACGCGTCCCGAAAGCAATGTTTATACCTGCCAGCGAGGTCAGCACACAGAAATTCTTGAGCGCTTTACTGCGGATGGAAATCCAGTAGATTCCGCTAAATAGGACCACGGGTTGCAACAACCAGCCACATCACGCGACCTATTCTGCCGGAACGGACTCAAACGCAATGTTTTCTGTACAATGTTACTTCGTTTATTGTGGACAAGTTCCACTGATACGGATCAATTTATTATAAATAAATTGCTGAATATCAAAGCGTAAAACCGTCACAATTAATGAAGTAGTTTCCAGTTGTAGTAAACTATTTCCTTTTGGGATGCATTTATCAGTTACTACAGGTCAGTATATGTTTAAAGTTATAAGTTTCTTGACTATTGCTCTTACTGCCAACAGATGCAGTTAGCGTCGCCTCTATTTCACAACGTCAGTCAGACTTCCAATGAGGAAATGTAGTATGGCTATATAGCGTTTTAAAATTATTTTTATCGTCTTATTTACTTCCGTAATTGCAAACAGGAGAAAAAATCAACTGAGACGAGCAAGTGCGCTTGTTAGCAACATTTTAGCACAAGACTTGTCTAAAGTTGTTAACTTATAGCTATAGCTTTTCGTGGCCATGCAGCCATAGTGGCCAAATTAGCTGGTCCCGACGGACGTGGACGATTCAAGTGGAATCGACTGCTCTATTAATATACATAGTTGTTAGCATGATTGTGAAGAAGGAGGATACGAGTACGGTAAAATTAGGTTACTACTGCTTTTGAACTGTTACTATAGTACATGTCATCAGCATCTGCTAATTGGTAAAATAATGAAAAAGAAGTTGAAGCTATAGTAATGAACTTTCTATTACTTTCATTGTCTCATGTACTAGCTATATAATTTCTAATACTATCACAACTTTGCTATAAAACTGCCACCAGTCCCGCACTTACGATACTCGTGAAGTATAATATTTAATTTGAATCAACTGGGCATAAACGCTTAACTCTCGTTCGCATGTCTTTCGTATTTTTTTTTTTTTTTGCCCTCCAGGAGCTGTTTTGCGATTTTAGCTTTAGAGCGGCCCAGTGTATTAGGGATAGGAAGCTGCATACAGTACGTACTTTTAGAAGTTTCACAATGAGCAGAATCTAATATTTTATGACAATGCGAAACGTACGTACGTATTTGCAATAGTATCATACAGGCTAAGGACTGTTTATAACGGTAAGTTATGTTCACTTTTTGAATGGTAAGCACAAACTTACCGCAACGTGCAGCGATGTCTCTGTGAGGGTAACGTAGATAGGAGGCACACAAGCGTAATTATTTCATTCGAATGCTCGCAAAGTTTGCTTTGCCTTCCATAGACTCCTGCCTCTGCCGTTGCCTGCTCCGTCTTTAGAAGGCATGCTGCAGGTGTCGTGTGAATTATATGTGTTGTATTGAAGTGTGCTAGATATTTGAATCGATATTTAATTCCTTCTAAAATCTTGATCGAGCAATTATTATTATTTTATTGTCCATGGCGTAGCTCTGTTTTCGTGCTTACATATACTATGCCTTTTTCTTATGGATTTAATGTCGTGCCGTCTGTTCAGTACCTCATTTTGTGTTTGAAATTTCTCTGAGCTTTTCAAGGAAAATACGTTGCCACATCTCGTTACGTTTTGCTCTTTTGTCGTCGTGCTCAGAGAACTTTTTTTTTTTTTGCTTTTACTCATTTAATTTTTTGCGTGACAGCCTGAATTAGCTCGCTCATTCCATTACGGACGGGACCTAAATATACCTGCGCATTCGTGTGTTTGGAGAACAGCTTTTTGGGAGCATTCCAAATGCTGGTTCTGGTATCAGAAGGGCAATCTTTGCGCCTGCTCGGTTTTATTGGGACTCATTATCCCGGATCACTGATTCGAAGTCAACACGCTGCCTCTCTCATTGAGATAAAAAGATCCTTTTTTTCTGCGTGGCACGAGGCCTGTTGCTCTTGTGTTTATGTGAGTGAATGTTTTCTTTTTCTTCTGGTTATAGTTTACTTCTGTAAATGTAAACACAACTTGCTTATTATAAGTAAGTTAAATGCACTCGTTTATTTACATACATTATGTACGTTTTAATTTTTCTATGTGCATAAATGTTGTCCTGTTTGGGCTATGTATTACGTGCTTAATAATAATTTAAATGCATTCATGTATTTACAGTATATACATCTTCTATGTGAAGGAATGTTTCATGCACAGGTTACAGATTATTTACCTTTGTACCTACTCCTTATTTGTGAGTTTTGTGCTGTTGCTGATTTACATAAAGAGTATTTAGCATTTTTGCAGGCGCTGTGGATGTTTTCATCCTGCGGATATATTTTATTTATACAATTTCTGCATTCATAAAAGGTATAACGTATATTCGAATACCAATGTTTGTTTTGAATGTGTACCATTGTGCACTTGTGTCCAGATGACATGATTGTGTATTGTTTATGTATTTATTATTATTTTTTTTTTGCAGGGGCGAGTCTCAAGATGAAATGCAAAACATTTATATATTTCGTAATAACTCGAAAATTATTTCTACAGTCCAGGAAAATTTTGTGCTCGTCATAGGGACGCTGTAGCGCTTGCATGTGCAAGTGAAATTTGGAAGAGGTCTGACTGTTCATAAAAAAGACTGTAATTTGTATGAAATGACACCTAATTCACGATCGATACTGTACTTTATGGTGAGTCAGTTGTTTATTATATTATG
This sequence comes from Parhyale hawaiensis, assembly GCA_001587735.2. NCBI lineage: Eukaryota > Metazoa > Arthropoda > Malacostraca > Amphipoda > Hyalidae > Parhyale > Parhyale hawaiensis. Next base: position 95,689 of record LQNS02278183.1, read on the forward strand.
CGAATAACCGGAGGCGGAAAATGAAATACACGGTTGTTAAAACAAATTCAGCTGAAAAACAACGGTAACTAAAAAAATACCCAAGTTTGTTAACACTGTACTTTATATACTGGTATGTTCTACAACCACCAAGATTACAGAAGAGAAATATACGCCTGTATTGGTTAAACTTTTAATATTCACCGACGTAATATAAGTTTTAGCTGTCAGAGTGGCGTCCCATGCAAGTGTTGGTCGTGGACCTGTACTGCCTTCCCTAGGATCGAGTATGGAGTTTCCTTTTCAGAAGGCCCCAGAGATTTCTGGAAGGATTCAGATCAGGATAGCAGATTGGCCAGTGCCTCATTTTACCACTTCGGTAAAGACAGTCTTCACGTAATCAGTGACAAACATTAAAGCGTAAGGAAGTGCGTTATTTCATATAGAATCCGTGCTTTTGGGGAATGCCGAAATTGAGTGTCTTGTTTGTCATGTGGGACAAGGGGCCATTTCAGGAAGTCGGCGCGGATTTTGGCAGTCATTAAGACTCCACCATCCACCAGCGACTTTGAATACCGCCCACCCCCCTAAGCTTATCAGTGGATGCAGCGTAAGTCATCACACCTCCGCCTCCTTACTCAGGTTTGAGCCGGTGAGGGCTTAGGCCCTCTTTTCTGCACCCCTCAGTCCATCGAGGGTGGCTCGACCCTCAACGGTAGCGAGCACGTGTGGAAAAAAAAATACCTTCATATTTATCCTTGCCCAATCCGACCTCTTCGTGTAATTATTCTCTAATGCATTTGGTCTGTTTACCATTCCCAAATCTTAAGACACGGCCCCTTCTAGTGGGGCACTCCAAGAATACCTGTACCAGCGTTTTCGAATACAGTACCTACTTGTTTACTCGTCTGCAGCGAGTAAAGGCGGCCTTTTCTCTGACGAGTGATTTATTCACAAGTTTTTCTTTTTCAGAACTCTCATTTTAAAGCAGCGTCAATGACAAGTATCTTCATAGTATTGTGATCACGGCTAATTTGTAGTGTTGTCTTCAGAGTAGATAAATTTTTGCGAAGCTTTGGGAGTTTTTAGACCTCAACTTTACTAAAGTTCCTACTCGAAAATATATTGGCGACCATCGGATATTATCCGATGCCGACTGCAGTGCCCATCAAATAGTTACCTATGATTTTCGAGTAAGGAAACGTCTTTACAACCCATCCTCCATAAATGTAAAATGTCATGGTAAATGAGGCATCAGATCTTACAAACGGCTCTTGTTTGTATTACCATAATGCGAATACATCCTCAAATTTTACCGGCCGATGCGTAACAGTGTTTCCATGCTGCGTTCGAGTTTTCACTAGTGTTCGTGAAAGGTTTGTTGAGAATTACGGAGTAAATGTAGTACATGAAATCTTAACAAGCACTGCATCTGCAGCTCTGTACTTCACGTGCATTAAAGTTTTGGTTGACGCTTCTTCGAGCAAACAGCTCAGATTTTCGATTGTTGTCCATAAGGTATACAGCTCTTACACACGCGCACCTACACACAATAGTGCAGCAGCGTTCACTCGCATGGCCAGCAGGGCATGTCTTGGAAAGCCGCCACTGGCCTATGAACTTTTCAGTTGGTATTCCACTGTAGTAGAGAAATACCCGCATCTGCGTCTCGCTGTCGATGCATTTCTCTACAAAGCCTGCGCTTCGCTGAGTAGGTGGGGGCCTCTTTCTCTGACTCTGCGTAGCTTGTTCTTTCTTCCTCCCTGTCTCTGTGTGTTTCTTTGGTGCGTCTTATTTGTGTCGAAGGTTAGATTGACCAGCGCGATTGCAAGCGCTCCACCACTGAGTCGCCTCTACAACCTGTTGATGGTGCTGTGCCGCTCCTATGCTGACAAGCCATGCACTTGCACGCTGCTCCAGCCACCCGATTTTGTGTCGATGATTGTATTCGTGCGTCCTAATTTGTGGAATTGGATGTATATCAATTTGAATTTTGGTCGCTATATAGGAGTAGAACACCCTTAATAACATTAGTAACCGCTCCAGAAGCTGTTTTACGAGTTTCACTCATGGAGCGACTAAGAATTATCTAGGGAAATGGCCATAATGTGCCAAATGTGCGTGTGCGTCAAGGACTATCCTATGGTCGATCCTGAACTGTTTTCAGGAGGAAAAAGCGACGTCTCATTTTTCGTTAGTTAAGTCGACCGCAAAAATTCCTGCTACTCTGAAAGAAAATTGACCGAAGAAAGTTATATTTTCCCTTGCATAGAGTGTGCCGTTAGTTTGATGACGAAATACACGTGATTATTATTGTTCTTGTCATTATTATAGAAGCGCTGTTTCACTGTTTTGTTAATGAGTAGAGTCATTTACCGACATAAATGGAATTCGTCATTTTCTGCGGCTTAGCAATTTTTTTTATCTGTCAACCTTTTGTGACGTTATCAATAGTCATATTAGAAAAATGAAGAATAACAAGTATTACGCAGTACTGTGTAGTACTGCATTCATTACACGTTTCTCTGCCGTGGTGCCATGTTATCAACAGTTATTGGCTATTAATTTACTAGAGCTAGCATTGTGTACGCACCTGACGTCTACGTTCCATGAATTTCAGAACCAACAAGAATGTAAATAAACGCTATTACATTCAATATCCCTGGTTGATTCCTGTCGAATAGTGAAGCAGATATTTTTTGTCTGTGCGTGCAAAGTACACGGATGTATGTATTGGATCACACGCTCGTGGCATCACCGATGCGTGTAATGTCGTCATATCGACGAAACAATTTGACTTCACCGCCCGCTCAATCGCATGTCGATCCTGTAGTGCAATTTTGCTGCATTTATGCCCACTCCCGCATGCAAATGTTGGTGTCTGGACAGTTTCAGTCTCTTGTCTCATTTGCGACTGTTTCTTCTCACTAGCTGGGTCTCTTCCAAAGAAATACGCCTGCATGTGGCTGCTTCTTTAAGCGAAAAAAATATTTGTGGCCGAAGTTTTTTTTCTTGCGCGTTTTTTCCATATTGCTTGTTTTACATATATACCTCATAAGAGTGCATTCGTTGTCCTCCTATAGTTGGAAGCTGAATGTGCGCATTTTTCTGATTATATGAATGATCATTTGCAGAATTATTTGAGTTTCCTGGCTACCCTAAAATTTCTTTCTCGCTGTTACCGTTTTGTACCGTAATTATAAGTTTTTCAAATGTTGCATTCTTTTTCTTTAGATTTTATATAACCTTATGCACTATGTGTAACTTAGCTGGTAATTGTTTAGAATAATTTTAAGTGCAAAGGTATCGGGATGTTTGTACATATTTCACTTTTCTTCGTTCGAGCGTGCATCTAGAACAGTATGTTTTGGGTAACTGTCGGTCTTGTAGTTGCTGTTTTCTGTCGTAATTCGGAAAAATTTTATATAACGAGCGAAGAAACGTGCTGTTCTCGTATTCTTTGATTTTCGCTGTAGGGGTAACTGCGTATAAGAGTCAGCTGCTAAAACTAAATAAGTTCTCTGTGTTTCCGCCCATATAAATAACTGTGAACCAAAGTCGTATTAGAGGATCAGTGAAATGATTCGGAACAAATGCATGTATTTTGTTCAAGCGAGACACGCACGTACTCTGCATTTTAGGAAATCGTTATTAAGTTTATAGTTCATTTGCTTCATCTTTAGCAGAAGTATCAGTGCAGAAAAAAAGTTGAAGAGTGCTAACCGTTCATTATCGTCTCGCCCAGCGAAATTCCCTTCTCGCTTCATTAATTTCGGTAGAAGCTTCAGTAATTTAATTTCCTAAGATAAATTCTTGATTTGCTCCAACACCTCTCGCTTTTGTAGCGTGAGTTTGCTTTCTGTTGTGGTATTTAATTATTTCTGCCCTCTCTAGCTGCTGCTGATGCATTTATTTTATATTTGCTGTTTAGCCAGGTATAGTATAAAAAATAGTTTTTGTGCTCATGGCTTTTTAATTCGTTCGTTTATTTTTTCCTCTATATGAGGATTATTTTGTGAAGTAATTGATAGCTGAACTTATTATAACAGGATAATTATTTCGATCCATTTACGAATAAAGCTAACCTCAAGTTTTTTTCGTAAAATAGCGCTATTAATATCGTCCATAATTTGGACAATATGCAGTAATGAGTGAATATTCCAGCACTAATAATAGTACTGAAGTTTAGGTTTGCTTCGAGTCCGTTTCAATGAACCAACGCTGCCATAGACTTCCGTTCGACCGCATTCTGTTCTTATATATAATTTTCTACTGTCCCTATTGGTGATACATTTATGGATGTTCAATTTAGCTCTGTGTTGGTAAGAAGTTGGTTTTCGTATTTGTCGTTATTATATTCTCATCGTTCGTTCATGTGTTCGTTTGCGGATTTTACTGTGCAGTCAGTTTCCTTGCTAGCGATAGCTACAAAAAATATCATACATGCGGTACACCATGCAACCTTTGGCTGTGGTAGTAGTTTATTTTGCTTTCTACATTAGCGTGTAAAGATTATGCACTTCTAATATTAGCAATACCACCTGAAATATCGCTAGATAACTAATGATAATATGTACCTACTCAAATTCTCTTTGTGTGCAGAGAAAAAAAATTCTTGTTTGTCGTTATATGTCATGTATAAGTCTGTAGGAATGTTGTTTTCATTTATGATCTCCAAGTTTGAAGTATTTTAGGCAAACAGCCGACACTATCTGATGCTTTGCCCGCTTGCATAAGTTTTACCCATTGGCCCTATTTATCGTACATCTACGTATACGTTAGGTACGTTGGAACGTGCACAGCTTCACCTATAGTGGACTGAACTGTTCGTTTGTGCTTGTCTTATTCAAGTAGTAGCCTTATATACCAACTTATACTCTGTAACGTAACTTCTATTCCATAGTGCCATCGATGCTACGGCACGGCACCCGTTACCTGTACTGAAATGTTCGTACCTAATTAGCCGAGTTACATTTACCAAACCTATTGAAACGATTGTACCTGGCCGACCTAGCGAAAAGTACGCACTTGCTATAAGGAACTAAATTCTAGCTTATGTACCGCAACGCACCCTATCCTGTATTGTGTCGCGTAGGTATAATCTTACCTAACCTAACTTAACCTGCTTGACCTTTGATTTTCAAGAGAAGCAACGATGGTCGCAGACGTGGCAGTTTTTATGCAGTGTCATGCCTGCAAATGTTGTCTTTGCTACAAGCCTTGTAACAACTTATCAGATTTTTGCCTCCGAAAATAAATTCGCTTTAGAAACGCTTCAGTGAGTTCTCTCGCGCACTCTGTCTTCCACCCGCTGAATTTCTTCCGACTTAATTCGTAAAAATGTCACTGGTGCGACCGCACTCTGGTAATTATGTGGAGTGATGGTGACAGAACGAATGTTCTCTCGCCCCCGGACAGTCTTAATGTGCGATCGTTGTAATGTTTAGTGAACGTATACGTCGCTCCGATTAGGGCAACAGCGCGTTGTTTCCATTAAGCGTTTTATTACGCTGCATGCACTCGTTAATTAAATGATCTCATGAAGTGAGTTGATTCGAAAGTCGTGTATGTCGATTGATCCTGTACGATGTTCATTAGATTAGATTAGATAAGCGGCAGTAGACTAACCAAAAGGCCCATTCCCAAAAAGACACCGGGACTTACACCCCGGTCCTCTATGAGCTATTGCCAGCATCAGTTGGGTGTGCCCGGCTACTAGGCAGATTTTTGCAGGAAGAGCTACTATATCAAACGAAAATTGATTTTTGTACTAACGTGAGTTTTTTAATGTACCTTTTATTGTCGAGTACCATTTGTTACGTTTACGCAATGCTGTTGTCATGAGGAGCCGAAATACTTTGTTGGGTGCTTAGAGGGTTAAGCAGTGACAAATTTTATGACACAGTGCTGCATTTTCTACCTTTATATAAATTGAAGTTCTAAATGCAACACTTTTGCGCTTACTAGTCATGAAATCTCTTGAGAGATCCAGCAATACTGTATACCGATTGCATTTCGCAACGTCCAGTGTTGTTTCCATTCATTTCCTCTCAATTTCTGTCATTGTTTAGCATTCTGTCCCTGTACTGATTTTTTCTCCGAGAGGCAACAGCATAACGAGGCCGCATTAACAATTCCCCTTACGTTACATTGCCCTCTGTAGCAAAATTAATTGTTTATTTATACTGCATCGCCTGTATCCCATTTACAACCACCCAGTTGGTCTCGCTTCAAATAGTGTCATTTCTGTGAGGCGTCAGAGATGTTAAAGGGTTCCATTGAAATCTTTTCTTCACTTTCACGAGCTTCCGTTTGCGGCAATTATTCACTTAATTTCTCACTTATATACCTTCCCTTTTCCAGTTCTGCGAATCGTTTTCACTTCATCTATAGAGTTCGCCGTCTGGAGCTCAGCTTAAATGCCTGCCGGATTTTCTCTCCTAGTATTTCCATTGAACGATGACGATGAAAATATTCGAGATTATTTTTTTTTTCTTCGTGCTGTAATTTACGTAATGAGCAAGTCTCGGAGCTTCGAGTTTCTTGTTGAAATCGTTGGTGCGTGTCGTACGTAGGCGCTGATTTGATGGAATGTTTGCGTTGGTGTCATTTCAGTTTTAATATTATGACCGAGTTTGAATTTAACTGAAATTATCGTTTTACCTTCTGTCCCACGTTATTTATGTATCATCGTCCGGAAATTTAATAAAAATGCTTAGAAGTAATCACTGACCGTATTAATATTTATGTATTAAGTTGCTGCTGGCAGAAAGTTGGATCTTTATTGGTAATGGTAATTATATGTCTTATGGAATATTGAGTTGCGAAATGATCAAGTTCGTCTATCAGATCATTGTTTTTTTACTAGTTGTCACATGAATATTTTAAGTCTGAGATACTGTATAATGAATTTTTTGTGAACCGGTTATTACCGGTTCTATACACTACCATAGACCGCAACAGTACTGGACTCTTAGGTCCAAGTGGCCTCTGACGTTGGCGGCCAAAATGGGAAAAATGGAATTTTCTCAAGAGCTATTATGAACATGTCCTGACGCGGTCATGCCGGCAAGCGCCCAAGTGCGTCCCCGCCGTATCCAAGATACCTTCTCCGCAAGAAAAATGTTGGGTACCTTGAAATTTTTGTTTCTTCAGTATTAGATAGGGGAAAAGAATAGCTCTTGAGAAAATCCCATTTTTCCGTTGCCGACTTTTGGCCGCCAGCGTCAGACCTAAGAGTCAAGTACTGTTGCGGTCTATGTCACCACCCTAATAATATAGTTTTACAAAAATAATACGTATAAATTTATTCTCGTTTGAAGACATGCAGATTAGCTATTGTTTACTCCTGGCTGAATGACCGATGCAGTCACAAGGCAAGTGCATGCATCGCATTCCCAAGTCGAGGCTACACGATACAATTGCAGGCACAAACGTGATGCGAGTACGGGCATCTCGCACGTTGTTGATACTGCCGACTTTAAAATTATACTAGACGGCCCATGACCCATTGGGTCACCATCGCCATCTTCACTGCTTTTTAAGGGAATAGTCAACACTGTGCCTGTTAGCAATGATAGATATATATTTACGATATAGCCCAGTTGTGTTTTCAGTATTAATTTTACATTTAACGTACACGTTTATGCAGTCGAGCTTCGGCGGGCCCCCTCGCCATTGTTCCCCCATTGATATAGTGACCTTAAATCTTCAACGCTCGACTTTCTTCCTATCATATAGTGAATACTTTTCGCTCTAAGATCAGACTGATACTATTCTTCAGTTGTCTTAGCACTGATACTTGCCGGCGACTAAAATTTCAGAATTTCAATTTGTTCGTGCACTCGACATATGTAGCAATCGGCATCTAATTTACGACGCTCATTGATTATCTGTCTCTCACTGTGGCGGACCCTATTTACAGCAAAACCTATACAGGAAGCAGGAACAATAAAAACCTTGAGTACAAAATTATTCCTGTCATTTTTGACGGCTGGGCCCTCTAGTAATGGGAGAAGAAGCACCCCGATATTCTTCTTCTCATCGATAGAAAGGAAAGTGTTGTTCCGAAGCCATCATGCCTCAACTTACTGCTACGGAGAATAGCCGTCTTTTTGTGCTTTTGTAGTACGAGTACCCCTTTTTTCCGTCGGTGCCTAATTATCCATGTAGGTTTTTGGACACTTTTCTCTCAGTTTGCAAATTCCTTATTCAATTTACCAATAGGAGTCCTAACTTTTGCGTGTCCCTGCAGAATAAAGGCATGTCCGATGCGCCTACTTTCCTCGTGATAATCTAATCCAGTTAGCTGCTTTAACTTATCCGGAATCTCTATTTGAGAGTTCTAATCGCCACGCTGAATATTGAGCACTGATATTGAGCTCTCAGCTTCTCAAGCGCAATCGGCTTGAAGTTTATGCTTGAAACTCATTTAAAGTAGGGAACAGAAAGCTCGAACTTGAGTTTTGCAAACAAGTTTCTTCTATCGCATCAAGAAATCTCGATTTAAGCGGGCCATAGGAAGACACCTAACTATGATAGGGTCACGGTGGCCAACGAATGAAGTGGGTGACCGTGTGTACTCGACCGTATCCTGGCTACGCTCCATCCTACTAATCAGCCTTGAAACTGGTGAGGGCTGCCTGTGTACCTGGCGGAACTTCCTTTCGTTTACTTACCTATCCTCTTTTTCTTTAGACCGAGATTTATCACGAATCGTGCTCCCTTCCCATTTGTTTCCTCTTCTCGTTATTATGCCATTTGGCATTGCATTACTTGAGTGATTAACGTGAGGGTTCATGACCTAAATAACCATTTGTTATTGTATTTCTATCAGCTGGACAATTGGAAACTTGTTCACGGTTGTGGCGGCCAGTTGCAGTATGCCCATTGCACATGTCCACGAGTAGCTCAGTCTCTTTGTTTTACAATATTTTGGTCTACTCATTCACAAGTATTGTAACCAAGGAGTTTCTATAGAGAGGAGGGAGCCGAGAGCCTCGCCCATGAAGCTCAAGAGTCTCTTATGGCTGTCAGCCAGTCGCCGGATGCACCAATCCCACATCAGTAAAGAGTCGCTTATGGCTGCAGCCTGTCACGTATGCACCAATCGCATTTCAGTAACTCGGTTTGTCTGCTGCTCTCCCGTGAAACGCACTGCTCCACCGTCACCTCCACCAATGAGATTCATGAACGCGTTTCACAGCCACAAGAGGTCTGGTTGACTTGCAGGCGAAGCTATGCATGGGCTGCAGGGCTCCCTCCTTCTCTATAGAAGCTCCTTGATTGTAACCCACAACTAAAATTATAGGCCAACTCTTTTTCACATGGTGCAAGACCTTGCGCTGGGTTATATGTAGGTATGTCCCTATGTTTCATATGTTGAAAGGCCTACCAGTTGTCTAGTGTGTCCCCATGTTCAAATTGTACAGTGCCCCCTCAGTTGATTGGTGTTCCCCGATTTGTCACACAGTACAGGGCCTCCTAGTTGTTTTGCTTTGCTCAATGTTTCACATGGTGCAATGCCGTTAAGTTAATTTTTATGCCCCGATGTTTCACTCAGTGCAAGGCCTCCCAGTTAGTTGATATATTCCGATCTTCAGCGCCTAGGATGGAGCAATTATTTTCTTAGAGAAGCCGCAGTGCTGCCCCCAGGTCGACGATGCATTAATGTTTTGCGATCAATTTCACGCAGGCATTATGAGTTACGCGAATTTAGGAGTCTGCTTTATTTGTAATGCTAATTGCCGACAATCTCACATGGCTTATGTGAAGACTGGTATTGATTCATGCGATGTATTCGCTAATCTGCATTTTAATTTATAACCGCTAGGTCCTCGCGGCGTGTATTTTTGTTGGCAGTATTCAATTGTCGTCCGGTTTAACCTTCCTGCCGCAGATTTATGTCCCTCTCTTTCTCCGTCCCTCGCTGGAGCGAGCCGATGATCATAAAGATTTTCCTATTGATATTCAATGACGTGTAAATTTATGGCCAAAGGTTATCGATGCTTCCTTGTATCACTAAATTGCCGGTGTCGGCTTACATTGATGCTGTTACGCACAACTATATTTTTAATCTACGTTGGCCAGCTGCAATTTGGTTCTTTGTGCTTGTCGGAATTATTGTTAAGCTTTAATCCTGTACTGCTGAGCATATATGTATATTGTTTTATTTATCATATGAGTATGCATTCACATTATTTATGCATATAGATATAACTATTACTTCATATACTGCTACAAATGAGTTGGTGATAAAAAGTTGTTGCTTGAAGCCACTGTAAGAAAGAAGAGCTATTCTAATTATACCTTGCTATGCAAGAAAGACAGTGCAGCTATTAACTAAACATATATATATATAAATAATTTTTGTAGGTAACAGTCTTCATTCTGTTCTTGCGTGCGGTTTTCATGCGGCCTTTCTCTGCACGTTGGTCTCAATTTTACCCTCTCCGTATGTGTCAAACGATGACCCACCAATCTAGTGCTATAATTATGTATAAGTTATAGCTATATATAATTTATAAATGTATGTTCTTACAGTATGATACCTTATATACGAGATGTATTTAGTAAGCATCCATACGCGTGTTTCAATAGTTTAAATCCCTTTAGCAGCGGTCTATATCTCATACATTACAACTAAATTTGCAACAGTGCAGTGTGACCTACCGAGCACCTTTATTATTCTGATGTCTAACCGAAAGCGTCCTTTTTTAATCAAATTTTCGCATATACACGGGCGAGCAACTTCTGCTCCACCAAACGGATAACCTTCTCAACGTAACAATTCTTCGACACCTGCAACTTGACCTCGTAATTTGAATTTAGCAATAAACCTCAACTGCCAGCTCCGTTAACAAGGAGTGACCACCATCTGATACGCGTGCTTAACTTTTCTCTCCCTCTATTGCGTGCTACACATGACCTCTTGTGTATGTACATGTGTTGCCTCCAGGTCCATTATCGCCTTAAGCTTCAGTGCTACAGAAATTGTTATGGTTCCGCTGTGTTATTTCTTGTTCGATAGTTGCTACTTACGTACTTAAGGTAAAAGCACATATCGCTACTGACAGTCCGTCATCGGTCGCCGCTTCAGTACCATGCAGCTTGTATATGATTTATTTCACTGCATTGTTATTTCTTGCATGCCTGCTTCTTATACATTGACGCGTTAAACTCATCTACAAAAACTGTGCGTGTAAAAAACCTTTGCGTTCATTCTTATGCGCGTGTTTTACAATGAGCAAGCCGTTACTTCAAATTTTCAGTTATCTATTTGTGTGCTCGAATAGTTTCTGTTTACATGTTAACTTAGTAATTTATATAATTATATTTTCGAATGTTTACTTATATCCGTTTATCACTTTTGAGTAGGCCCGGTATCATGTATGTATCATTGTGTAGGTACAAGATAAAGCTGTTGGCGTACATTGTGTAGCAGTCGCAAGCGCAGGGCGGTTGTATCGTGGAGGCTGACGTGCTCAGGCCTGTGGAAGGGACAATGGGAAGTGAAAGGGAACGGCGCGCTGTGCACCACCTAAGCTCCACCGTAACATTTAGAGGCATTCAAGCCAATTTAAGATGGCCTAGTAACTTCCTATGCCCCGGCCTTAATAGGTTACCTGCATCGCCCATGATATTCCTACGGATAAAGGCCGCGATATTTGCTAAGGACTGTGGCACCTGTAAAGTACCAGCCGTAAAAAAAACCTGACCCTACAAATCGCATAATGTACGACTGCTTGTGCAACGCTCATGCACTATAGGCGAGGTCACACGGGATGTTCAATTGGGTGCTGAGCTTGTTTTGTCCTGGGATATAGAGCGTGGAGGATATACGATGTTCGTTTTTATAGACTTGTGTGTAAAGTGTCTAGGTACTTTTTTACTGAATTGCTAAGCCACGAGAGGGACTGCTCTCAGCCGGTGTTGTATGTTTTTTGCATTACCCCGTGAACGAGAAGGGAGCTATTGTAAATGATATGTTGAGCCGTAGGCTACACTATGTGTTTATACTGTATAGTATAGTCGTTGATTCAACATGTTTTTATATTATTACACGATTTTGTGTTTAGTTATGCCTCTCTAAATAAATATCGAAAGACTGATTGGATCTCATGTCAGATCGTGTACCCAAATAAAGAAATGGGTAAGTGCACACTCCGATCTGTCGTATTAGTTTTTCTTACTCAAAATACGAAGAAACTTTGTAGTTGTTTTGCAAATACCACCACTCATAAATCTCACATATATGCACAATATGGAGTAAAAATATAAATCAACACTGGTCAGGCGCATTATGTGAAATGCCGAAGAGATTGTCAAATTTCATAAAAAGTTATCAATTTGATTAAATTTAATTTATTGTTAGAATCTGAATTTCATTGTAAACAAAGTACTATTTTTGTTGGTGCAACAGCTCTCTGATTTTGCGCGTAATAAAAAAATGGCACGCAATCATTCCAGCAATAGCAGACGTGCTTGCGCGTATAGAACACCCTGTATTGTTTATCTTTGATGCCCAAAATACGAAGAGCATTTATGTACTTGTAACTGTTGGTAAATTACAAGAATGACTGCAATTTTGCCCCATGCATCATGTTAGAAGAGGGAGCGATGATGCAGAGGGGGTCGGCACCACCGAAATGGGTCTCGGAACATTTCTCTTCTGTCCTTGCCACGATGAGGCCATATGTTGTACTCTTCTTTATTTATGGTGCAGTCCTCACCTTTCGATAACAATGAGGGTCAAATGCAGCACTCTTGGTGTCTATTCTATCGCAATAAATCCATGCAATAAACCTTTGCAAAAAGTGCACTGCAGATGCTATCTTCTCTGCCTGGCTGAGTGTGTGCATGAGGTTCTTTTTTTCTTTCTTTCTTCCTTTTGTAGCGAGAATATATCATTCACTTGGCCACGTTTTATTGATTTATTTGCATTTGCTGCCTTCTGTCATAGGATTATTTCATTCGTAGGTGCTGGAAGCCTGGAAAACTAAATAATACCAAATGGTTTAGTATAATTGACAACGAAGTGATCGTTTTGTGAGGATCATACGGTTATCTCGCTGATCCTTTCCATGTGGCCAGCGTGACCTCCATACCAGGAAACTCGCTCGTGGTTTCGATTGCATCCAAAAAGATGCAGATAGGCAAAAAATTGGCCATGAAGAGTACAATATGTGAATTCATTGGACTGTAACTGAATGACACATGATATTCTCTTCAATGCCGTGCAGAACGTGCATGCTTATCTTCTAGTGCTGTTAATCTACAACCAACACTTGATACTAAGGACTGAATCAAAATGCCATCTAGGATGCTCGTCGTTTGACCCTCCGCTTAAATTAATATTGTTGTTTTGTGTCTGGCTTCATTTCTTTATCGAAT
>LQNS02278183.1:109692-136792 GCA_001587735.2 Parhyale hawaiensis
TTCTAGTGCTGTTAATCTACAACCAACACTTGATACTAAGGACTGAATCAAAATGCCATCTAGGATGCTCGTCGTTTGACCCTCCGCTTAAATTAATATTGTTGTTTTGTGTCTGGCTTCATTTCTTTATCGAATATCGAAGAGGAAGTTTGTGTGGCCAATGATTTAAATATCTGTTGGAATCCTTTCGCCCTTATTGTCGTAACTTTTAGTAATAAGTTGCAATCCTTTTCTCTAGCTGAGTTTGATTGAATGTTTGGACAGTTCAAGTTGACAGTTTCGAAATTCTTCGTAATTTTGTTGCGTGTCGGGCGAAAAGTTCCACCATGTGATAACGATTTTGCCCGGGCATTAAACATATTTGAATATGTGTGCATGCAGCTTGATTTCGCTGTTCCTTTGTGTATATGGCACATACTGTTCAATATCGCAGTGGTCGTCTGTGTTTCGCTTCGGTCGGCAATGCAGGCTTGCCGACTCTGTTTCCGATCATGGAGGATTGGATGCTTCGAAATCTCAAGTCAGGCATAACTTTTTTTATTCAACCTGATGTAGGTACTCAATCTCACGTCTTTCTTCAACATACCTTCCTTTTATTTCTATTTCTGCGTTCCGAATAGCGTTGAGGCAGTAGGTTCCTCTAGGTATTTCTTGTTTTGCCCGTGGCCTTTCACTTATCGCTTCTAGGAATTGCATATACTGTATATCAACATTCACTTTGCTGTTTAAATATTTTCTCCGCGTTCCTAATGATAAAAAGGCATTCACTTGTCAACATCTTTAATTAAAACTATACGCGAATGAAACCTTCTAATTCCGTATATTGCTGTATTGAAATTCGTATTAACGTTTCGACCGTGTACATTGGTCATCTTCAGGATCAAAAACTCAAAGCAGTAATCTGTCAAAAGTGAGACAAAATGATGTGTATAATTATTACCATCACATTAGCTTTGGGAATGTTGCAATTCTGTTCGTGCATTGAACGGAACATTAACGTCATTAAGTCGTAGCGCGAAGCTTAAAAGAGTTTATTACCTCCGCCAAGGAGGTTATGTTTTCGTCGTGTTTGTCTGGCTGTCTGTCTGTCACCAGGATAACTCAAAAAGTTATGAACCGATTTGGATGAAATTTACAGGGATTGTTAGGTATGTTAGGAGGAACAGATGATTAACTTTTGGTGAAGTTATGTCCCTCCGTTTCTTTGTTTGTTTGTCTGCGTCATTATTCTCGATGCCATAACTCGAAAAGTTATGAATGGATTTTGATGAAATTAACATGAGTTGTTAGGTATATAACAAAGAGTAGATTACCAAATTTTGGTAATGATCCGTTTGTTCATTCGTTCGTTTGTCACCGTTTTTAATTTTATGCTTGTTAGCACAATAACTCAACAACTAATGAATGGATCTTTATGAAATTTATAGGAGTTGTTAGTATTAGTAAAAGACATAAATGGTCAAATTTTGGTGCAGATCGGTTAGTTCGTTTGTATGTTTGACTCATATTTGTCATAACGTTTGTTAACACTAACTATAACTCAAAAAGTTATGAACGGATCTTAAAAAAAATTGAACAAGCTGTTATTAATATAAAAAGGCACAAATGATTAGATTTTGGAGTTTATGCAAAGAAAATTAGCGTTTCAGAGCCAATTGGAATTTTTACTACCGTTGGCTCACTTGGCGGAGGTATGCGCTCTCAGAGTGCTCTAGTTTTTAATCATACTTTCATAGGCACTTCTCCGGAAATAAGTTCTCCTTTTACTGTCAACGTGAATATGTCTCTCAAGTTAATCTTTGGCAATGGAAAATTTATTGGGGCATTTTAAAAACAAATTTGCCTTAATGCTGCGCCCTTATCTTCTAGTTCAGACAGAAATTTTACGCTCTAGTATTTTTCTTTTGTAAGAGTATTCAAAAACAGATGCTGAGAGCACGTAGACTTCTATAGACTGATTTTTCATTATCGGTTGAATAAGGTAACGTAATTGTAATGATAAAAAAGTTAATTCATCATTCAATTGTTGCCCTAAAGTTTTCCACCCTCATTCACGCCAAATTCACTCCAATTTGGTCGGCGTGCACGCACGTGTACGAAACTATAGCTACAATTTTATTTTTACATCAACAGCTTTTGTTACCCCGCTGTTTCTGCCGTCTTCGTCTGTTTGCACAACTAACTGCCAATTGCAAAATATAGAAGGACGCTCTGTTCTAACGTACAATAAAAAACAAATAGTTTCTATTCAAAACACAATTTAAGTTACTAAATCTTTCCTAGATGTTCATGGTGTAGCCTCCCAGTGTTTCAGCGTCGTTGCATCGGCCATTCGTGGTGCATATGGCAACCTCTCTGTATACTTCGAAGCCCAAGATTCCAGTCGTAACTGCCAGCGCATCTCCCGACCCGTCATATGTCTTGACAATTCTCATTAGTAGTGCTGCATTCTGTAGTCACATCATTGCGCTGTGATGTCTTGCAATAAGGTTCAATTTATTGCTTCACGAGAAGTTCATTGTGTAGCCTTTCCGTTTGGGCGGCGCTGGGGCCTGGTCTTATCGGACCGCCTAATTTCCATTTTCCGCGTGAAAGATGTGCAATGCGCGGCTCCATTTGAGCTGGAGTCGTTAGGACTGCAACAATGGATAGTTCGGAGCCCCTGCAAGCTCCAACCCTACCTTTTGTCTCTGTTTCCCTCTCTCTCTCTTCTTGCTGTATTCTTGTCACGCTCTCTTGCTAACTCTCCTTGTCGTCTTGTTGTCACTTCTGTCACGCTCCCCTGCTAACTCTCCTTGTCGTTTTGTTGTCACTTCTGCCACACTCTCTTGCTAACTCTCCTTGTCGTCTTGTTGTCACTTCTGTCACGCTCTCTTGCTAACTATCCTTGTCGTCTTGTTGTCACTTCTGTCACGCTCTCTTGCTAACTATCCTTGTCGTCTTGTTGTCACTTCTGTCACGCTCTCCTGCTAACTCTCCTTGTCGTCTTGTCACTTCTGTCACGCTCTTTTGCTAACTAACCTTGTTGTCTTGTCACTTCTGTCAACCTCTTTTGCTAACATCCATGTTGTCTTGTTGGCACTTCTGTCACGCTCTCTTGCTAACTCTTCTTGTCGTCCTGTCATTTTTGTCACGCCCTCTTGCTAACTATGCTTGTCGTCTTGTTGTCACTGCTGTCTCGCTTTCTTGCTAACTATCCTTGTTGTCACGCTCTCTTGCTAAGTATCCATGTCGTTTAGAATTACCACGCTGCCTTGCTAATTATCCCTGCTGTGTGATTGGTACTCATGTATTTCATTTTTCTGGATATCCTTGTCAATCTGGTTCTCAACCTTTCATTCTCTCTGCCCAAGTGTCCTTGTCTTCTGCTAATAATCTTGTCACACTTCTTCCCAAGTATCCATGTCGTTTGGTAGTCATGCTCCGTTCGTAAGTATCCTTATGGCCAGGTCTTCACCTCTGTCACTTGCCCCTGCTGTGTATCGAATTCGTCAGTCATGTTGTCACCCGAGTCACGTGCTCTTGCAAAGTATCTTTGTCTTTTTTGTTTTATTTTTTCTTAACTTGCTATTTACATGCAGGATGATATGTCATGTGCATTTCTCCGTTTTGGCACGACGTACTACGAATACTTTGCATTTTTTCTATTTTATCGCCACTATAATCTCCACACTGTCTATTTCAATGTGGATACTCGTCCATTAGCTCTGTGAAAGTGTGGAAGCTGTCCTAGAGCGCAATTTTAACCGCTCTTAATAAGGAAAGAAAACATGGAAACTAAGCAAACTATTTTTTTTAATGGATATTGAAAGCTAAGCCCTGAATTCTTTCCCGCTTTTTTCCGTAGTTTCAAATTTTTAAGTAGAAGTAATTCTTTAAATACCACCTGCCCCACACGTCCTTCGTTGTCGTAGTCCAGAGGTTAGCAGAAGGAAGGAGGTGTGGCTATCCTTGCCATGGATGGTCGAGCATTGCCAGTCTCCTGTAATTGGAAGATGTCCGTAATTACATAATCGAGAGGCGGATGGAAGTCTCGGTGGATTTGCATGCTGGGGCCCCGGTCGTCCTTTTGCTTCCTTCCCACTAGCCATTAATTTTGTGGCGCTTCTGACTTGGGACACTATAGCTTTTAATGAGGTGCTCTCGTTTTGGCCAATAATTTTGTAGAACTTTTGTGCATAACAAACTGCAAATACAAAGAAATAACAAACTTTGGTGTTTTTCTCTTGCGTAATTGTTAGACATTTGAGACGTCGAAGCGAAGACCAAGCTAGCAAAAGTATGGTGCGGCGGGATTAGTTTCATTTTTTTAGTGTTTCATTTTTGCTGTTAATATCAGACAAACATCCTGACTTACCTAATACTTAACAAGCTAGCAGACTCACCTTAGTTAATCCGTCCAGCCGTTGTCTAGTGTTTGAAAGTTTTTTTTTGTACCGAACGAAATCGGTTGGAAAAAAAATTACTTCATTACCTGGTGAATCGCATTCGATTATGCTTCGCATATATTATCAAGGTTTGCCATCTAATTACGCGTTATAACATGCAAAGACTGCAACACTGGAATTGAAGCACTAGTACAATTTATTCTGTCCGCTTGTGAAGGACATCCATGTACTTGGATACTCGCTGCATAGTCCATTATACCATGCAAAACATAAAATTAAACATTTTTAGGGAAACCACTATGTAATTCAATCGTGTTTCAATATTCATTCGAGTCACGAACATCGATGAGTGTGTATCTAAATGCCGGATGGAGACTCCCTTTTGAACAATGTTCAGTTGTCGACCGGTATACAGTGTCGTGCCTTGTTAGTCGACTTCCTCACTACATGCATCAGCGGTTCAATGCAAGCGCCAAAGCAAGCTTGCCGTTAAGAGAAAGCTTCTGTTGTGCGAGGCTCTTGCCTTTTCGTTTGGGGCTCTTGCCTGTCACTTCTTTCCTTATCAGTCACTGCACCACCCAAGTGACTGTTTGCAACAATACGAGACGGTCGTTAATTCCTTATCTGCTCTTTAAATGTGCAACGTCTGAATAATGACCTGTAGGCAACGCTGAGACTCCCTTACAGTCCTTTGTTTATTTTTGTCGCCAATACAGGCTTCTCTCTATTTGCAGAGTTAATTTCGAAATTGACGGTGAAGATAAAGCTGGGGAAGGAATTCGTTTTGTTTTTGAAGTCGATATAGACTAAGAAAAGGCGTGCCCATAATTAATTTTATATACTTTTTTTAATCAACTGGCCTTTAAGTTTACCAATATATTGTAAATACCGCCTGGACTACATATATATAGTACTGTACTTTTTTAGTGCGTCTCTTTCCGTCCTTCCTGCATGGCGCGGACCAGAGTTCATCCGGGCCCTCACAGCCCGCTGCTACGGTAGACTTACAGCGACTCAGAAGCTGCACCTGTTGCACAGCGCGACCTTTCACCGTAAATATAAAAGAGGCACTGAGTGACCTGGACAGAGACATTGCCGACATAGATTACCGATGCGGTAGAGGCCGGTGCAGTTTTCAAGACTGCCCACCTCCCGCACCGCTACACCTGACTCTAGCAAAAATAAATGGTTACTTTTCGATTATTCATAATTTCCGTTGACTGAGAATTCAGTGGCGTTTTTTGCCATTCACTGAACGTGGCGAAAAGAGATTGTTCATCGTTTTATCGCATGTGTCAACATGACTTCCATAAGAACCCTTAGTCCCAAAGTTTACCCGCTGTCTATTGTGTTGTTCAAACCCTCTATTATTTGTTTCAAGTGAAAGCCTGGCGTTTTCTCTTACTATCGTTGTCTAAAGTTAGTGTTACAATATCATATTTCCCTATTTTCCGTCTATCTCATGTTTTTGAGAACCGCGCTTGGACGTAACATCACTCCGTACTAAGTTTGTCTTACCATAGTTACGTTCTTATATCCACTCTAAAACTGCCGATCTAACGAGATAATAATGGCTGAGGCTAATTTATTCCGTCTCTCTATATATACTGTCAGTGAATGAAAGCCGAAGACTGACGCGTTTTTCGCCATTCTTTGAAGATTCCCGGGCGGGCAACAAAGGCGGGCGGAAACCCGTCTTCGTCAGGGGAACAATCCTTTTTGGTCTTTTCCTGTCCGGTCTCGCGACTCCCATTCTAGCGTTGATGTATGTCGTAGCTGCGGCGTCTTCGCTTCCTTAACAGTCCCTCGAATTAGCAGAGTGGCGTGAGATCTAACTGCCATGCTCTTCTGGGCTGGCTTTCGCTCGCACAGGCCAGGATACTCAGGATGGTACCTATACACTCCTTTCTCGCTAGTTCAGGAAACGGTATAGGTAAGTTCCTGTGCAATATCTCTGTGATTGTTCTGAGGCGATCGTCTATATTGGGTCCTGTGCATTGCTCCTGCGCTCGCCACTGCCCTCTATAGTCCGCGCATGGTAATAGTGCTTGTGGACATACTCAAGGAAATGCTGTAGGCCCCAATGTTTCGCGCTGGTCGGGATACTTGAAAAGAAGAATATAGTTCCTGTGCCTTCCTCATGCGCTTGTATGAATGCTTTGCAGACGGTGCAGCGTCCTGTACAGTGCTCTTGCTGTGGCGATTGCTCTCGGTTATAGTACGTTCCCGTTCGTGGCTTTTGCGCTTCTTTGAATACTCAGGAGATGTTTTATGTCCCAATGCCTAACTCTAGTCTGAATTCTTATGAGTTTCTGTGCGTTGCTCTTGCACTTTGTGCAGCGTTCACTATTCGAATCACGTTACCTGCGTACCTTCCCACTACGCTAATGAAGATAGGTAATGATGTGGGTGGTAGGTTTTCATTCGTCACTTTCGCGCTTGCTAGAATACTAGAGGAAGAACGCAAATGTTTAACTGAAACGGAAATGATTGTTCTTTGTTACTTTTCGTGGTTGTTACAGAAACAATTCAAATTGCATGCCCTATTACGGCCTTATGCAGTTTCCACAGTCCACTGCTCGGTATACAAAATATTGCTTTTTGCACTGGCGGTGTATTGTGTGACTTCAATACTTGAAGCACAACGCCCTCGTTTGGCACTCCCTTCACCCGGGAACAGGGCCTTGTTGGGCGGGAGCCATCGAAGATCCGATAATGCTGAACGTTGCTTGGTTCATCGCCTGAGGCCATATGCAGTTTTGCACGCATCATTTACCAACAGCTTATTGTTTGACATGAGATATCTATTAGTTTTTTTTTTTCAATTTAATACGTTTTGACACAATATGAGCACATCTTACCAAATTGGAACTGGCTGAAAACCTCCACTTCCGGATGTATATATACTAGATATCTTGTGGGAGGTAATTTTTTTTTTTTGTAGTACTAATATTAATACCTAATTGTCAGTCAAAATGATTTTCATAAAGAGTAATATCGGTACCTTGGGGAGTACTTCGATTCATCTGCTGATCATTATTTACTCGCTGTGCAGACGCGACAGATGCATTTGAGCTCCCGACATGCATTCGTTATACATATTCAGCCATCATCTGGAACCAGCAACAGGTGTAGCGCCTACAAGTTTTAAATGCAGTCGCTAAAATTATAGCATGTTCTTGATTCGCATAGTCTCTTTGTATGTGAGGCAGTGCCATAACATTCTGTTGCCCCTGCTTATTTTCTTTTCTTGTCGCCAGTGTTATTTTTTCTGCGTCCTGCACAGGTTCAGCGTAAAATTTCTTACCAGATGAAGAATGAACGCTGTGTTTCAGTGCTATTCCAGCATTACTATATTACGATCTGACATCCATAATTATGTATTTATATGTAGTTTCTACGACAAACTATATTGATATGGTGCTTTCAGCGAATCACAGTTTTTCTCCAACTTTTCCTGTACCGTCTATTCCGTAACCCCTAACGATTTGCTTTTGCTTTAAGTTATAGTTACCAAGTGTTGGTACCGATCTACGTACCTATTTAAAATTATAATCGCCAAATTTGTAATAGCATTTAATATTCAAGATGAGCTTGTCCCTTAGAAGCCAATATCAACTGTGGTGTAGATAGGTCTCGGACGTCATGGTTTTCTATCCAGCCGGCTAGGTTGAATATATCAACTAACCTCCGTGTTGTATGGTGCATGTCGTCTTGTTCTCCTCCTCTATTTTATGGTCTCTTTGTGCCGAGGGATGTGATAAGGCTGAGGAATGTGCCTGTGGGAGGCGTTCCTTCCTATTTTTTTCTTCTTGGCCACTTGTACGCGCTCGAGCTTTCCATCCTAGACTTGACCGGGCCGACGTAGTGTATGTTGTGATGCTTTGCCGCTTGCTTCCTTCTCTCAACTGACAATTGTCTTGGGCGTCAATTCTTGGGCCTGCCATAACAGTGCTTGTTTTAAGGCGGTTCTTATTCGTCTTTCGCGATCCAATTCTTCGGCGACTCCATATATTGGAGCGAAGATGTAGCATCGAAGGCGGTTCTTATATATGCGTGTCTCTGACTTGAGGTAACTTTCGTCGCAAATTGAACCGGAGATGTTGTGTATGCTGATGACCTTAAATGCCATAGTCTGCCTACGAAACCTACAGTCATCCCTTATATGATGTTTAAAATTAGGTTCTCCTTTGAAGTAGTTACCGATTCCTATGAAGATTTCCCCGAGTGCGGCATTTTTTAGTCCAACAGGAAAGTTTTATTCATCTGCGATCCCATTCCCACCAGTACCTACGTTTGAATATCTTTCCCGATTAAATTTATTGTGGCCTTTACAGTTTCCAGGCTGCTTCAATATAACACCGTTTATAATGCCTCTGGCTTTCCTTGACTCGTTCCATGAGCTCTTAAAAAGTTTGCATAGCCAAAATAATTTTTCCCGTCCACGAAGTTTCCAGCATCCCCTATTCACTACTTACAATCATACCTCTCTTTCTCCCCGCCGTTTGTGGCAACTCCTGCCACTAACTCTGGCTGTATACGAGACCACAGATCCTGCAGGTATTGTCTCTAAAAGTCTTCATCTCACGCTCGTCCTCTGTCGTCTTCACCGGCCCTCCTTTGGCTCGGTGTTCGCCACTTTGGGATTAGCATGTTTAGGTTGAGCCATAACCTTCGGAGAGTTACGCCCTCCCGTCTGCTGCGTTCGTCTGAGAATTAGGCAGAATTAATGACAGTCGCGATGACTGTGCCATTGGGTTCGAGCAATATTAGGCATTATTTATTGCCCCTGATAACCTCCAGGAATTCTCTTGAGTTCGTCCTTCAAAAATGATGTTGTCGGGGAATAGTTAAGTCGCTCGCACCGAGATCTTTGAACTGTGTATAGCTGGTGTGATGGCTTCAGCCTGAGCGTCCAATTCGAGCACACGCTCCCTGCCTGGGGCGTTTGGTCCAACTCGCCAATTCCCGAAAGGGTTCGTGTGTATGCAGCTTAGCTACCATCCCCTTGGGTAGAATGAGAAGAAGAAGATCTTCTACAAGGACCGTGCTTATTGAGCTTCATTATAAAATATTGTGTACTAATGAAATCATGTTCAACAGAGAGAACCGTGTATACAGTTGTATTACGTAGTAGCTACTATCTTGCGTACTAATGAAGACGTGTTCAGCACCAATCGTGTATCAAGAAAGCTGTACGTTGTTTCATCTATTCTACTGAAATGATTTTTATGTGTTCGTTTTTTTAGCGTGTTAATGAATGAATTGTTGACATGCTGTTGTGTGTAGTTACCAACGTCTCTCTATTTAGTTTTTGTCATATAACGATTTAATTCCATTTAAACAAGTGTATCATCTATGCGTATGTTTTAGTCTTTTAAAAGTTGTTAGCTGTGCCATTTACTCTCTATTCAGTTTTATGCGAATGTCCTCTGCATCTGCCTAGCACTCACTAAATTCGTTTCTTCTTCCCTTACAGGTACGTTGCCGTTGCGACACCTGCCATTGAAAACGGAGGGTCATCGTGTTGTGAGTTGTCCTTTTCATTTAGTACGTACGAACTTGCTTCCTAGTTAATGTGTGCTATCCTGGATAGGATTTTTGGCCGACCCAGAAATTATTTTACGATTTTTGCTTGTGGGGCGTTCGAAAATTCTGTGAAGGATCATTCTTTGCCAGTTATAGGGTACCTAATGCACTTACAACGCTGTAAATGACATTGATTCGGTGTTTCTACGCATGGCGAGTAGGTATCTGTTTATGTTCTGCGCAGTTGAGTTATTATGTATTTGCTACCAGGTGGTTTTTACAACAGTCCCTCTCTTATTTAAAAAATATTTTTGGACTTTTGGCTGTTAACTTTATTGCTTGTATTGTATGTGATATGCTTAATTGGCATAAGCGTAAGGGACTGACTGACTCAACGGAAGCCCTTGAGGCTTGAACTGCCGCCTTCATTAGTGTCTCAATCATTTGCTGTTCGTATCTTCTAGGGCTTATTGTACGTTTTCTTGCTAAATTCGTAGAGCGGAAACCGTATTGCTGTCGCCTGCCATTCTAAAATACCGGTGTCAGCGAACTCTTGTTCGTATATCGCTGGGCTTACTGCATGGCTGCTGAGCACATGCTCTGGAAACCATGCAGTCCGTTCCAGCCTCCGTAGTTCGGTCGTCTCTGCAAACTCTGCTCTTCGTACTTTGCTGGACTTATTACATGGCTGCAGAGCTCGTAGAGTGAGCCCGAAGTGAACAGCTGTACAGTTGGTCCATAAAGCGATCACCAGCGTGTCATTATAAGGGGCGAGTTACGCGCTTCCAAATGTGCAAGTCAGGCACAAATGGACGAGAGTTGGACCGCCAACAAGAAGAAGAGTTTCAGCGCCCCTGCAGTTCGTCCGGCCGCTGCCCTCCATGCATGCGCCTTCCAGTCCGTGGTAGCACCCACCCTATTGCTTCCAATGACGTCAGAACCGGGCCATAGCATTCTGCGTCGTGATTTCAATCGAAGTCTGGGAGCAATAACCACTATTTTGATTCTATGTTTTTGCGAAAAATGTATTAATAACTGGACTCCGACTTCGCTTGAATTCTCAAACAGTTTCTATAGTTGAAGAAAAAGAACATATACTGCTGAGTTCCGTGAAGAAGTATTTATATATCACGGTCCTGGTTTTACGCTTTTTATGCTGATCTGAATAATATCATCATCGCAGAGGCTTTTACTATCTGACCGTATGTTACTTAACGTACAAATAATGCTAAACTGTTAAGTTAAAAACTAATGTATAAAAATGTAGCCTGTAGCTCTGACGTCACGGTACTTGTAAAAATACGAGGTCTTTGAGAATTCAGCCGCTGGCCCTAGTGGCAGGCTAGTCATTTATCTGGACCCATGTATCAGAATTAAAGGCCAGTGTAGGTACTATTAACTGTAGTTATTTTATTAGATTATGGATTGCGATAGTTTATGATTTGATCCGTACATCAAAATAAAACAGCAATCCACTCATTGATCACCTGCACTCACGAAACAGAAATGAGTAAGTTTCTAATTCGATCATATCTTTTCATTAATAGAGTAATTTCAGTATCAATAACTAAATTATTACTCTCGTAAATGTGCGATTAGTCTTGTTATTTATCAAGTCCATTCTGTCAAAGCGCGACAGCTGTCCAGTTTTTGGAACATTATCTTTTGAAGACATAGGATCTGACTTCTTATTTATCCGACTCTGGCTCCGATCAATATCCAAGAACAGTCAAGTCGTTAATAATAAATTATTTTCCTCTATGAATATCTGTGGAATGAGTTGTCATGAGTTTATAGCTTCCTTTATAAAAATCTAGGGCCACACCAGCTTATATTATAGTTCCTTCGTGAAGAGAAAATATCAATCTTGTAATTGATCTATTGCCTCAATGAAAAGTTTGATTTAGTTTTGTGGAACAATATGGTAGGTCGCATTCCTGATTAGTTATTTCCACCGCAGAGCAGTACTTTTCAACATTTTCCTTGTTCACATTCCTGTCAATCCACTCAAGTATTTATATATACTTTCAGAATTGGTTTTGGTGTTATTTGTTATTGATTACATATGTTTGAAATAATACTGTTGCGTGTCTCTTGTCGTACTCTTTTAGTTTTTATCTTTTAATCACACAAATAGTAACAAAAATCAAGGGTTACTAATAAGTTGCTTTCATGTATTCAAAAGTGTATGTATGTGCTTGTATAATAGCACAATATTATATTTAGGACTCGATATTTACTCCAAGCGAGGGTTTAATCAAGTAGACATACATGCCATGAAGTTAATATTCAGTCACTGATAAGTTGCTGCAGTCTGTATAAACGGATACGGATTTCGATTACTATAGAGAGCCCGCGTGGCCAGCGCGCACTCCGCCGCCGTCGTCGCGGCCGCTCGTGTTATCAGCAGAAGAGCAACGCTATTTTGTTTGGGGCCAAGTTCAATCTGGCCCACTGGCCTCGAGTGCAATGCAATCCGTTTCATGGTAGAGTAACCGCGTTTGGTCGCCTTTGATCGGCGCAAATGCCCTCTCTCTCTAGAGATTAGGATTTGTAATAGCAGTCTGAGGGAGTATTTTTTAGAAAACCTCGCGGCATACTTTTTGGCTCCTATCGTTGGTTTCCGCCATCCTCCGCGTGGTGGTAAGCGCTTGCGAAAACAGCCACTTACACTTGTTAGGGATAGTATGTGGCATCTGGTCAGCATTGCGATATCATTCTCTTTTTTTTCATGATGTAATGATTCTCATTTGGAGTGAACTTTCGTTTTCCGAATCGTGTAATGAGCTGTTTGTTATATCTCTCCAAAAATGTTGGATGTTTTCATTATGTTTAATAGCGTATTAACTACTATTGTTAATTGACACTTAATCAATAGACATTACAAAAAGAAAAAGCACATGAATATCGGTCTTTTAAGACTTGTATCTTGTAGGTTTTGGTCCTATCACTATCTCAAAATATTACATACATTGGCGAGTACGTCAAAGGTGGTTATTCATTACGGATGATTTCTCCAAATTTCACTGAGAGTTTTTTATATATAAAACTAGAAGAATAATTTTTCAAACCGACCATGACAAAAGGTCATCGTTTGCTATTTGCTTGCTCGTGCGTGAACTCTTTTCCGGTATTTTCCTGTAATCACCGCCATCAGTAGCTTAGTTATTGTTTCTAACGTGACCTATTGTTATATTTAGAATCTTTTATATCTACCCCGTAATCCCGGCCGCTGTGACACAAAATTACGATTCTATTTAGTTCTACCTGCGCGCAGGACGATGTGATTACATCAGTTTTGATGCCAGCCTTTTTCCCCGATTCCTGACTTGTGTTGACCTTTCATTTAAACTTAATTGAAAAGCACTCGACAAAGTCAGTTTTCTTTCTTCTGGTTTGAGCCCCATAGCTGTATAGCGACATTGCAATTCGCGTTGCTCCTGTGAATCATTCTATTTTTGTGTTTCAATTGTCCTATCGGTCAGTTTTAAATGTTTTTCCTCGCCGTTTGATTCTTAATGTTTACATATGTACATACGTTCTTTGCTGCACTTTATAGACAGGTTTCATGTATGCAGTTTTCTGGTGAAGTCAGTGTTGTACCGGGTTGAAAAATAATGAAGCAAAGTTATGATAGCTTTAAAGTATATGTATTAAGGTTGCGCAGTCATACCAGTAATTAACGGCATTGTACCACAGCAGAATTCAGGGCTTCTGCAAGAGCTCACAAACTGTAAATTTCCTTCTCTTTTTAGGCGGTAAAACTTTTTGTCTGGATGATGTCTTGTCAAGACAATGTGCGCTTCAATACTGACAGTGCCCTGATTACGTGCTACAATAAAATTTTAGTCGTCCTCGATAAGCCTGCGTAAATCGCAATCTGGATTGATCCTCGAGTGCTTTCGATTTGGCCCGTCCCATTCCCTAACACAATTCCTGACGGTCCCTGAATCCGAAATCGTAAAATAATAATTCAGCTTTCCGAGGGGGGTTGGGGCAAAAATTTCACTAGGGCTTTTATTCTCGACCCTGATGATTCAAAACCCGATTTGAAAAATTATCTTTTAAACCCGACCACTTGAACTACCGAGTGCGCTCCGAGTTATCTTCAAGCCACCAATTGGAGACGCCTTTCATTTCGGTCGCACTTATCTTTATTCATCATTGGTGGTTGTGGTGTTTTGAATTATGCAGTGAAGCCTCCGTTATTTTACACCCGAGCTGCACTTATGCCAACGCCCGAGAATCATGGTAGGCTTCAGCTTGATCAATATGTGCTGTTTCTTCACTCATAAGCTGAATTTCCGCCGTTGGGATACTCTGCAGACTAGGCAGCCAAACATCGGGATTGATTTATTTTGATGCGGCGTCGCTATAGCTCATCTCCATTTCTGGCGCATCGGCGGTGGCCGGAGTTAGACCAACACCGCACCGTTATCAGTAACTTCCATAATTCTCTGTCGAATACATGCCGTAGACCAAACATTTCGCTGGCTTCTTTCAGCGATGAGCATGCCACATTGGTCCGAATTTTGAAAAATTATTCATCCCACTTGTTATCTGCAGCTTTGAAACGGTATTTTTAAGTGGCTTTATTTGAATTCTTTTTCTAGGTAATGCTCCCTTTGACAGGCTCTATGTAATGCTAATTGGCAAGGCTTTTGTCATTATTTTCGTATGCCTGTAATGTTGATGTACTTCATTGTTCATATGAAACTGTGCCTCTATGCAATGTTACTTGTTTTTTTTTTTTTAGAATGTGCATCTTTGTACTCAGTATCAACGCGATGTTTGCTAATTGCTTATAGCTACTGTATTATACTCTCTTTTGGCAACGTGACTTTATGATGTTCTAAACGTTGCCCTCTTTATTCAGTGTTCATATGTGCCGTAAGTCGAGTAAATCTAAATATCACTAAAGAGACCAAATGTCGCATTGGGCAGCTGTGCTGTCCTCTGTGGGCAGAGGAAATTAGTGACCGACTCCCCTGAGGGCGTCGCGCCACCGCTCGCGTGCGTGTCCCTGACTTTTAGCGAGCCGCGCCGCCGTATCAAAGCCTCGCAAAAAGCTTTCCCTATCCCATCTGCCGGAAACCGGAAATTCTAAAAGCAAAATGTGAAATGCGAATGTCCGAGTGAAATTAAATGCTGTCATGGACAATGGTCGGAAGTTGTTAGTTTTCTGCGCCCGTGACTTCATTTGGTGACGGATTTGTACTGCACTGTATATATATATATATATATATATATATATGCATGTCGTGTTTAGCATTGAATTGTGCAAACGAATTATAGGAGTACCTTTCTAGAAAATATTTCTTTTTACTGATTATTGTACGCACAAATTCTCTAATTAAAGTAGCAAACAACTCTACCAGATACACTTCGATTTTGGTGCTAAGAGACCTGTAGTGAGCGTTCTCTATTTTCTACTATAACAACTGTACTCTGATATCACTGACCTCTCTCAAGCTACGCTACGCTAATAGACAGTATGGTGAGTAGTGTAAACGGAAAGACGATAAATAGCCACGGAAATGTAATCAGTTGTTCCTCCTGACGTCCCTAACAGTTCATGTAAATTTCATGATTATTCGTCCGTAACTTTTTAATTCATGTTGCTCAGAAACAGGAGAACAAATTACGGCAAAACAAACCTCCTTGACGTAGATAATGAGGAACTTTGTATCGTCTTTGATCTCACAACCAAATGTGTTTTGTTGGAGCATTTAGTTCTATTAATTGGAATTTTCCTTGTGCGTGCTATCCGATGTTCATTGAAACTGAGACACGGTTACTTCTCACAAAGTGCATTTTTTATTCTTACAGTTTACGTTGCAGCTATAGTGTGCCAGCTAAATTACAGTTGTGAATGTCTTTCACGGCGAAGTCCGTTTTCTTTTTTATTGAGTGCAATGGGTACAGCAAAAACATCATTAAATGATTTGCTTGAGGTAGGGGTTTTTAGTGATACAATTATCATTGCTTGCAAAGTCAGTTAGGCATTGCTGTAATATAATTTGATTGCAACCCTGAATATTATTTCTGTACTATGCGTTGAGGAACTGCGAGAGTACGATAGTCTGGGTCTATCTGACGCAGGAGAAAACTCTGTCGTACAGAACTTTATATTAACCTGTTAAGAAAATGAATCTAATCAGACTCCTGCTCAGATTTGCTTCTTTTATTGTAAATATAAACTTGTCGTTATTGAGATTTCTCTGTATGTAGCTTGATCACTATTAAGTCTATAAAATTGTATTTATATTTGAATTCTGTGAGACACGAGATTGTTATGTGGGCAGTGTGCGGTTGTAAATTTTATCGCTATGACGTGGCGTTTTGCGTACATATTAGCTATATTAATACGAACAAAGAAGCTGAGGGAGAACGCTTGGCGTTGGGCCTTTCTGATGTGAATTGCTTGACTATAAAGAATTGTTCAAATAGTCGTGTATGCGTAACTTGCCTTACGTTGGCTTGAGGTAGCTTTAATAAATCCATAACTATTCATATTTATAGGCTCTGAGAAAGTGTGAGAGAATAGGTGAGGCAGCTTCACTACGTTTGTTACTTGGTCATTAATAGGTTTCCCTTTTTGATGTTAAATGTAGATGGATTAGCGTTATGTGACGTGGATTTAACGCTCTGCGAAATTTCTTTATAGAGAAGTTCTAACATTGCTTTCGTGGGATGTATTATTTTTTTTTTCGCAACTAAATGTTCAAACCTTGAAGGGATTTATCGTTTAAAGTTTGTACAAATAACCTACAAACAGTAGACACCCGCAGGACGGATACACTCGCGTTAGTCCCTTAACGGGCCGTTGTGTATCGTCGCCATGTACGTGGCATTCCTATGTGGTGGTGGTCGTGACCGCCGCTATCTGCGCCGCTAATGTTGGTATCACAGCTACGACGCTCTCTATCGCTACCACGACTGTCAGCCATGTCGTAATGGCGCGTTGCTATCGACGGATCGCTGTCAATCGTGACTTCTGTAGCGACATCTGAGGTTATTTTCGCGATTAAACTTGTACTTTTGAGTGGTTCGGAAATTTTTGGCAGCTGTCGTGCGCTGCTGTTCGATTTGTATTCATGGAAACAAATGCGGCGGGCGTCCTGAATGCAATGTCCTACTGGAACCTCCAATTTCTTCTTGACCTCGGCTCTTCCGAGCTTGGAAGCTGCACGAGAAACCGCGTGTCAAGTTTCATAGATTTTTTTTAAACATGCTACTGGAACTGACTGAAATACATTTTATTAGTGTTAATGTAAAAGTGTAGCATTTTTGTATTGATGTTTGTTTTCAGCGGTTTTTGTACTCGGATTTAGCACTGCTTGTACTTGCATATCCTGTACCTGTTGTAACCCTAAAAGACGCTGGGACGTGGGCTTATAGCTTTGAAAGACGGAAATTTAAGTTTTGAGTTATCAACTAATATTATCTCTTGCAGCTGGGTTATATCGGATAGAGACGAATAACGAAGCCACGCTGAGCAGTGTAGTCTTTTGGTTTCCATAACAAATTCTAAGATTTTTGGCAACCACTTCTTGCAAAGCTACCGACGAGTCTTGGAGTCTCTTGATATTTCAAGTGAAACCTCCATTTATTAATGTTGTGTCAGACTGACGTTCTTGTAGGCGTGACTAATTCAAAGCTCGATCACATTTTTTGCTTGTTTTTTTATGGATAGTTTCTTTACATTAATTAGCCAGTAGCACAAAATACGTACGGTATGTGCGGAAGTTTTAATTACGCTGGCGTAATGCTGTTTCTTTTTAACCCTGTACCGATCGGCTGAAAGACGCCTTCGTAAGAATAGCATTCTGGAAGTAACCATACATGGTCATTAGCCCGGTAAAGGTTAACCCTCTTTTCACCATGCTGTTATATACTTATATTGCTTCGAAGGTGCTTTGTTCGATTGTATTTCTACGCGGGAAGAAAGCCGTTATAGCGCCGTAACAGAGCTTGATTAAAATAGCTTCAGACAATCAGCTTCACAGTGTTAGAATTGCCCTGTGCCGCGGTATTTGTCGGCTGCTGAATTATTTTCACTGGCGGTGGACAGATGTTCCGGAGCTGTCGTTTTTGCCCATTGATAACGATTTGGTTTTTAGTAAAATGTCTGTATGGACTATTTTTGTGTGGCTCTTTATTTCGAGGATCAGAGCGTTGATGTTGAGTGGCTCTTAGACTATACCCGTCATCCAGAAGTTTTCCAGAGGCTTCAGGTCCTCTATTTATATATAAACTTTTCTATTCGTCCTTGTAAAGCGTTTTTTTTCACCTAAATATATATGATACGCAGTGAAGCATATCGTGCGTTCAGGCTTCGTGTAGAAACAAAAGTGACCCTCTGGCGTGTGTGGTGGTTTTTATTCTCACAGCGTAGCTTTTAGGCGGCCCGTCATAATCACAGAGGTTGCACCCAGTAAAGAAATGCTGCTGCTGCTTTGGGTGATTTACGATCCGAAATTCAGCTATCGAAGTTTCGGATCTGCACCCTGTCTATTTCGCACCTTCAGTTTGTGGTCTTCAGGATGATAGTGACAGCTTATTTTAGAGCGCATTTGTTCACGTGTTTAATGCATTCTAACATTTACGAAGGTAGGTATCACTGGGTCGCCTCTGTACATATATTTCAAATAAGTGCGCTGTGTTATTTGTATAGCGTCGCATTTAAAGCTTTTGTCACTGCGGTATCTCATTACACCAGTCGTACGTTAAATTTATTGTTCTCTGTCGAAACTGCTGCAATGGCTCAGGTGACCAATTGATTTTTTTATTTAATTTTTTTCTTTTTTTTTTTTGTTAAATTTGAAATTGAATCATTGGTGATACTCTTCAAATACACTGCTCTCTTGTCGTGTCTTATCTTTTCTGTAATTGATACATCATCTACGCTATTGTAATTTTATCAAGAGTGTTTCACATGTAGGACAATCGCATCTTGGAAAAACTACCAACCAAACAAAGTACTATATATCTGTCGGTGCTAATATGTAATAACGAAGCACTGTGCTAAAAAAAAGAATAAATATCTCAAGGCTGTTACGGATTAGAATAAGTAAAATTAGTGCCCTCACCGACATCCACATCTCGCAGCATACCGCAGTCTCGCGCTACAAGAGTTCGACAGTCTTCGAGCGAAGACCCTCTGGACAAAACCTCCACTGAATCACGAACAGACATTGCGGACCCCCAACGTACAGTACGCTCGCCTAGACATGCTTGCTGTAGCCTCTCTACATATAAAACAAGGCTTGAACGATACTGTAAGCTGTTGATTAATGTATCATCCGAGTACAGAGTTTAGACGTCATCGTAAGAACGATGCCGGTTGTATCCTTTAACTACTACTGTGATCACGGTACGAGGATACCGTTACCGCAGTATCCGGACAGCGTAAGAAACCATCCCCGCCGCGGCCACGGAGCGCGGAACTGTGTCACCATTCGTAGGAAACTGAGGCGACGCGGCATTTCACATCTTCTTTGTTGTTACGTCTAGAAGAATGCCAACACAAATAGCAGCACTCAACCGCGGCAAAAAGGTTCCCATTTGAATCTGGACCGTTTTTGCAATGCGTGCTAGCAGACCTGTCGGGGCTTTCTTTGGGACCTCAAAGAAAGCGTTTAGGGTCAGCGCTTTGTGGAAAGAATGGTGTTGCAGCCGTCCCAGTGATTATTGTAGTCTTCCGTTATGGTGGTGCTTCTGCCGTCCTAGTGATTATCGTGGTCTGCTATTTTTGGCCCCTCCGTATGGTGGCGCTGCAGCTGTCGCAGTGATTAGTGTGCTCTTCCATTCCCAGATGGAATTCTTGGTCACCCCTAAAGCTAAAACCGGAAAACAACTTCTGGGGCAGCCGAAACTCTCGCTAGCCGTCCCAGTGCTTGTAGTGGTCTTTCTAATGGTGGGGCTGCTTTCTTTCTACTCGACGAGTACTCGTTGATAAAATATCCGCACCATCTATTCAGTTATTCAACAGGAAAATTTTGCCTCTGCAACAAATAACTTGTTAAGTAAATGTCTATATTTCATTCATTCATTAAGAAAAAATCGACAGAAAGTTTTCAGCAGACAGTGGGTTAAAGCCCATATATGTTCGGTTATTTTCCCTTCATGTACCAACGGCGTAAGGACGTCAGTGCATGCAGCGGTAACTATTTGATAGCAAATCTTTGCAGTATTCTTTCTTCATGGCCAGAAAATAATTTTTTGTATGTAGTAATGAGGATGGTAATCATATTTTGGCATGTTTCTCATTTAAGTATGGCACAAAAACACTGCTCTATGTTAAGTAAATAGGTTCATAGGCAGATATCTATTTTTATTAATTCTATGTGTAATGACGAATAATAAAAAAGAAATGTGTGCGGTAAGTAGGTCGATGGAAGTCCTGCCGCCCCATTTAATGTGTGCAGTATCTGTCGATCAGCGGTATAGGTTTTGGGTGCATTTTCCTGTTTCTTTTATCCAAGAGTCCTGATATTGGCGCGATATGTCATACGGTTGCCATAGCGACACGTGTGTCAGCATTTTATCGTGTTTTATGTTGCCACAAATCGTTCGCATTATCCTCGCCGTTGGCGAGATCGCCATAATGATCAGAGAAATCGGATAGATCCGCGCTACTGTAATACGTCCAGGATAAGACGGAATATTTTAGCATTCGGTAGCCGCGGAAATGCGCGGGGGCTGCGGCACGCGTTGCCAAGGTGTCTTGTATATCTGCTCAGTTATCAGGGAGACATTGTGTGTATGGCGTGTGTGGTGAACGGAACTTTTTGTTGTTGATTCGGTGGTGCAGTACGTTGGGTTCAGCCCGTGGCAAGAGGCTTCCTTAGTTGTTTAGTTTCGCCCTGATGTGGAGGAGCTAAAAGGGATTGAATCACGAACCGGCTGGATTCGATAAAATTCTGTGTGTCCACGCTCAATCTGTCTGTTCTCCGGGCATATAGTGCACCTCCGACTGTTGTGCCACTTGTACGATTTGTCTGTCAGTGCAATGACGAGCGGCGGGATGTGAGTGTATGGACGGACTATCCATTGTCTTGTTTGCTTACCTTCATAGCTGTTTTTTGCAGTTGTTGCGCAAATTGGTTTTTCTACTTGTATTTCTCATTTTCCCACGTGTCCTTACCCTACGTGTGTGCGACCCCTGCTTTATGGCCACTACATCTATTTTTTTTATCCTTTTCCTTTGTTGAAACGCCCTTCTCGCTCGTTCTAAGGCAGCTGGGGAGTCAACACAAAAGTATTTTTCTCATTCATTATCTTTTTCACATTTTTTCTCACAAAATGACGCTTGTTCTTTGAATGCAATTTTGTTAGGAACTGTAGAGCTTAACACGCCGTTCAGCCCTACAGCAACACCGACATGAACACTTCTTTCGACAGGCGTGTACTGACGCGCGGCAGAATGTATGTATGTATAACATATTTGTATTGAACTGGAAGACGGCAGTTCAGAGCTCTTACCTTTGTTGTACACACACGTACTTTAAGATTCGTGTTTTAAACGACCACAATTTTAAATTTGCTATAGATTTAGTGATGATTAATTGTTCGTTATTTACCATACTGGACTGCTATTCTAGTAGCAGCGCGCCGCGCGAAACGGATGATGCCCGTAGTGCTGTGTAATGGTTTTTACAGCGTACTCTCGATTGTACGCGTGCCTTGTACAGCTTGCTGCTTCTCCCCTTCATGGATGGAAACGTAATCTACCACCCCCCCCCGCTCCTTCTGGAGACGTAACCAAATGACCAGCAGTGTGGCCGGTACCTGCCTGCCTGTCGACGTGACGTCATTTCCTGCCCTGTGTGCGCGAGCCGTGGTCCCCTACTTCCTGCCCCGTGTGTGACACACACAGTTCCAGTCCGCACCGTTGCCATAGCTCCTTATCGTCCAGGCTCCAGTCAGTGGGATGAACTGTCAATGCCTAGGCGACTCTTCGGCGTGTTTTCTTGGAGACCTGTAGTAGACGGTGATCGCGACGCATTTGCATTTTTCGCTTACTGCTTGTTCACTGTTTCGATTACAGTTAGCACCTTAGTTAGAATACTGTTTGGAACATAATGGCGTCTGCCTCGATATTGTATCTGCTATTGTATTGAATTATTCTTCTGCAACGCGAATGTTGACATGCATTTGACTATGGTTGAGCCTGACACTGCTTCCTTTCCGCATGTGTTCGTGTTTTTGCTTCGCCTTTGAGATCAAAATGATAAGGTGTATTCCGTCTTGGCGCTTTTTGAACAGAACCCTAGTAATCCAAACATACGCTCCTTCTCTCTAAAGGAGGACCCTTCTATGTATTCACTTTTAATTACTAGATACGAGTGAAAGTCATTGTTAGAACAAGGATGCCGAAGAAAGAAATTGCCGCCGCGCCTCTGAACACCCAGAAATTAGAATAAAAGAACAACTGTCAATGAAATTAGCAAAAGTCATTGTGTTTTGTGCCTCATGTTGTGAGTATAACTGCTGTTGACATCCGCAGCCCTGTCCTACCACTCATCACCGTCCGTTACTCTGCCATTAGCCGGACGGACACCGCGGCCACTCACGGGCCGGAACACGAGGGTTTCCGTCGCGCGCCGTAAAGCGCTCCGGTCACTGGTGCCGTTAGCTACAATATCGAGCTATTTAAAACTGAGCGCACTGCGACTGTGAGGAACAACAGTTACGGGCGGCGCGCAGCCCTCAATTGCCTTCACAGTTGGACGCAACGCTGCCTTCATCGCTCATGTCTTCTCACTGACGTTTCGAGCCACCGACATGGCTTATGCCGGGGGCCATACTCTACAGTCGTACGCTCAATTTTTGGGCCAACGCTTATCGGTATCCTATAGCTACTGAATATCAATGTACGACGTGTGACCGGAACGTTCGAACGTAAATTGTGCGTGTGTTTGCCTAATGTGGCCTCGGAATTAGACATCGAAGAAATTTAATTGTCTCATCCAGCCATATACGTAAGTACTTGTATAGAAGAAATCACTATTGTTGTGTATTGACTAACAGTTTCTAAACGTCAGTGATATGTATGCATTCGTCGTAGCTGCAACTGCAAGCGTATTTTATCAGCTTGTTGAGAGCAAGAGCTGAATGTGTTCAGAATTTAACATAGTCTACGGCTGTGAATTGTGCAAGAAATGCATTTGTTCTAGCAGCTTTCCGCAAAACTGCTAAAATATTGCGGAGGGCACGAGCGCTCGTAACAGTTTATGAAACCTGCCACTCAACAAATGCGTAGCATTTGTATGACTATAACATTGTATTTTTATCATATTTTGTAAATGAATTTGTACCCTGCCATCGTCCTGCATGCTGCAGCTTGGACAGTGTGTGCGTCCGTTCCAGCCACTCGCCTCCGTGCGACATCTGCGCTCACCAATAAAAAAAACCCATTGAGGTTCCGAGCAAATTTACTTTTAGAGCTTTCATTCTGTCTGCGGTTATAGTGAACCATGTTACAAAAGCTTCCATGTGCGCGCTCAATTTATTTTCGAAAGTTTGCGCAGTTTTCCTGGCAAACATCTTAAGAAAAGAAGGCCGTGTGCATAACTGCATTCTGCGGGACGAAACAATGGAAATCTACCAGGCATTGTAGTCTGAGGGCCCTTGAGACAGAACTGTGTTCCACAAGCTCACTTTTGGCCGCAGATTCCTAGCTGTTGGCCATTGTCTGAAGGGAAGCCAGCCGGCCTCTGGTTGTGCATAGCCGGCCTTTCATATCTCCGCCTCTGTTAGTAATTAAAGTTTCATATTTCTAGGTGCCTTTGTGGTAGATGTCATTTATATCTGGAGTGCGGCGCCTGAGGGGAGGAATAATCTTCGTATCCTAACTCTATGGTATTCAACAATGGTGCAAAAAATAAAATACTTTTAACTTACGTTTGTGGGTATTAATTTACAATTCCGTCTTCATATAGTATACTACCGGTATTTTAAAGAACTCGCGTACATGTAACTTCTGCGTGTCGACATTAAATTATAATTCTTTCTTAGTTGAGTTGCATGCTAACGGTATTTAAAAAAACTAACGTACATGCAATTTAAATTACGCGCTTGCCATTTTCAGTGATAATTATCTACTTTTATACTTGAACAATCTTCTATAGGGTACTGAAACACTCCTAATAATTTCGCATGTTGTAATCAGTGCTGAAATTCCCAAATTTTTTTGTTTAAACAATATTTCGAAAAGTGAACACTTGTAAGTTAACTGCTCACATAATAGCTCTGCCTGTTGTGCTCTGTGACACAATTTTAGCACTTATTGAATCTGCATCTTCCGTTTCTATTATGAATCGGTTGACGTCTTCAATGGCAATTGAATGAGTTTTAACTTGAATCTGTGGCACAGTAGTTTGTGGGAACATGTACTTAAAGGCCGTTATATTTTCACCGTATAATTCAAGAAATGGATTAAATACAGAAAACAGTATTGGCTCTAGCTATCGGAAATGAAAGGGATATATTCTTCTGGGTCATTTGCATGCGCCAGTAATTTCACTGCTTTTTGAAACGAATTTTCTTGCTGAATACTACTGTTATTGGATCGATCGTTAGTAATAAGCACACTCCTAGCCTGGCCTTAAACTATTTTATATAACTATCAAACGCCAACATATAAAATACATTAATTAAAAAACTTCCATTGATGCTGTATGCATCTGCAGCACCCAGCACCTGCATCTACCCTTCTGCTGCTCTGCAAGCGGCTTGCAACGCTTGCCTAACAAGAGCCCTACAATGCTTACGAATCAACACCAACACCAATGCAAGATTAACGCAGATTATAACATCAGAGGTACCGTACTGAATCACTGACTATACCTGCAGGATGTTTCGCTAGTCCTTTTACAGGCTAAACAGTTTCCCCATTTCAGTCAGTGAATTTACCGGTTACCGCGCGCTAATCAAAGCTGTCAACGAGTCGAATCATCACAATCCAATACTGGAGTGCACCAGAGACTTCGATACAACCCACGGGAGAACCAAACATGTTTGTGGGCCGTACGTGTCTCGCGATCGCTAGGCTTCGTATAAGGATTCCTGGTCGTGGTATAATCCCTGTGACCTACCCCGCAGTGTGTTAGGTTAGGATAGTTAAGAAAAGATTGGGTAAGGTTCGGTTCAGCTAGAATAGATACTAAACCGGTACCGGAATCAAAGTGAAGTGAGACGGCATTTAACATCGAGAAGTCACATGATCAAATAATCCTGCCTCAGTCATAAACTTTACAGACTTCAGCCCTCCGTGCACAGCGTCTCACAACGCTCCCACGATAAGTAGACGAATTCTGTATATTCAGAGCCATAATACTTGTTAAGCGATTTCTACGGCTACGATGATAGAGCAGCGTGCACGATATGTTTGTCGTTTTTCTATTATTGTAACATTGTCGTTAGATCTCTTGACGAATGTGTTTCAGGCTCTTCAAATAGCAACGCTTTAATATTATACAAGTACATACTTTTTCTTTCAATTTGGCTATGTGAGAACTTTTAATAAATGACTTTCAGGCGTAATATACTACAAAAGCAACGCTACATAATGCATCGTGTCTTATTCTTTCAATGTTCTCTTTTGACGTTTATGTTTCGGGCTCAGTACTAAAATAGCAGTAGTATGATGCACAGTGTAACAGTATCTTTTTTAGACAGTGTGAGATGTTTGTAATCACGCCGTCCTTTAAAGCATCTCGCAGTTTTTTCCATTGTTCGAATGGCGCCTTCCCCTTCCCGACGCCCATTGACTCTCACGGAACCTATTATTCGTCTCCCCTGATCTGGGCCTTTTTTTTTATTTTCGAGCCATTTACCTTGGAGTCCATTACAGCGAATTACACTGAATTACCATTGTGTCTGGATTGCCCTTCTAGTGCATCCATCTATACGTAAATCGCCTCTTTAGCTCCTTTCGTACCGGCCTAACTGGGCCCTTCTCCTGCTTTTGGTGCGCTAAGAAGACCGTCTTTTCGTGCAGAGTTGCGCCTCTGCTGCACAGAGTAACTTATCATTCGGCGTAGAAATGTCTACTTTTGCCTCACAGAGTATATGCAGATCATCTGGTACATAGTTGCGCTTTTGCTGTACACAGTAGCTCTTCATTGGGTACAGAGCTGTACCTTTACCCTACAGAGTAACCCATCTATTGGTACGGATCGATATGCACCTTTGCCCTATCGAGTTGTCCATCGTTTGGTACAGAGCTGTACCTTCACCTTCTAGAGTTGAACTCATCTTTTAGTACAGAGTTGTATCGCTTCTGCGCAAAGTAACCCATTATTAGATGCCGAGTTGCGTCTTTCCCCGCCCAGAGTAGCTCTTCATTTAATACAGAGCTGCGCACTTACTGCTCAGAGTACCGCATCAATGTGACGCAGATTCTTATCTTTTAACGCCTTTTTCCTGATCGTCATAACCCACGTAATTCATTGTTTCTTTGCGAGTCTTCAACCCATATGTCATTGCCACTATAATTCTTATTTTCTTCAACATCTTCGTCTCTTTCCTCTTGCTCGCCGTCTTCACCATCATCTACATGAATCATGTTCTTCACCGTTTCCATCGTCTGCACATCCACGTTCTCTCTCGCGCCCCATCGAAGTCCCTGCAGCGCTCGCACAAGCTGCTGGTGAAGCAGAACGCCGCTCCATAAATCTGTTGGCAGACACAATAGCGCCCGTGACAGAGCGCCGTTGCTTGCTCTTATAGACTCTTTATGGACTTCTGATGCTCAATATAGTCACTCTATGCCGCTTCTCTCAATAAACTCATCAAAGCAAACTGCTCGTCGATAGTCGCGCTTTCTCGCTTTCAAAATGCCTCTCTCGCCAATAAATGTCTTGTTGACAGCGAAGTGGCTGGCCCGTGTTGCTGCGCGTATAATGAACAGTCGGACGCGAGGTCTGAAGCTCTTATTAACGAGCCACACTATCATTGCTGCCGTATACGAGGGTCTATGTTCGTGCATTGCTCTTCATCAAAGCAATATTCGAACGCTTCCCTTGTTGTGATGTAATATATGCTCTATTGACCGTCGTGTTGAGATCCGCACCTGTCCGGTCTCGTGTCGACCTTGCAGAGATGAAATTGTACCGTGTCCCCAGCCTAGTACCTACCTATAAATCTTGGGAATATTCATTAGATCATCCGTCTCT
>LQNS02278183.1:136801-194343 GCA_001587735.2 Parhyale hawaiensis
ATATATATCTTTATATTTAGCTCGCTGTGTGCTGTTTCTCGGGAATATTTCAGTAGATCATTCTTTTCTCCGTGTCCGCTCTTGCTGAAAGAGAATAAATTATTGTCATGCGTATACGGACTGTGCTGTAGCTAGAGCAGATTTCAGTAAATCATCCTTTCTATCGGTGTTGCTACTGAGATGAACGAAGTTATTGTTCCCGATATAAGAACCGTACCATCGATTGAATATCTCATTAGACGTGACGCTTCTATTCGCGCTACTACCAAGATATATAGGAAATTGTTCCCCGTTCCAGCTACGCTATATCCCTAGTTGATATTCCAGTAGATAATTCGGATCTCTATCCGTGCTATTACTGGGATGAGTCTAATTGTTCCAATAACTTTTATGTATAGAAGTGCAGGTGGGCTATTGTAAATTTGTCCTTTGTTGCTATAAGCATTTTTGTGCTTAGCTTCTCTTCATCCGAGCGTTTCTTCTGCGTGGCTCACACGGTCTTCTCTGCATCGAGTGGTAGCCTTCACGGCGCGGTCGATTCTTGTAGTACGTAGGCTTTGTTTTCTCATTTTCGCTCTGAGGCATCGCCATACTTACTGTTCTTGACTAGGTAGCTTCTATACACGCGGTGCCCCTTATGAGTGAGAACTTCGCCACATTTCAAAATACGATTTTGCTTTCTCACGAAACATATGCAGTGTTGCCGTTTTCTTGAGCCCTGCGTTTAAAAAGGAAAAAATATCTGCCGTGTGGGAAAATTTGTGATATTTAGAGTTGAGTTGCTGGCAAAAACTTAGAAAAAACACACATCGAATGCAACTGATCAGTGGTTGTTGTGCATTGATACTTGAATTGTGTATAACCTTTATCATTCCATACATATGGCAAAATGCTATGCCTTTCCGCAAGGGTGGATAAACACTACGTATATTCAACTTTGTTGGTTACATCAATAATAAAATTAGTTCCAGGAAAGGTTCTATAGCCTTGCAATGTGAAACGATGTGACATTCCGGCTTCTAATCCAAAGCGACTATCTATCAGCTCTATCTCTTCCGCTACATGCGTGCCTCCTAACAGACCGCGTCCAGTTATCCATGTGTACTACAGCAGTAACTTATCCAGACGCCATAACAATCGGATATACAGTGTGTAAGTAGGTACTCGTATATTCCACATTGTGGCATTCCAACATGCGTAACATGTCATGGTGTGTTGCAGTGCGTCTATGCATATAGTCTGCGTATTACGACTAGCTTTCGGTAATACATGCTTGCTTATAGGGTCCTTAGCTCAACTGCTCTTTTATTCAGTGACTAAAGTGCCCAATCGGAATAAAAAAATGCAGTAATTTCGTCATGAAGATCTTTATTGTTTTTGTTAATTGCGGTATGGGTCTGGCTGCAAAATATGCGTCATATCTCTAGGTTTGATCTCCCATTAAATCAACGAAAGTTGTGCAGTCGTGAGTTTGCGAGAGCAAAATTTCCCTCCTCCAAGTAAAAGTGCGAATGCCAGTTTTATAATGCTTGAAAATCAAGTAGCACCGAGAGAATATAGTTGAGTCAAAAGAATTCACCGGAAATAGTTCTAGCTGTATCTTGAATAGGTACCAGCAGTTCAGCCATCAGGTTCGAGATTTGGCGGCAGTATGAACGGAAAATGCCTTTGTCCTTGCTCAGAGAGAAGTTGCAATTGTCCTGAAGAAATTCAGCTAGGGAAAATGGTTCAAGCACGACAGGAATGAAAATTCCATTCAAGATTTAGCGTCGGTCACAATGATTACCAATAGTAAAGGATATAAAATAGTACGTAGTTACTCTCCTAAGCGATGCGGGCTTCAGAAAATGCAGGAGCTCGAGCATATTCCAGAAACAAACAATATTAGTTATTTGTAACTTTGGACTGGAATTTCCTGCTAACTCATGTTGTTAATCAGTGGATGAATTTTTTCCTTTTACTTATGCCATTGTAAAGGTACGTAGTGTACAATTATTGTTGCTCTGAAGTTAAGTTTATACTGCATATATGAAGCTTTTTCGTAGAAAGCGCACCAACTATGTCTTTCCGCTGACTGTCGCTTTATCTGCGGGCGAGTGTGTGTTGCAGCATAAAAGTACTACTGCAAGAAAGTGCGTTTTGAGTGTAAACTGGCCACATAAAGTTGTTGTTCTAGCCAGTACACCAACTGCGTCTCTCAGTTGACTGCCCTCTAGGGTGACTGCGAGGTGTGTATGCTGTTGCCAGCATCGGCATTACTATGCGTGTCTGTACCGTGTTTTGTATTAGATTCTCTGAGTAGACTCAATGAGCTGTGAAACATTGAGTT
The DNA here is from genome assembly GCA_001587735.2 of Parhyale hawaiensis. Lineage (NCBI taxonomy): Eukaryota > Metazoa > Arthropoda > Malacostraca > Amphipoda > Hyalidae > Parhyale > Parhyale hawaiensis. Next base: position 139,131 of record LQNS02278183.1, read on the forward strand.
AGGACCCTCGAGCGGCGCGGCAGTTGCGCTCTGCCATCTGTTCCCTATCCTGCTGCGCCAAACCTGGGCGCTTTGTGCAGAGACAGTTCTGTGCGAATTGGATTTAGCATTAGTTAGGCTTTCGGGACATCTATCTCCCTGAGCCTTCTTTACACTTCCTTTGGTTATGCTACTCCCAACTAATAATCTTTGTTTTACCTTTCTCGACTCGCTGTTTTTATGCGCTGCTGTGGTTCTGCATAGTTGCCCCTTCTTACTGTTTATGCTCAATGGCTCTCTCGCTTTTAGTTTACCTATTTTGTAACTCTGTTACCGTGCTGCAAAGTATGCGTGCTGTTCATTTCTTTAGGATGCCCCGTTCCCTCTCTAGTATTGCATTACTCTTTTACTGAAAGCATTTAATAGTATGCACGTCTAGTGGGTCCGCTTCAGACGTGTAAGTGACTTTTAATTTGTGCACTTTGTAATACTGCCACATTCTGTGTTCGCGTCACTTCTCCTTAGTTTGTAAATTCGGCACAATTACTTAAAGTCTTTACCATGGCTGAGTTATCCAGACAGTAGCTAACTATAGATTAAGCTTATCTTGTAATAGCATTAAGAATAGAATACTTTCACTCCCATGGAGAAATGCATGATCTTTCTTTCCTTGTTGAGATGCATGGCAGGATTTTATGAAGACAGACTACCAAAATTTTGACCATGAAGCCGACAGTTAGTTTCTTTCGTAGCTTTCTTATGCGCTGTCGGGAATGCATCTATTTGCATTAGCCTGCATCTGATAATATTATAAAAGAGGCTTTGCGTTCGCTGGTTACAGTTTTTATCCCTCACAAAGTTTTGGCATATTTTGTGGGGAATTTGCATGGAGCGAAGGAGCGCTCAGTGGCCCGAGCTTCTTTTGTTGTTGAATCTGCGAGCTTTGGATCGACCGACTGCCTTCAGTGTATTGCTGCTGCCCTTAGAATTACGAAGGCAACAACAAACGAAGTTACTTGTATAGTAGGTTATGGTACCTCTGATTATGCAAATACAATTATTTTTACTTTGTTTTTCTAGATAAGTGTCTAACTTTGAAATATCAATATTAACTAAATGTATGGCTATGTTGCAAATATAAACAGCACTTGTTAAATAAATATTTAGCCATTTGCTAAGTTTATCATACAATTTGCTTATTTACGAGTTTTTACTGTTGCCTCAGATTATGTTACAAGTTAAAAACAAGTCATAAAGAGGAAATAAATAAAAGTGAACAGGAATATTTTTATTAAACGTCCAAAACCAAGAAATTATAACCAAAACAATTCAATAAACAGTGAAATAAGTGTTCAGTAGCGGTAAACATAACAAGTTAATTTTGAGCATGGCACCCCCCATTTTTCATTATTTTTATAAGGCGATTTTCAACAGACTTTGTCAGGTTTGATAGTTCAGATGGTGGAATAGAATCTGCAGCTGTATTACTGCATTCGACAGGCTTACATTGCTCGAAAACTGCCAACCACCTTCATAGACCTTCTTTTTGATCATTGCCCAGATGTTCTCAATGACATTCAAATCGGGGCTATTTGCTGGGTATGTCATAATCCTTTTTGATTTAAATCCTCTATCCACAAGCCAGTTTGCAGTGTACCGTATTGGTGTGAGGGCGCGTTATCGTGCTGAAATACCAGTGTGGATATGCGTGCTCATCAAGCCATGGAATCAAGTTGGCTTAAAGAAACTGATTGTACCTTTCTGCGTTCAGTTTAACTCCTGCTACCACTTCAAATGGACCTATAAGGGTGTCACCTACTATCCTGGCCTAAAACATTACACCTCCACCCCCTTGTTGACGCTTAAGCCGTGTCTGTTGAGGTTGGTCATGGAGGACCCATCCAGACGCCCATCCACCTGGACCACCAAGAGTGGTTCTGCATTCGTCAGCAAATCTAACATTGGAGAAATCAGTTTTCATGTTCTCATCAGCCCATTTGACCCTATTTTCTTTATGAATTTTTGTTAGAAGTGGTCATTTAATTGCCTTTTTCACTATCCCTTGCTTCTGCAGAACCTCACATCTTGTCTTCTGTTTAGTATTGGGGCTCCAGCGTCTTCAAATATCGCATTACTTGTAGAAAGTTGTTTTCTAGCCATAGAAACCGTCAAGTGTCGCATATCCCGAGCAGGCAATTTCCTCGTAGAACTCCGGTTGACCTTACCTTCAATTGCATAAGCCTTAATTATTCGGTGATCACGCTGTAATTCCTTTTAAACTTCGACTATTGTCTTTCCAGAAGCCAATAACGCGGTCACTTTGGTTTATAGTTACAACATACCTACCTGTGCACTAACCAACTATTAACATTTCAAATTTTTGACACTCATCTTGAAAAAAAAGTAAAAAAAATTGTATTTGCATAATCAAAGGTAACATGCTGTATTGTTCTGTGAAAAAAAAATGAGAGAAAAGGAATATTACTACCATGCCGTATTTGTTCTGCCTCTGTAGACGTGTTTGATCTGAAGATGTCGTATAACTCGATTTTTGCATAATTGCCTTAAAAAAAGTCGTTTTGTTCTGTTATCTCTCCACAATCTATATAAATAACTATTGAGACAAGTACCTATGTGTAGAAGTGTTTACATGTGAAAATCACCTCTTCACACGGATAAGCATGGAAAGGAGGGCATGATTCTTGGATTTGGAGTAAAAAGTTTTAATAGGCATGACACAGACATAATGGAGAAAAAAACAGTGCTTCGTATAATAGTGGCTTAAAAGTTAAACCCAAGTTAAAGGAAAGTTATGTTCTGACTCTTATAGACTATATGGACTGTGCACGGGGTTAGCGCGCCAGGTCCTGCGATGTGTTTCTGGCCCTGAGCGAGGCATGCAATACATGCACTCATGATCAGCCTCTTGGATCGCTCCCCATCGTTCTCTCCTTAATTGATAGACTTCAAAATAGAGGCTTTGTGTTAGCTCTGGCGCTTCTCCCGAGGTTCTGTATAAATTTGCTGCAATCTTCATTGATTTTTTTTGTTGATTTTGTTAAGGCTTGAAGTTTGTGAAAGGGTTCGAGGAGGCGTGATGGACGCCGCGACTGTTTCTTTGTGCTTTAGGACGGCCGGCTGTTGCTCCATTCTTTGACATAATGGCGTCAAAAGCCCACTCGTCCATCCTTGGGACGCTGCATGCTTCTAACAACTTTTCGGATCACCTTTTTCACTCTTTGGACTGCCACTTTTTTTAGATTAAGTGTTCTACTGAGAATGCGTGCTTTTTTTAGACAATTTTGGGTTTGTTGCAGAAAGATGTTTTAGCCATCTCTTGTAGAATACGAGTACGTAAGCCACCTTCTTGGAATTTAGTGCTTCTTGCAGCGAGCTCACTCACTCTATGCTTGTCCCTCTGAGTGAAACATGCACAATTTAAATATTCTATTGGCCTATGTCTTGCACCGCAGCCTTACTGAACCCTTAAGAATAAAATATTATATACTTTTTGTGTGTATGTATATGTTCGGTTGAAAATACGCCACATTTCATTGTTATTATATCTTTGTTCACTTTTTCCCAAAGCACAAGTATTTATTACAAATAGTTCTGTTTGATCGATGGGTGAGCTGTCCGAACTTGAAAGTTAGTGCATCAAGTTGTTCGCAGCTGCGACTTTGGTTGTTGCGACGCGTTTAACCATTTCTGATGGTCAACTTCTGGCAGAGGCCGTAAAACTTGACGAACCAGATACCTAGAAATGAGTAGTCGATGCCGTACTGCTAATCGTACGACTCCGAACAATATGTCTCCGTGTCGTATCTTAGCCGTGCTCGTCCTATTCAGAAGCTGAAAGTGGCCTATTTCAACAAAGAAGAATGTGCGGAAATCTCGGTTCGATCGCTCGAACTTGGTGTGTTGCATACACATGATAATTACCATAACGTCTATTCACGCCACATCACTAACATAATGAACAAACGCTGGCATTTTGTACCGTTTATATTTAAAACTTAGAGCGGAGCGCAGACACTAAGCACTCGAGTGTCAAATGTTGGGACCGCATTCATTCGACCGAAATGAATGCGCACCACACTCAGTTCGGGGGGTCGACCTCGGTCTGCTGCATAATTAATTCGCCCCAGCGTAAATTCATCCGCATATCTGCTGCAGTCGATGCACATTTATTTATTTATTTATTGTTACCCCGCCGCACAGTCGATGCACAGGTATCTCAATTTAGATATATACTCGAATTTTGTTAACTGCAACTCACCCTGGCGTGTGTTTTAACCATATTTCTGTTGTAGTAAATGAACGCACAACCGGAATGCAGTTCCGGTAGTCGAATTTGGTTTACTACACATAGACAATTCACCCAATTATGCATATATTTATCGAATATTTCTACTACAAAAATGTGTTTAAATTCTCAGTGCGGGAAGTCAAATTTACTTTACTGCATATAGACAATCGGATCACCCATCATATCCCGTACTTCACCCATTTTTTCTACTGTAATAAATGCTCGTGGAGTCTCAGTTCGAGTATTCGAAACTTCTCTCGCTCTCCAACTTTTGCTCGCCGCCGACTGTGCATCACTTCAGCGACGGTGATTTTTTATCGCCGACAAAGTTACGCGGCGCTGTTTGTCTACAAAATTAATGCACTCGCCGCCAACAACATAAAAGTTTCCCCAGCATTGGTGCCCGAGTTCAAAGAGCGTCAATATTTGGGTGCAATTGGCTGTATTGACGAACTGAAGTTTATTTGCATTGTTTAACGCCAGCGCAGCAACTTTGTTTTTCCTGGGCTTACGTTTTTTATTTACCGCCTAAATTAATGGAAAAAATTTGTTTAGCCAGTGAATTAAATTGAGATCATTCACAACAAATTATGAAGTCCATCAGGTGAACAGCATTATGCCAACTTCTTTTTACGCATATTGTTAAGTTTTTTTTGTAGCATAAAGAATAATCGTATATTTTGTGCTTGTGGAGGTCAGGAAGCATATTTGAGCATCTAAGAATATAGAATTAGCAAATAATATAAACCTTAGTGACGTTCTTTGTGACCGGAAGCTCCCATATTGTACATATATTAAATTACGTACAGCGTATTGCTTATATGTAGCATCGTAACCAACTTTTAGCAACCGTAGTTGGCTGTAATATGAGTTACTGTAGTACTGTGTCTTTTCGTGATTATTTTCGATTGTTGAAAAAGCAGTTTAAATGATGTATTTTTTTCATGTAGATAGTTTTCGACCCTCCAGCTCGAAGAACTTTTCGAGAAAACGGCGTAATACGAAAGTTCGCCAACAGCAGAGAACAGCTTCTATTTGAAATAACAACCTTCTCCGTCACCAGTATACTAATTATATAATAATTATTTAACATGCAAGACACTTGAGATGCTCTAATGAGATGAGTGTACCGAGTCATTATTCTTAACTTACGCTGGCTTGCGGGTGAGATGTTGCGTATATTTCAAGCGGCGCTCTTCTTCGCGTGACGTTTTAAATAACTGCTCCCATTTACTCATCAACGCCAACACAGTTGTAAAAGGTCGCACGGTCGTTTTTGTCTCTGTGAAACTTTAGTTGCGTAGGCAAAGTTACGCGTAATTGTGGCAGTTAACCTTTTAAGCGCTCCTGATGTTATCTGTCCCATTGAGTAGCTTAGGAAAAGTTACATGTAACCGTTGCAGTTAACCTTTTAAGCGCAAGTGATGTTATACGTCATTCAGTACCTTACCTTATGGGTCTTCAGACGAAGTCCAGGTGATGTTTCACACTTCACTTCACGTGTGTGGAGTGACAATGCTGGATGTCTTCTGAGGAGCCGCAGGAGCGGAAGAAGAGTTACATGTAACCGTCCGAGGCAGTTAATTTTTTGAGCGCTCTTGATGTCGCGTCATCCACTTGCATTGACTCTCCTAATCATTCTGCTTATCTTACGAGTGGGGACCTGTGTATGTGTTTACCTTCACTAAGCTTGACAGATGTCTGCGTATTCTCACTGAGTAGAGTAAGATGCAACTCACTCAAATGCCATGTTTTAACTAAAACCCTTAGAAATAAAATGAAATAATTCTTGCCAATTTTGATGAGAACTGTGTAAATTTCCAAAAGTATTTAGCGTTTTCCCCTGCGCTTTCGTACCGTTAAGCAAGGTTTATTAGCAGGTAAAGTTGAGGAGCTCAAATATTTTTCCTGCATGGTATGTATCGTGTTATATTTGCTAAAAATACCCAGCATGGTTTCTATAATAATAGTTACCTCCGCCAAGGAGGTTATGTTTTTGTCGTGTTTGTCTCTCTGTTATTCTGTTTGTCTGTTCGTCTCTTTGTCTGTCACCAAGATAACTCAAAAAGCTATGGACGGATCATTTCGAAGTTTACAGGGATTGTTGGGCATGTTAGCAGTAACAAATGATTAACTTTTGGTGAATATCCGCTCACCTCTCTGTTTTTTTTTTTTTTGTTTGCCTATTTTTTTCTTAACTCCATAACTGGAAAAGTAATGGATGGATTGTCATGAAATTTATGAGTTGGGAGTAAATGACCAAATTTTTGTGATGATCTGTCTGTTCGTTCGTTTGTTTGTCGTTACGTTTGATTTTATGCTTGTTAGCACAATAACTCGAAAAGTTATGGATGAATCTTGATGAAATTACAGGAGTTGTTTCTAATGTTAAAATACATAAATGATTAAATTTTAGCAATCATCGGTCTATCTGTTTGTGTGTTTGACTTATGTTTGTCAGAATGTTTTTAGCAGCATAACTCAAAACGTTATGAACAGATCATTGTGAAAATTACAGGAATTGTTAATATGTACTATCAAAAGGCACAAATGATTAGATTTTGGTGGTGATACGAAGAAAATCACGGTTCCACAACCAATTTGGATTTTCCGTTATCGTTGCCTTGCTTGGCGGAGGTGTGCGCTCTCAGAGTGCTCTCTAGTTTTTTATATTTTTAGCTGCCAGGACCCTCGAAAATTTCACTATAGCTTTGATGTGAACTTCAACTTGAACATAAGCTGTACGGATTATTGTTCATTTTGATGTACATACTATACTGTATATGCGGTAAGGCTTTTGCATTTGGTGCAGTGAGCATTTTCGAAATGCTTTAACTCATTCATGGTTGTGGAAAATCATACAGATCCTTGCGTATTGTATCTTGTAAATGGTAATTAAAAGCTGGTGACTTCATTTGTTAACTCAAACTTGCTGAGGTGAGTAATTATTGAATACTAAAATAGGTATTTCATGATAAAACAAACGTTGTCGTCAAATAATTTTTTCCGTATTTCCTAATTCGTGTTCGCAGGTTCTGATCGCTTTGATCGTCTGCTTTGAAACCACGAAACGAAAACGAGCTTCCGTCCTAAAGGAGTTTAAGCTGTATATGGGAGGGAAAATTTTTGAGCAATTGTTAGTATAATAAATTTGAACCACTTCGACCCAAGGTATAACTGACTGCGAAACCTGTTCGTACAAAGACTTGCGACGCCATGCGCTTTGTAGAGCGCAGTACTCGTGGTTGCTAGAGCAACATGTAAATCATTTTTGACTGTAGGTACCTATGTATACCAAACCTGAAGCGGCATCTCCCGACACCCTGCGTCTTCCCCTCTGTACTCACAGGTTGGTTGGTCTCTTGGTGCGGATGCAAATCTTCACTTTGTTTGCCGATGCTTCATTACGGAGTATTGTGCCGCTGTGTTTACTGCAGACTTGCCGGCTCTGGCTGGCTGCAGTTTTTCTTATCACTGCAGCGCTAAATAGTTTGGCGGAGGTGATGGACTGGTGCCTTTTAAAACTGACGGAGGAAGTGCCGTGCCCGCATCGATGCTATTCTTGGTGNTACGGAGTATTGTACTGCTGTGTTTACTGCAGACTTGCCGGCTCTGGCTGGCTGCAGTTTTTCTTATCACTGCAGCGCTAAATAGTTTGGCGGAGGTGATGGACTGGTGCCTTTTAAAACTGACGGAGGAAGTGCCGTGCCCGCATTGATGCTATTCTTGGTGCTTCGCCAAAGATTTTTTTTTTTTTTTTTGGCGTTTGCTGACTGAAATTCTTCTGTTGCAGAAGTTTGAGTAATGTTTTCAAGGAATATTGTACTACAATAAATCATGACCTACTAAGCTCAAAAATATAGTGTTTTTGAAGATTCTCTCGGAAGTTTTAGAGAATGTAACTACGCGCTACTTCCTGGGTATGTTCACTAAAGCGAATTGGTGAAAAAGAATGTTCCTGTCCTTCACTTGACAGTATGTCGAGAGAAAATGGGATACATGTGCAGTTTTGATCTGTACATACGAATTACCATCGAGCTATCCAATTGTTACCGTGCAAACATCAGGTAATGTTGTATCTTTGCTGTGACTCTCGTTCCCTCTTTCCTCTTGTATCCAATATTCATAAATGGCCATGAAAAATGGATTTCATTTTAGCGTAAACCATTTGCAGCGAAAACAGCAAAAGCATTTTTTCCTGGCCTCGTGCATCAATTGCTATACTGCAGGTATATGCGTGCCTCGAGATCCATGAATTACCTGAAGCTTTGCTTAATTAACAAGTTGGTTCGGAGCTGTTGACTGCATACAGTCCCGAGTTACGAGTGCCATCTAATCGACTTTCGGAAATTGACGATACCAAACATTCAACATCATTTTTACTTCTAAATTATTTTCCAATACATGGATTATGTAGACACTGTTGCAGCTGTGAATGCGAGCTCTGCGATTGGCGTGTTGCTGAACTCTTAATGAATGCGCCCCCCCCCCCAACACGCTTGATGCGGAGTTCTACGAAATGCCTCGTGTATAGTTGCTGCTGTAAAGACGGTGGCGAAGATGTGGTGGTTGACGGATCTGTCGGACCACTTAAGAGGCGATTTCTTTCTTTTCTTTTCCTAGAAGCTTTTTAGAGTAGAACGTACGAGAGTCGGCTTTTGTCTGCCGAAAGTCTTTTCAAATGAGTTTTGAGGGTGAGTGCTAGACAATGGTCTTTCGACAATTGGCTGCGAAGAATCCCGCTGTGAAGAACTTTCTGTTCTTCATTCCAAAGTTCAGGTAGCTGTTCTCGGCGATATGATCGCTGGTCCTTTGCGTGTGAGGAGATAATCTTAAAGCTATCGGTGGGATCGTAAATAAGGAAATTTGTGAGTTTATCAGTAGAGAGATATGGCAATTCTTGATGTAGCTATAGAGCTAGAGTACGTAATTCAATAAGACATAATCAGGAAGATATACTGGCGTTAATTTGGAAAGGAAACGACTTCTTTAAGGAGTGTAAGTATTTTTTTATGTAATGATGTAACTGTTAATGATTTGGTCATGCTACCTAACGATATTTAAAATGGTGTTGAAAATATCTATGCGAATGATTTTTAAAATTAAACAAGGTTAGCAACCGTTGCCTCACCTGCACAACGTTACATAACTTTTATCGTGATGATCACAGTGATGTTAATAAATAATCTTTGTGCAGCGCTGGAAACAGCTGGCTATAAGTTACGTCACTAGGATTTCAATCAAAGGAGCAGACAACTATTGCCGATATATTAAGCCACAGCGAAAGTTAACAGATCGCTGTCTTGTTTTTTTCTTCTATCATTTGTGTAGAACAGAGCGTCACGTGCAGGTGATTGGCTGGGCGTGTTTTATGGGGCATGTATTCTTGCATCTGAATATTATAGGCGATTATCGAATTGTTGGCATTATTTAGAGTAAGGTGCCGCTTCCTGCAAACATCAGAAATTTGTCCAAGAATTTCTGATGTACTCGTATATACATAGCTATTTACTGTAGTAGCTAGCTCACTCATAGGAATCAATTAACAGGCTATTTGTATCGTTATTAAAGCTACACGCCCCGAAGCCTAGGAAGAGGTACCTAAGCCCAAACGAATCTCTAAGCCACCTCTAGACTCCCGAATCACTGGTTACAATAACCACTGTAAACCTCTTTCACGCTTGACTTGAACGCTTGCAAATTCAGAAGTCACACTCGCCTTGTTCCCAATGGCAACTGCAACATTGGAAAAATGTGTAGGTACACTGATGCTTATAGTATTTGATCGGGTCTTCCTTTTGCTGTCAAAACTATTTCGTTTTTTGCGTGTTGTTGTTGCATTATTGAGTTTCCCGTTGTTTTTTTTTTTTTCTTACGTGTGTCTTGTTCCTTCCTCTCCTATACGCTACCGCCTACAGTATTTCAGTATTGTGGATAAGGAGGCTTAAACATTGAATATACCATAACAAAGTAAACCCTTGTACGTATTTATGTGAAGTACAAGGGGTTCTGAAAATGTTCCTCGGAGTTGGCTCTTTCTCCTGTTCCTCACTCTATCGAAATTCTATACAGACGGTAAAATGAAAATTGCGTTGGTATACTGGATATACCAGACGGCATGGGATCGTAGAGGACCTCATGTGCTCTGGTGACTGCGCCGCACAGTAGAACACCCAATTCTCCCACGATTCGTATACACTTGGAAGCGCATCGCTGGGTTCATCTATCCCCCCATCCCCCCCGCCCGCTCCGCAGCTATCCAGGATCGATGCAATATTATGCGTCGCTGCCGCCTTACTTATTGCTCCAGTCAACCTTCAACCGTTCCACCAGCTTGCGTCAAAATTGGTTTTGGTAGCGAATGAAGTTGGGCCAGTTGTATTGAAAGGAAGCGGTGTGTCAGGTAAACAGGAGCAATAGATAACCTTGGCTTTGGATGTGTGGAAAGCATTCGTGCAAGCAATGCGACTTTTGTAGCCATGATGTTGGTAAGCGCAACCGAGTGCGCTGTAGATTGGTTACTATTGAATTTATTTTCTAGCTATTCTCTCGTTTTGAGAGAGCATCGTTTGTTTTGATTTGGACCATTTTTGGTTATGATTTTATGGACTACTAAAGGCTGTAAGTGGAAACTTTGTTGAGAGATAAAATACTGTGCTAATTGCCACTTGGTAGTGCACCAGTCAGCTGCCTGCATGATGTCTTAATGTATGCTATGGATACAGAATTAATCCACTATTTAGTGTATTTGGTTACGATTATTTACCGATTTAAGTCAATAGCGCCACACATCTTCCATGTGCTAGCATCGGACCCTGGAAGTTTTTACAGCGCACAAAATTAACAACTTGGCGTGGAATGGCTCCGACCAAGTATTATTTTGCAGGGTCAATGGAACAAACATGTTCTTTTTTCAATTGTTCTTGACGAATTTGCACACGACAGCGTAATGATACTAACAACTTCTTGCATCTTTGCCCGCTGTCTTCGAACGCGCCGTCTTTGCTGCGGCCGGCGGACGTTCTCGGTCGGCTTCCGCAACTGGCAAGGTGCGGATCCGCAGGTGCTTCCGCTCCTACCAGTTGCCGGCCGCGTCTTCGCCAACGACTTTGCTCTTTCCGTGCTGACGCACCTAATTAGTAGTGCTTCCTGTGCACGCTTTGCATTCGCGGGTAACGAGTGGCAGAAGTACCTGCGCTGCTGCGGTTAGATGTGGAGTTGATATGCTATACAAGGCGACGGAGGACCTCTGTGTATACTTACTGTTGTTGGCTGCACTACACATATGTGACATATCGTAGTTTTTTGTGCACGCTTCGCATTCACGTGTAATGGGTGGTGGACTATACGCTGCGTGCAGTGGGCAGGTGCGATATGATGTAGGACGAGTTTCTGACGTGCAGTTGATAAACTATGCATTTTACATTAAAATTTAAAAGAATATTCTAAATAACTTGAAGATGTGCATTCTTTCTATAAAGATTTAGGTTTTGTCATCACTAGTGCTTTTGCCAGATGTAGCACATGATAACTGTCACCACCATCATCATCATCATCATTATCTTCATCGAAAATTAGTGGTGGGCTGCCCTGCAAGAAATCGTTCAAAAAACTAAATAATTTCGCTGCGATTTATTAATCAACTTTGTTGCCAGCTGTCAAACTTAACGAGAAACATATAACAGTGCTGCGTAGTGTCAGACTCTTAGTTACTTTTTCTCTCGGAGATCATGAGATGGAGGAGCACTGGCCGGGAAATGACCTGCGACTGACCACACATAATGATGCACGGACACCAGAAAAGCGCGTTGCAAGAAGCGAGCTCTTCTTGAGTTCCCACAAGAAAACCGCAAACCGAAAGCTCCGTTCTGACGACCTCGGCTTCTTCGTCTTCTTTCTTGCGAGGCTGAGCTTTCGTAATGAAGGTGGCGCGCCGCAAGCTCAAGAATTCAACATCCAATTGTCGAAGTTGTTGGTCCGTGGCCTAACAAAAGCACGACGTTGCTGAACCTCAGAAGAGGTAATTGAAGAGTTCGTCGCCTCGTGAATTAGCGGCTGCAGTCCCGTCCTTTTTCTTAAATTCTTGGATTCTGGTGCACTTAAGAAATTGGTGTGTTTCAGGTCTCTCCTCAAAGTCAAACTTTAAAGTGGAATAGTCCTCTTATCTCGTACTCAGTGTACAGTTTAGTGCCTCTGTGAGTGTAGCATCAAACAAAATTTAACGTATTATCTTACTGTTTCCAACAGCGTTTGCGTACGAGAGTAATGAGATGGCTTGTTTCCTGAAAGTAGCTAGATGTAAGGAATTGGGATAATAATTAAGGCCCAGGTTCATCTGTGTCCCTAAATACGTACTGTGGATCACAGCGTTGAAAAGAAGGAAGTCACCCTATACGGAGGCTGGTTGATTGTATATTGGCTTTGTAGTTGACGTGAATAATCTTTCCTACACAGTGATCATTAAATTGTTAATGCCATCTCTGTCCTAATAATAGAATACGACCAGTAACTCCAAATCCGTTTTGTATGGGTATCGGCGATGCTGTAATAATAATACCTTTTATTAAATACTCATGGAAACATTGCGGGAAACTCGCTGATACATTAATTGCGTGGTGCTTCAGGAAATGTAGCTTATAACTGGATTACAAATAAACAAAGGAGATATCGCAGTGGTCTTACATTCTAAACCTCATTACGTTCCATTGCTTAGCCTCCGTCAGGCAATCGTGCGCGCTGTCATCTTTAGATACGTATGACTATTAGATCGTTTGTAGCCAGGGCCATCACTGATGGCTTTTGGTAGCGAATTTTTTTGGAATTTTCAGTTTTGGAACGTGTGCCTTGAGATTCAGAGCACATGTCCTGGTTCTGAGCTTAAGGCAGTCGGTGTATTTTTGAGAAAATATAAAATTTGCACCAGCTGACCTGGGCATATTCATCCATCTGTGGAATACATCATTATAAGCTACGCGCTAACGCATGATGGATATCTTTTTAAAGTTTGGTGTACACCAAAGTGAGTTATACGACGGAGCGTAACAATGCATCCAGAACGTAGGTATACTGGCATTTGGCCGCATTAGAACGTTGTCCGAGTGGAGTAAGATTTCTATTCGAAATTGTGGAATACTGCTCGGATGCAGAACATTTTTTTTGTTAGTTTTGTCACAAGGCTTATGCAGCGATGACGGCATTGTTGACGGAAGCAGAATCTTAAATTCCTGAGTACTGCCTGCAACACAATGCTTAATTTCTCTGCAGCGAGGACTAGATTGTTAATTCCAACCTTACCTTAAACCGTAGAGCACTGTGAGCGACTCCAGGTTTTTCTGTGCATGCAGTACTGCCCGAAATTATGGATCACTGCCCGCAACTCAATGCCTATTTTCCATGGATTTCGTCACCCTATGCAGCAATGACGAAACGAAATCGTTTGGGCGGGTGGCGGCCTTTTGACGGTGTTGTGTTGCCCACATAGTGGTCGTGGGAACGGTTCCACTGTACCTCATAGAACTGCACTGCGGAGTGATGACTCTATTATGGTGTGAGTGTGTAAATGTGAACTGGAGGCGGTGGTACAATGGTCCTGCACTGATACAATGGTCTCCGTTCGCCCCTGTCTCCATTGTACACTCGCAGCCTATTAGTCCTAATACATAGATCGTTTCTCCCGTATCGCTGCATGCTCCTCCGATTCCATTCTTGCTGCAATGTGGGACTGGTTGTCCACTTGTGCTAAACCGCGGGTTCTGTTCTTGTGGCATTTTTCTGCTGATGGTTTGTTTCTGGCATTAGCCCAACTTGCTCTTTCTTTGCATTTCCTACTTACAGTAGAAATAAATCGCTGCTGGCTTTCCCTTTGGGTGGAAGCTGTGAGCCAACTTAAAAACCATGTGCATCGTGAATACGCACACTAGATGCGGCGTGCATAACTTCACTTGGATATCGTCTGCAGCCAGCCATATATGGAGCACAATGTAGGTATTGCATCCATGCACGGTTAGTGGACCCGTGCCCCACCTAGTGAATAAATTGCACATCCATTTCTTGTTTTGTTTCGAAACTATGTGTTTGTAGCAGACATGAATTATTGTATATAATATCAAGAATGCTGCATCATTTATCCTGTTACATAGCGGATCTGCCCATTCCCACCATTGTGTGGTTGGCTGTTGTGCCGGTGTATTTTTCGACGGCGGTCTGTTTTGTACTTTCGTTTGTGCACTTCGCCATGCCATGTCTGTCTCAAAGAAGCTAAAATGCTTAATCTCCGTAAGCTTCGTCTTGTACCCAATTTATTTAAAAAAATTATGCCTTAATTGTACCATGATTATATACCCACGACAAGAGCGCAGCATTTCTCGGCGAAATCGGTGCGCAGCTTTTTTCCTTCATAACACGTCGTACGTCATTTTCTTGTCATTATGAAGTGCAGTTGCCTGTGATGTAAAAATATTTCGATGTTGCTATAAAGCGAATGGCAGAAACGCAGCGGTGCGTGAATTTTTCCCTTTTCCTTTCTCCCGTGACGGCGCATGTATCTGTAATAAGATACATTATCTACGTCAAAAATATCCGCGAAAAATATTTTCCTGCTGTGAAAGTTAATGATGGCTGAACATGTGAATGTGATGACGAACCACTTGTATAATGAAGCCAATGATGGCACATAGTTTTGATTTTTACTTCGCGAAGGGAGCTGTTGCGTGACCCGTTGATGTTCGTTCTTTGATTTACCTTCTTCGAGTTCAGACCGGGCAGTGATATTTATGTCATTTCTATGTCCCTGGACAGCTGGCGTCGAGGCCTGTTATGTATTTGGTTTCGTAACAGTCGCAGAAATATGGTAATTTCAACTTTGATGGTAGTAGCTCAAAAATTTCTAAATTTTTACGTTCGACACTTACCGCAGTAAAACCACGAAAAATGCGACTTTATGCTGAGAGCGGTAAAAAAAATCGAATTTAAGCATATTTTAACCTTTTTGCGTTAAGAATCGCTAAAAAATACTAGTGTTTGTATCTTGAAACATGTAGTAGTGCCTGATCAAGAAGTGAAGAAGTGTTCAGGATTTGGATTCTGTAGCCACTATTAGCTGCACTGTTAAATTGATACTCTGGCTCCGTGAAATTTTCGGTTGCGAGACTTACCACAAATTCCTCGGCACCTCAAGTTCAGCTTTCGATAAGAATATGGGTACAAAAGCTGTGTATAATATGACAGTGGCTCGATCGGAGATGGCCGGTGGCTGGGCCTCAGCACCTCGCTTGGAATGGGCCTATTGGTCCGTCCAGTGCCTAGTATCTAATCTTATACATAATGTGAAGCTTCAAATTAGAATGCTTCTCCAAATAGGTCAATTATTAAAATTTTAATATTAAGTCGGTAATTACAAGAACAGCAGATCATGTGGCCAATTCCGAAGCGTTCGTTATGTTGGCTAGTTGGCAGCTAGTGCGTCTGCTAATTGCGTCACGCTACGCCGCACTCTCCTGCACTGCCGCCCACACTGTGCAGGGGCGAACCATTCCACTTCCGTTAGTTAGTATTTCTCACGTAGCCTTGCTGCTTTTGTTCTCATAGAAGTTACAGTAATGATAAACTACTTGCGTAGTGTAACTACGATATATTATCGCACAGTAAAATGTTACGTTGCGTTATTCAAAATATATTATATCTTGATGATGTATAATGATAGCGTGCATCAGAACTGGTGTTTCGCAGTGCTATATTGCCCAGATGTTTTATCATTGCGCTGCTGACACAAATTAATTTAAACTGTATTTGATGATGCGCGGTGATTGTTTGCTGTACAATAATTGTATAATCTTCCTACCAAAAGGGTTTGCTTGCCCTATTTCAAAACTGAGAACAATAACAATGTCATGAACACGAGCGTGACCAGTTGTGAAAAAAGGTGGCATCCGTATAAATGCTGGGCCAATAATAGCTCCAACCTGCATCCGACATTTAATATGATTTCCCATTTCGAAAAAATATATTTCTTGATGGGTGAACACGGGTAAAATATTCGTAAGGATATGCAGCAGTTAGCTGCTGAACCTATGATGTATGGAGTATTTACAGTACTACCAGTTAATTATTTTGATATATCTGACGTAGGTTCGCGTTTTTCTCAATTTGTTACTTACTGTCTGTGGGGACACCCGCGTATATGTGGGCCAATATGAGTTAGCAAAATAATATTATTAATTTACTGCAATTCCGCTCGCCTTCTCTGCAGTATGTGCAGCTATAATATACTGTTGTGCTCAAGTTATATCTTTTTTTGTGCTCTTTATTTTCTGACCATTTCTGCCCACTTAAGTTTGAGTAGTACCTCGCTCTAATTTCTCTCCGTGTACCCTCTCCTTTCATGACAGTACCTCGCTCTATTTTCTCTGCCGTATACCCGCTCACTTCATGACAGTGTACCTCGCTCTAATTTCTCTTTAGTTGCCAAAGAAATGTACGCCCTCAAGAGATTTTTTTTGGAGCGCTTGTTGCCAGATTGTTCCCCAAAGTTGGTGTTGTCTTGAAGACGCAACTCTTGTTCTTCAAAACAGCTCATCAGGAGGAACTTTTGGGCACAACTTTGATTGACTTCTTCCAAAACACAGACGATTTTTTTCTTCGCTTCCAATACCCGGAGTTCTTAATTGCGCCGCTCTCAAACTTTCAAATGAACTTTTTCTGTAACCTTCGTCTGTCACATTTTACACCCTGGCTGTGATTGACGAGTTCTGCGCTCGGCTTAGTTTTGCTCGCCCGAGCTAAAGTTTGCAACGCGCGCCGAATAGTTTCGATTGTACATCAAGAAGCTCATGTTCAGCGATACGCGTCGATGAAATGAAATGTGTTTGGGGTAAAGATTTTCTACTCGTTTGATGGTGTTGCATCTGCGCGTATTGCACAGGATTCTCATACTTTTCTTGTCATGCTTTTCTTTGTCTCTTTGCTTTGCTAGCCTAATTGCGTTGAATAAACTAATCATTTACATGAGCATAAAGGTCGGGATTATTGAAACGTGTTCATTGCGTTGCTTGTTTTTGAGAGAACTTAGCGCCGTGCTTCTCTTACTTTTCAAATATATTAAGATGAAAATATCTTACTGCCCATGATATTGTCTTTTATAACTTTTAATTGCGGGCCAACATATCTAATTTGTCTGACCAGTTTGTAGAATTGGGTCAAGTTACTCACTGCCTAGTAATTGTGTACTTAGAACCGTCTCATTTTCTTTTCAAAAGCAGCGCAGATTTTCCCCCTCACTGGTCCAAACTCTGCATATGTACAAGTTGAGTCAGTTTGCTGCCTGGCTTTTCCATGGCTGCGATGTCTGTTTCGTATAATAATTGGTCGTTTTTATTCTAACTCCAGCGTATTCCCAATTGATAACGAAGCCAGCAGTGCACAATGACGAATTTCCGATCGATGTTCGATATTATTGACGACGTCCACAAATTGGACGCGGCGTCAAACAAGCTCCCAAAATAAAAACCAGAGTTCTGTCGCGTACAGTTGCGTGGCGGCACCTTCGAATGATCAGAGGGCCGGACGGGCATCGGAGTTCTGCATTCTCAACCCTCTTCCAAAATATTGGACCTGGGAATGTCGAATGCATGTAAATTACTATCGTTTTGTTTTCCAATATTTTAGTCCATTTCACAGTTAGTTCTAAGTTTTACGATTACACGTGAATACAGTGGCGTTGGGAATGTCGAATGCGTGAGAAATACTACCGATGTATTTTTCAATATTAAGTAGAATTGTTTGGCCATTCGTAAAATTTTTGTGTTATTAAATAATACTTTGTTGTGTTTATTTCCCTATGGTTTTAAATCGAATACATTTGAATCATTATGATTTTATATTATCCAATCGTTTACTGAGTGGTTTAATTAAATCTATATCTAAATATTACGGTTCTGTTTGTTTACTCATGGTATGTTTTAATGTTGAATGCATGCTAATGATCATCGTTTATTTTCCAATAATGCTTCGCATTATTCAATCGATCGTAGCTTTCTCTGTTAAGAATATACACTTAAAGTTGGGTTTATATTACATGTATTGTTGTTTTATGTCAACTACTTATAAACATTTAAATTTTTTCGAGTTGAATGGATCGGTGTAGGTCTTTATAACCTTCTTATGCGTACAGGGTACTGTAACAAAACGATGCAAAATGAATTAACGTCTATTACTCATATTTTCCAAGAAAATTACCTGAAGTTAATACATGTAACCAAATTCTCTAGGAGGATGACGTATGTGTAGATTTATATACAGTACTGACACTGACACCCACTATTCCACTGCCGCGTTATGTATTTTTAATTCGCTCTGTATGAACATTAAGGCGCCTCGGCCTCATCTCTCTCTATGACCTCATGCTTGAAATGAATGGCTCGGCTCGCTGCGTTCTCCTCCTGAAGAATGGCTCAGCTAAGTGCCATTATTGTCCTATATTTGAATTGATGGCACCAATCTTCGCTTATAACTGATTTTTAATGGCGTCTCTCATTTCAATTGTGGGATCTCATAACTTGCTTTCTTCCTAATGCATCCCACAGTGTACATAGCTAACGAGCAGTGTTCAAAGAATCCACTTATGTAGCCTTATCTTGACTACAATACTATACTTGCTCTATGTACAACGTTTACATACTCGAAGACGAAGCGTGGAAATTAAGGTTGAGTTGCTCGTTTCATTTGAACTCTGTAATACGAGTAATAATGCATTTGTCAACTTCAGTAATGCGTAAAGGAGGACGTATGGATGCCCTCTGCTCTAGAAAAAAAAGACTTTCACGAAATGTTTATGCCACACATTGCTATAAAAACCCTTTTCTCGACTTTAGTAACATCATTAATGAAATATTACGGAGCTCTTTATATTGTGTATTTTAAAATGAGCCAACGTATGGAGGAAGTGATGCTTTAGATATGCATACTCGGAGCTGTTCTTTCAACTAGTGTTACGTATGCTATGCCGGTGCCACAATATGCAATCGCATGCTCGACTTATGTACGGAAGCTCATCGATAACGTGGTTAGGCCTACCGATTTCTACTGTATATATTGGAGGCGGCGTGCGAACTGAAGATCCGATTATAAGTGGAGTGTTGGATTGATTAATGTGGCCCCCATCATTAGAAATACCGCTTGTTCTCAAAAATGAATGAACGACAGTCGGGAAAACAAAAGCACGTTTATCGAAAGTCTGTATATGCAGGGGAAGCAGCCAATTAGCAAATGAATATTTTGGACCGAACGAAATAATTACCATCGAGAGTGTATTGTTTTCTTGGTGCCATGGCAACGCCGAACAGATGCGAAATAACGCTGATTGGCCACCATATCGTCTGTTGTTTCCAAGCTGATTGTAAATGCAACGTACGATGCAGAGAAATGAACATTGTAATTCCATTGGTGTCGTTCTAACGCAGCGCTGTGGAAGCAGCGGTCAGATATTGCCCTTGTGAACTACGCCGTAATTGTGACCTACATATATGTAGTTGGTAATTTTTTTTAAAGATGAAAATAACAGTCCCAACGGACGCTGCTTTACCACTATGTGTTCTTGACACAACGAACTGTAGCAGCGCTTGGAGAGTAACAAAAGACTTGAGATTCACTGGCCTTTTTTTTTGCGTTTAAACTTGCGGCTTGCGGAAATTGATGAGAGAAGAATAGCGGTTTCGACGAAGGCTCCTGAACCTCTGTGTTCTGGACGTATACTGAGCAGATGCTACTGCGCTTGTGCTGCAGTAGCAAGGAAATTGTGATGCAGTGACGGTCCGTTCCCCTTGGTGGACCGGTGGCAGATTGCGGTGGGACGCGCAGTCGTGCGCTGCACGGCACTTCCTCTCTTCCTGCGCTAATGGCCGTGACAGAGAAATCCCGCTTGTCGTCTCCTCATATTCCCCGATAGGCCTGCCAACAATCGTGCTGTGCTGCCTTGGCCTTGCAGTTGAAAATAATTTTAGATCAGGGATTTTAGCTGAAAGGTTTTCTACCTCACGCACAATACTAAGGCAGTATGCTTGCATTTTGTAAAATAAGCCTTCGACAATTTGCTAACTTTACCTCGCAGCTAAATAGTGTTGTGTGTTTTGGCTTTTTTTATGCTCGCAGCGCAGAAGCTTATCTTGTTTCCTTTTCTTATTGGCTTGACTTTGCCAAAGTCGGTGTAAATGGTTTCGGTTCTTAACTTTGGCTGAAATTCTGACCAATATTACACGTACGTAACACTTAAGCTTCTATCTACTTTCCTGCAGTATTCTGTCAGTTCTACAAAATGTCACCCTAGCTTATCAAGAGTTGAAGCACCCAACTTGTCATTGTGTCCCTGATACGCTAGTAAAATTTTGTACTGCTACTCCCAACTTCTTGCAGTAACTTGATCTTCAGCGAGAGCAGTTGAGTCCTACATTAACCGTGACTTTTTTTCAACCAAGAATTGAAGAACTAAACTGCCGTCTTGCCATTCAACTACAAACTAAATAATGAAAGCTGGATTGCAACCGTGGCTCTATTTAACCTGGAACTGGAAAACGCGGCTTCAAACGTGAATTGATTTCACCGACAGCTGAGCTAGAGGACTGCCGCCTTACATCACGAGCAGATAGAAGAGCTAGCTCCACTATAATTTACATGGCCGTGACTTGATTTAGTGGAGAGCAGAAGAGCAAAGCTGCAACAGTGGTTAAGTGCCATGTTTTAGACTCTGCATTGAGTCGCTAAGTGGCTACAGGGCGGATATTGCGGAGGTTCCGGTTCCTGGCTGCCGAGCAAAACTTCCTTCGAGGATCCCATGAAAAAGCACCGAGGCAGAACTGCGGGCCAAAGAAACACGCCAACACTGGCTAATTGACGACACAGCTCGTCACCGCCTCGCGCTCTCTCTCTCGTTCTCTTCCTTTCCTTCTCTCTTGAAGCAAGAACACAAAGTTCATCGCGTTCTCATGCTTGACTTGTTGATAAGCGTCGGATACCTAATCCCACGCCTGCCTTCGGATCAAGTCCATACATTCAATATCGCTGCCAGGATTGCGTGATGCCTTCGCCAGAGCGTCGGCTGACACTGCTTCTCGGTGACAGGTGTGTATTTGATGCAAAGTATCCTTGCTCGTGCAGTTCTCCTATGCCTTTATTCTGCTGCAAATACGCAATACCTGCGCACTGAGTTGGTGGTGTGTGTGTGGCCCAGAATCATCTAAATCTTGTATCCTGTCTAGCAGATGTCACCTAGTTTAGAGATTTGACTTATTCTGCTATCATCACCGTCTCTGTTGTACCGATATTTTTATTTCTTATTGCTGCTTGAAACATTCAGTGTGATCATGGCTTCTTTTGAAAATTAAATTTTGACTGATTTTGGCGTATGTGTACTTCTACAGCTCGCGGTTGTTACGTCCTCCTAAATATTATGTAAAACAAAGAAAATATACGAGACCGTTGGTCATCGAGTAATATACCGCATTCAAGGTATACCTACTGTTATTTTACCCATCCGTGTGTATATAGTAACCCTGCTTCAGAGCTCTAGTTCATTGCAATCCATCTAGAGGTAGTAACTTGTAGATAGATGCGTTTGCTTGATATTTCATCGAGCCTACGACTTCTTCAGTGCAGTGCTATAATGGCAACGTCAGTTAGAAGTCAGTCACGCTAATTTCTGGTAGCCTTTGAAGAGTTTTAGTTTATAAAAGAGTGTTGAGATAAAACATGACACTTGATTGTTATTTCTCTTTGCTGGTGTGCAGGTGCTGTTTTCTTTCTTTTTTTTTCGAATCACTTGATTTTTTTTTTACTTTGTTCCAGTTTGACACGTTGGCACACGACACTCTATGGTGCCACTCTTGATTTTGAATTAGTGACGTAGTGTTTCGCCACCTTGCAGATTCAAAACTACTGCTGTGAAAGTTAAACGTCGAATGCTATAACAATATGATAGATTTCCTAGAGGCTAACGGGTTGTTTTTTAAATATAAATATAGATGTGTGTTTTTTTAGGTATTAGTGCGTAAGTAAAGTACGTCATGGTACTAAGATCAGATCGAACTGCATTCTGATTTGCAAGATGATGACTTCGTTGTTCTCCAGACTCCGCGGATCTTGAACGCGATGTTTTCAAGAATTCTCCGTGCGAATTCTACTGAACAGCAACTTTCATGTCCCAGCCTGGTCTTGTAGATTAATCAGTTTCTCCAGAGGATGCGATTCGTAATTACAAGGTGCTCGTAATTGTTTGTTTTCTCCGAGAAATCTTCAAACTTTCAGGTTTGCACCAATATTTCACCGTGCGATGATTACAGTCCACAGGCTGTCGTGCTCTGCTCCTGCTTCACGGAATTTCCTTTACCGGTAATGCGTGTGATTGAAAGCGTGACTGTGAGATCTACTGCCAGGAGCCACGCACTTTCGTGTCGCATGTCTTGCTGAATTTCTCCTCATCTCGGGAAGAACTTTCAGAACTCGACGTCTGTGGGGTTGTCCAAATGTTCTTCCCGATCTTTACTATTCCGTTGTTCTCCTTTGTGCTTTTGTGTCCATCTGTATTGAGAAAATGCCATGCGCTGACGTTCTCTAACCTATTCAAGTTTCCTTCATTTCTTGGAAATAGTTTAGAATTAGTAATTTTTTTTTGTGTGTAATTTAGCTATCAGTGGTCACATTTTCTCAATTCTTAAAATCTCCGCGAGTGTCGCACTGGATGAAGGATGAAAGCTCGGTATTGCCAAACCTTTAAGGCTCTTTCCTTAATGCTATTTTTACTAAAACATTTTATATGCGCCCTGAAGGGTTTCCTCACTTCATAGTTTGTCATAGCGGGTGAACCCGTAACATATTAATATACACAAGATATGCCGTGGTCTGTGAGATTTCCAGAATGACATCTCGTGTCGTCGTATACATCTACTGGCGGAGACTGCTGCCATTGATAGCAAGTTAAGCGCATAAGGATGTATGGTACTTAAAATTAGCCTAGTCGATTATTTAATTAAGAAAAAAGCAAGTATAACATGCGACGTGAAAAAAATTGTGTTTGACCCTTACATTAATCACCTGCCATGAAATAGATTTTTGAAAACTCGCAGTCCGTAGAAATAATCTACACTGGAAAGACTCCCGGGTGCCCAAGCACGCCACCTGACTAAAGCAGGGTTAAAATGTATAATTTGCTGTGGGCTAACAAGTGCGCAACAACATAGTAACCCCTTGCTGGAACCCCGATATCGGAGCCATACTACACAAGCTCATACTCAACTTATCAGTGGACTTTCAGCTCATACCTACATCGTTTCGGAACGCAGTATGGTCGGCAGCATGAACGACGTGCAAGCTGAACATCCACTCATAAGCTTTGCTTGCGTTTGCGCAGTGTGGCATCGGCATAAGTCGCCAGAGCGTCACTGAATTGCGCGTCGGTCGGTCGGTCAGTGGTGATGAGCTGCGGTCGGCGCTGCTCGTGAGAAACGTGACTGCGTTTGGCAGCCCGCGGCTTCCTGGCCGTCCGTGCTCTACACCGCCGCTTGTGTACTCACCTGTTTACTCTCTGCAGTGTTGTGTCTCCGGCAGCCTTTCGTGCTATTGTGCATGTATCGTATAGCAGCCTGTGATGCCTATACGGAACGCTGGTTGCTCTTTTGCAGACTATTTGTACCAGCCGTGATGCTGTATCGCGTGCAACACTTCGTGCTGCCTACCCTAATCGCACGTTGTTCTATTTCTCGTGCAACCCCCGTGGTTCTGACTGACTCCAGCTGCTTTATGTCTGCTGCCACACTCTGTATTGTTTATCAACTGCGATTGTTTCATGTTGTTCACGATGCTTTATGATGCATAATGCCGTGTTGGCTTAGTAGTGCACTGTCGGGTGTGTAAACTCAGTTCCAAAGTTCAAGTTTCGTATCAATTCCTTGTCGTGTGTCCGAATACATGCGCAAACTCTATACTGAAGCCCCGTATATCTAACGACCGGTGTCATACCATCTGTGCAGCTGCAGTATACCGAAACATCTGCGTGGATGACGATAATCCGTATTGAAAGAGCAGTAATATATATGTGCGGATAGTACTCGCGGCAACGCTCCTAGAAATGTCAGCTCTACCTAAGTTTCGACGCTCTCGAAATTAACATTTTCTGTCAACTTTGTGATGGCAAACTTGGTCTTTTAGGAGTTTCCCTCCCCGGCACCTTCATTTTTCCCTTTGTCTCGCCTCTGAGGCCGCGGACGCGCTGAGCTTTCTAACGTAATCTGGAACAATCGCTTTTGCACGGCCTGCCTGCGTCGCTCTCGAGCGAGGTGTCGACGTGACGCTTCAGGCCCCGCGGCTGGTGTCATCTGACTTTGGTGTGTCGTGACACGCCACGCGTGTGTGTGTGTGTGTGTGTGTAGGTGTGTGTGTGTGTGTCGCACGCCTGTGTCGGGTCGCCTGCTTTTGTGAGTTCTGCTGCAGCGCTTCCGTGATTTTGTTCTTCTCGTATTGCACAGCGTGGGGGAAGTTCTCCATAATGCACAGGGTATAGGAAGGTCCTTCGTACTCAATTTCCCTTGTCTTTTATTGCACAATGGTGAAGAGATTCTTACTGCGCATTATATGGGGAGATTCTTAGCGCGTATTATCTGAAGAAAAGCTTAGTGCGCGTTCTTTGAGGAGATTCTTAGCGCGCGTTCTTTGGGGAGAGTCTTCGCGCGCAATATGTGTAATCGACCCTTAGTGCGCGTTCATCGAGAAGATTCTTAACGCGCATTGTGTGGGGAAATACTTCATAGTTTGCAGTGTTTAGGTAAGTGCTTCGTAAGGCACAGTGTGGAGAGAGGTTCGTCGTGTAGTCTTTGTATTAGGGCGCACAATGTGTGCGGGAGTTTTGTTTGTGCAGTGCAATGTACACTGTATACTTTTGTATTGTTCTGATGTATGTGTTGTATATTTGGCCCCAAACTCTCAGTGTGAAAGTGTTAGATTTTCCACTGGATAGATAGGCTTACATTACATTTCATGTAACGGAGGATTCCGATGTAGGCCTATATGTATAATGCGTCCACTGTTGTAGAGCCTTCCTGTATTTTGAACTTCTTTTTTGGAGTTGTACTGTTATGAGAACATTGCATTCGAACACGCGGTCGTAACACGCTGGTGGTCTGGGAGCCTCATGTGTGGTGCTGCTGCTGCCATGCTGCACTGCTCTCTTTAGACTGTTTCCTGCGAGCAGTTCCACGCTTCTTTTTTTTTTTTTGAAATTGCAGTTCTAGGATCACCTTAGTGAAACTTTTTCGTCCTTAGGGTAAAAATTCACTACTCTTAACTCCGGGAATATAACATCCCTCTCTTGTTCATATAAACAAAACCATCTATTCTGAGTCGGCCTTACATCTACAAATGCTAATGCTGGCAGATTCTTTTTTACGCAGCCGCTAACAACGCCGTGCGCCGTTAGCGGCGGTGCCGAAGAGTTCTTTGTGATAGCGCTCAGCTTCTATGGCGCTGTCAATAATTGAAGTTTGTACAAGTTAGAGGAAGTTAGGAGAGTTACTGTAACGTTGTTATCCAAGTGTTGTACCCTGCGCGGCTCACCAACTCTGGTCATAGGCTTCGCTAGACGAAAACTTCATCGATATCGTCGGAAGGTTTCTCGTCTGTGCTTTTATCCGCAAGAAACGCGTTTAAATTACGCATATTCTGAGCAAAAAGTAAAGATACAATTTGCTACTTTTCAGCAAAACGTGGCTGCATCGTTATCAGGCTCCT
This sequence comes from Parhyale hawaiensis, assembly GCA_001587735.2. Taxonomy (NCBI): domain Eukaryota; kingdom Metazoa; phylum Arthropoda; class Malacostraca; order Amphipoda; family Hyalidae; genus Parhyale; species Parhyale hawaiensis. The sequence goes on from LQNS02278183.1 coordinate 165,184, forward strand.
AAAAAAACATTTTGGTATTTTAACCGAGCGATGGTCTAATTCATTATGTTGTGTGCTTGAAAGAAAAAGTTTTATTTTCTTCTCGTAAATTACACTTTTAACTGGCCGCACCTCATTGCTTAGCCCAGACTTCGAAGTAAGAGTTGTTGCAGTTCTGTATCTCATGCCAAAGTGTAGGTATATACTCGGTGTGGTGAAACTGAAGTTAACTTTATGATGGTTTTCTAAAGTGAATGAGAACTCTTGATTGTTAGCAGGACTGTAGATCATATTCGGCGAAGCTGTGCATATTAATTCTTTTTGCAAGACAAAAAATGCATAATGAACTTCAAACCGTACCCCAAGTTTATTGAAACGCCCCTATTGTTAAATCTATAATTGGAGAAAAAATAGCAAACTTTTCTATTTGTATCTCAACTTCACAAACAATCTGATCCTGCTTTTCACACCGTAGTTTTCGTTAACATATTTTTATTTTTAGTATAACAACCACAACAAGGGAACCTTCAAATTCACGCTTTTTTGTAAAAAGTCATTCTTAGTGCACCTTACTTGTTGATGCCATGTTTTAAGTTTTCCATTTATTACCTAAAATTATATGTTGCATTTATTATAAAAACCTTCATCGTTACCACTAACCGGAAGTGGCTGCGCTTGCGTCCCCCGGACAAGCTTGTAACGCGAAGCCCCTGCTGGAATTGTCTCGAGCCCTTCCTGTTTCATCCTCTCTTCTCTTATGAAGGAAACCCTGCGTGGCCGGCCAAAGACAAGCTTTTATGTAGACACCATCACAATTTCCATATAGAAGACCATAATAAAATAGGCTCTTTACTGTTCAAATTTTCCCGAATCGTATAAAAGCGGGAGCAGAGAGAGCATGCATCATAGAATCTCCTAGAGGCCCCGTAACAATAACATTGCCCTCGTTTCCATCGCTAAGGATGGGCGGCGTTCTTCACGTGGCAGCTTTTACAAGCTCTTCCATTTCTTGACTTTCCAATCTAATCAAAGGGTGATGCACTTCCGAATGCCCAGCATATCTTTTGATTCCGTCCACTGATCGAATCTAGAGAGAGAGAGCCCTGCGCTTCTGCCTCATTCAGCTGACTCCAATTCAAAGATGCTCCGTCTGATATATCACTCATTGCCTTTCTTTTATTCTACGTGATTAATTTCACGGGCTGCTTCGATTTTAGGAAGGATTTGATGGGACTAGGGAAATGTGCATTGTAAGAAACCGTCCTTGGATTTGAGTGTATTTATTCTAAGATCTTTGTGTGTTATTTTGCTTGTTGACCTGCTAAAAATATTGCCTCGTTATCTCCCCTAGCTGCCAACATGAAGGCTGTATGCTGAACGGCTTTGGCTTTTGACTTATTTACAGAATTTTTTAGATATTACGTGCCACATGCAGTCAAATAATAATGTACCTACGTGATCGAAATTATAATGTGCATTATTAAAACCTGACATCATCCTGTGTCCTAACAAACTGACAATAAAAGTAATTCCCTGTGCTAAGCGTACGATCGATAACACTATATAGATGTCTCGCGGGTAGTCCAAGTTGTTATAAAAGTCACTACGAGATATCTGGCCTCAGTATACTATAAGAGGATATGTTGTGTATAAATACTAATCGCTGTATTACATATCCGTCGCCAATAGAATAATGCCCGTATGCCTTCTCGCCAATATAAATAAACGTTCTCGCTGATGCTACAGTCTTCTGTTAAATAAATAATTAACTCGTACTGTGTGTTGCCAAATGCCTAAAGCTATCGATCGGCTGCACACTAAGGAAATATTGTACCCAGTTGACGTGCTATCGAGTTCAAGTCCATACTCGATGCTGCTGCTGATTGTCCAGCTTTCCCTTGACGCGTGTCGGCGATCTTGTATTTAAAATAACTCATATTTTGAATGCGATGCTATATATGGTGGCTGTATCTACCGATCACTAATGAAAGTCTTTTCAGCTTCAGTGTACGGTGCATGTTTTGTCTTATAGAACTTGCAACGTTTTGATTGCCAAATTTCTGAATAGAAGCGGATCAAAAACTATAACCCCGAACATGCCTCAACGTTGATGTTGCTATCGCGGAACGTGTCACAGCCGCGTCGCACCAAGAACTATAAGACCAAACGTGCTCAATATATTACCGTCACCGAACGTGTCTCAACACAATTGCCCCATGTACGAGGGTATTCAGTTTTCTGTGAACGGCATCGAGGCAGGGGAGCCGAGGCCGAATATCGCTAGGACGCCTCGTGAACGCGCCGCTCTTCAATTGATATGGACGGTGCTAAATTCAGAACTTTTGTTGGCTCTCGCGCAGAGCGGCGAACGCGGCGTTTGCACAAGAAGTTCTTCCATAAAAACCTTCAGGACTGCCGCTTCACGACCCTAATTTATGATAGCTTTTCGACTAGCGTTATATGGGTGGAATGTTAAGTTTCTCGGGAACCTTTCCTATACTTGTCAGTCGTTCCTTTGCCTGCCTGCGGTATCGGAAAATTTTCTGTGCTTGGTGCTCTCTTTCTGGATGATAACTCGGTTGCCTTTTCCTCTCTGTGTTTGTGTCCTAGTACTGTGTCTCAATATGCTCTCTCATTTCTTATGTTTTTGTTTCTAAGTTTGTGTCCTTGTGTTGAAGATGCTCTTTCATTCGCTTTTTTTTCAAGTTTGTGTTGCTGTGTTCTTGACAAATTTGGGATAGTGCCGTATTTTCAGAGGCCCAATAGTTCACTTATAAGTTTTTTTTTTTATTCCCGGTTATTGCATTTGTGCTACTTAGGTTAGCTTTTTAGCTCTGCACCCTAATGCACCTAGTTTATTATTAAACCCTCTCCTTGATTTGACATTTTTTGGCAGATTTCCTGACACAAGCAGCGTATGTTCACTCCTGTCCGCCTGCATATTTATTCTCTGAAGTTTGCCCTTAGTCAGCTGTTTTTCTCCTCTTTGTTTCGAGATAAATTGTCTGGCATGTTATTTCCTGATTATTATTTGCCCATGGACAGGAATAAATGCTTCATCCAATTACAAAGCAAGAAAAAACTGCCACTGATATAATTTTACTCAATCAGCTTATTTATTTAAATACGTTTGATTGTAAAGAGTCGAGTTTCAGCATGCAAATCACAATAAAATAACAGTGAAATTTAAGGATGGGCCACTCATGTCCTTTGCTGCCAATCGTTTTTCCTACTCTCTAAACCTGCATTCTATATTTATTATAAATACTAGTGGCCCGTGCCGTCATTATAAATGACGGCAAAACATTAACACTTCACCAAAACCCCCGCCTTCTTTTGGGCTTGCTCATTTTTCCCCTATCTAATACTGAAGAAAAAGATTGCAAGATACCCAACTTTTTTTTTTTTTCACCGAGAAAAAGATTGCAAGGTACCTCACTTTTTTTCGCATTTTGAAATCTGAATTTTCTCTTATCTTATTCCCCTAGAGTGTGACAGGAAAGATATAAATATACATAGTTATAAATAAATAAAAACACGACGTGAATTATTATACAGTACTGATATCCGTATATCACTGCCTCGTATAGTATAGCAAAATGTATTTTCAATAGAACTTCGAAAACACTTCACATGATTTTTGTCTTGACGTCACGAGCTCTTCAGTCCAGTTCGTGTTCTGTGGTGTCAAGGATGGTTCGCATTAATGGAGGTTTCATGTTTTTATTGGTCGCATGTCCGTCGTTTTCCACCAGCGACGATCCGCAAATGCAACCACATAAATAACGGACAATGTCTGTTTGCTTATGCAGGCTTGTTTTGAAAGGATCTCTTATAAAGAACTGATCCATCAGACACCTGTCATGTTCTTGAGGTACAGCTGCGATCAAGTCGCACGATCAGATTAAAATGCTGATCATATTATAAAGAAAACTATCCATCAAACGAGTAGGCATCCTTGTTGCTTATTTGTTCAATGCCATGCACATTTTTGGTTCTCTCGTGCGCCTGACGATGACAACCGTGGCAGAGATCGTTCATAAAGGTTGATGGGCCTAAGGTTGCTTTCTATCTCCGTATAAATAAATACACGTCGTGGTTGCTGGCCCGTCAATGCTGAAAACCTTGGCGCCTTACCTTAGTCATAAATAATTGATGCAGACGGGCCATCACCCATCCCAACTGAGAGGTAATAAAAATATAGATGTGTTCGTATCGACCGCTATTCCGTGCTGCCTTTGGTGTGTCATGCACCTTCATCATCGTTTCATTGTGTGTTATCGGTGTCTTGTTCCCCAATATGTGATTCTCTACGTCTCTGTGCTCAAATATATTTTATATATAGACCTCGTATTTCTTGCCAGTGTATAATGTAATTGAATGAATGGAACATTGAATAGAACTTCAGCTATATCTTCTCTCACAATTTGTTTCTCCTCGTGCAGTCACCCATGTAAAAATATATAGAATTCAAATGCATCACCAATGTGAACAAGCCAGTATATTCTTTCCAGGACTACGTGTTGTGATTCATCAAGTAATTATCATCTGTCATGTAAAGCACAGTACAGCGACACATTTTTTCGCCTGTATGACCGCTCTCCCCATTCAATAATATTGGACTTGATTTACGGCTTTAGTTAAATCATATGGCAGCGATAGTTCTACAATGAGGCGATGCAAGCAACTGGTTTTATTTATTGCCAGTGTCGCTAGTGTACTCGTGCTGTATATATTCGAGAAGAACAAGCGTATGACAGCTCGCGAGAAATTCTATTAGAGCGAGAGTGTCGTAGCACAAGCGATGCTCTCTCGCCTTGAGTTATGCCAGTGTCGAGCAATCCAGTGCACGAATTTATACACGTTCTACACTCGAAGTAACCGAGCCGTCGTGTTGTTTAAAGCTCTTTTTACTAGCACCAAGAATCGCCAGGTCCAAAGAAAGCCTTTGCGCTGGGCGGAGAACACGGCAGGTATCGCCGTGCTGCCATGTACAGAAAACCGCGGCTCTTGACCTGCCGTGACAATTGCCATTCTCGCGCCCGGAGACAAGTGAAGACTTGAATTTCTATAGGCGAGGAGAGACAAGGCGAACCTTGTCATATACGTAAACAAGCTAAGGCGACACTTCCCTGGCATTGTGCTTTGTATTGCCGTAGAGAAAGCTTACTCGTAAGCTCTGTACTGTGATTGATTGTATTCTTTGGTCCAGTCTGTAAAAATGACACTTTTGGGTTAGAAGTTTCAAATGCTTCTATTGTTTTGTCACTATTTAGCTACTTAGTCTATTTGTGAATTGTTTTCATTTTGCGTAATATAGCTGCAATGAAAGATTATTTACTTGGGTTTATTGATGTTCTTGGTGATTGACTAGATTTCTGAGAACGTGAAGTTTATAAATTTAGCATCATTTGCTGGAAAGAAATATCAGGTACGTGCTCCAGCGTTTCTTATTTTCCATACTACATCTATTGCGTATTGAATTTATGAAGTGCAGAAGCGCTGTGGTATTGCGAAGTTTCGTTCTCGACAAATTCATTGTACGTAGCATAAAGTAGTGCCGACACCGTATAATCTCACGTATTTCTTAAAGTTACGTGATGTAATACACGCCTGATTTCATTCTGCAACATGGAGAACCCATTTATAGAACGGCCCAGCATTTGAGCATAAACTGTAAACCGCCTGCAAGTGTGAAAGCTCGAAAGCTCCGTGCTTAGTTCATAGGCATCTTGATTAACCTGAATACTTTATTGTACTTTATCTCACCTCGCTTCGAGCCTTCGAAGCTTGGACTCCTGGCCGGACTCTGTGGACTTCATGACGCTCCTCACCAAAATCGTCCCGTCGCCTTTCAAAGCTCTTGAACACTCTGTGTATATTCTATCATACTTGCGCAAAAAGTGAGTCATTGAGAATGAAAGTTTTTGAACGTTTTATGTTCTTCTCTAGACCTTCCGTCGCCAACAATACTTCAACGAATATAGCAGCGTTCGTAAGCTTTGTGTATTCCCTAGTACCTTGTTTTTACATCGCTCAGTTGAATTTCGAAGCTCTTCAATTCTTTGATATTTTATGCTTTTCCATGCATTTCAATTTCAACATGCTGTAAAGTGCTGCAATTCTTGAATGCTAGTGTACTTGCCTAGGACCGTTTTACAAAGGGTATCGTACGTACCTAATGTTTAAAGTTGGAAAGCTCTTGCACCTCATAATACTGCATTGTAACTCCAGTTGAACGCCCTTCCTTCCTTCCTTCCTTCTCTCAAATGCAGAACTCTTGACTCCGTTTAACGCACTCTATGCACTCCAGTAAAGCTTCTGTATAGTTTAGAAGCCTAACTACGCTAACAATATGCATGTTGCAAAGCATTCCTCCTCGAGACCCGAAAACCCCTGCAAACTCCATAGCTGCGTGCAACTCCAAAGTGTTGGCCAGGGGCGATTGTGTGCTTATCTGCTGCGCTGCTCGAGCGTAGCCCGCGTTTACGTTTATCGCGTTGTATCTGCACTCTGTAATAAGCGGTTGCGCTGTGGCCTATGAGAACTCGCTCTTCCTCTGCCTCGCTTCCCCTCCAATATACGTACGTTGATCAACTCCTTAACTAGTTCTGAGAATGAGCTTTATTTATGAATAGCATCCGACGAATTTCTTCTGGCATTAGCTTATGGAGTGCATGAGCGTGCTCAAGCAGCTTGTCTGATCCTTCATTTTCAGCTGCAACTACTCAGTAATCCAATGGAAGCGCTCCTACTGAAGGCATTTTCTGCAAGCTATTTGTTTGATGCTTCAGCTTGAGCTTGGACTGAGCAGTGTTCGTATGGAAACGCTACTACCGTAGATAGACATACCTTTCTGCTATTTTTGGTTGTTTAAGGTGTTCTTTTTTATGCTAACTGCTATTACTATTACTATTTTCTTGTCATTTATTGACATCGATCTTAACGCGTCTATTTGCTAGTCGTATATAATTCGAAGTATAATGATGATCGTAATAATAATAATAATTTTCTCCAAAAGCTTCTATAGTATGCTGGAGCACATCATTGCAAATCTTGCCTTGTAGATCAATTAGTTAATCTTTCCACCGTAACGTTTTTTCGAGAATGTCAAGTTAGCTTCTACATGCGTCATCTAACCCTTTCCCTCTTTCAGTCTTTTGCATGATGCTGGACCAATTAAAGAGCGCGGGAACTAATTGCCCTTATTTTTTCCCTCTAGTTCAAAATTTGTGTTCGAAAAAAGTAGCGGGTTTTAAAAGCCTTTGGATGAACGTAACGCATTCGAATGGTGCAGTACCTCGGGTTCGTGCCGCAGTCTGACTAGATCAGTCATTCGTAGTGGCAAAAAATAATTTGGAAATGGAACGTATTCTATATTGTGATCACTATAACGTCTACTCTCCGTATATGTTTTATATTATTGCCATCGCACTTCGCTTCTTTCTCTTATCTTTACCAGTGATATTTTTTGTTTCTATTCTTCTTCTTCCCCGATTGCTATCAGTGTGAGTTTGGTACACTGCGTGTCCCTTCTTTCTTCCTCATTATACATCATTGCGAACGTTTGAATACGGGGCTTAAACAATAGGATATAATATTATTACCATCGTGCGTGAAAAAATTCCAGTAATAATCAATAGGTTTGCCTAATACCTATAGGCCAGTGCGGAATCTTCTGACTTACTGTTTCATTTTCTTCATTGATCCTTTATCGTGATCTTATCCTTAGGTCTTTTATATCGATAAGCAGAAGTAAAATTTTAAATAAAACACTCCAATAAACTTCAATGCAGCGCCAGCCTGGTTAACTTATGTACAATGTTAGCGATCCATATGATACCGTTCATACCGTCTTTCCAACTCAAATATTTGCTTCATTTGAAGTGCTTAAATCTCGGAGTACGTATAGAGAGAGACGACAATCACGACATGTCCTCGGCAGTGGGACCAAAAATTGGTTCGCGGTGCCATGGCTGTCTCATGGCAGCCTTGTGCAGCGGCGTCCTGATGAGCCCTGTTCTCGAAGTCACATAGATATGAAACACTTGCTTGGCCTGCACCCGTGCAAGCATGCTTACAAACAATAATCATTCAGGAATCATAAAAGGACTAATATTTCTGGAGCGTTGTAACCTGGATACCGAAGACCATTTAGCTCCAGTGCACCGAGAACTGAAAATCTGAAATTTTTCTCGCGTAGACGGTCCTTGCAGCTAAAGCAAATGAACAAAAGCACGGTTCTGCTGCTTTACAACTAAAAGAAGTCTCGATCAGCTTGCGTCTACGCCGCCCATCCCAGCCAGCCCGCAAGCCAGCTAGTGGGCCATCCAGCTCGTACCATGAAGTGGGCCGCAGGCTGCCGTGCAGTATTTGGGTTATGTTGTCTCCCTCTATACTTACTCCCAGGCTGAAATTTAAACCTCCAATGAGAAAACTAGCTTCGTCAAATAAGAGAGGCAGCATGCTAGAAGAAATAATTGTCTACCGCCCGTGAAAAATCATCACCTCCAGAGCGCTTCATTGACCATCTGCCGACTTTATACGTCGTGACCTGAGAGAAAAAAAAAAGTCATAAAATCGGTCTCCAGAAGCTGCATACATAGTGTTTCGATTTCGAGAAGTGTTTTAAGCAAGAAGTGTCTTCAGATAAGGGATAAAGATCAGCCGTCGCCATCTTCTGCAACCTGGTCATCGATTTACAACATCTCAAACCTGGCTTATTTTTAGCCTATTTCCTTCAAAGCGTACACGAAGTAAATAAATAAATACACCAAGCGTTTTATTATATAAGGATACCTCCTCAGCGACTTCTTTCAAAGAACTCCAAATAAACATATCCTTGCTAAAACGGAACACGTATAGCTGGAACTGGGTGTAATATCTTTTTTTTTAAAAACCTTATTTGTGAATTTTAATTTGACAAGGTACAGTCTGTACCCCAATCATGTGTGTCTGCCGCAAGATGAATATGTCAGCTGCCCACCATCCTTGATGCCATCGTCATCATCGGTTGTCCGCCTGTGTCTTCTACCGAAACTTTTAGCTTCTTTCTTGTTAACGAGACAAGTCCATGGCCATTGCCGCATATTATAGCTTCTTGGATAGCCTAAAGCGCGTAGTCTTGCGATGCATTTGTGCGATTGAATTCTCTTGGGCTTCCTCATTGGTCTTGTTATCAATGAAAAGATTAGTTTAGGGTATGTCNATTTTGAAATCTGAATTTTCTCCTATGTTATTCCCATAGAGCGTGACAGGAAAGATATAAATATATAAATAAATAAATAAATAAATAAAAACACGACGTGAATTATTATATAGTAGATTTTAATTTGACAAGGTACAGTCTGTACCCCAATCGTGTGTGCCTGCCGCATTAGCCGCAAGATGAATATGTCAGCTGCCTACCATCCTTGATGCCATCGTCATCATCGGTTGTCCGCCTGTGTCTTCTACCGAAACTTTTAGCTTCTTTCTTGTTAACGAGACAAGTCCATGACCAAACGGCGTATAATATCGAAGAACCTATCGGATTTCGCGCATCAGAACGCTACGTAAACACGCTAACTTAAGAGAACCCGAAGGAGTAACCAGAACAATAGTTACTTTTCTAATCAAATCCCATACAGATTTGTTGTGTCGTCCGTCACATGTTGTATTGTACCACTGAGGCTCAGCCTTTGTTGGCAGCGCTGGTGTTCCTGTGAGAAATATTCACCTGCCTTCAAATAAACCTTTGTGGGCACAAGTGAGCTGCTCGGTGGGTCGTCTTTGAGTATTTCTAAAGAGGCATTGAAGCTCAGCTCGGTCTGGACGTTCATCTATGCGCTCCCACTTGGCGGCTCCTGAGGAGTGTCCATGCAGGACGTTCGTTGGAGAACTATGCTACGACTTTACTTTTTTGTCATTCCCCCCTTTGAATTCATCACAGGGGAAGAAACGCAAGTATTCTCACGGAAAGTATATGAAGTGTTAGTAAAAACTTTTGAGGCCTGTCATTTTGATAAAAAAAAAGAGTTCCATGCGCAGTACTTTTTTTGAGAAATATGATTATGAGCATTTCGCTTCTGCTTGCAGTAATTTTTCTGAGACGGCAGTCCATTCTTTCCGCTGGCAGTTTGAACGATTCAAACTTTATTGCATCCAACAGTTACTGTAATTTCATCATAAGCTGGAAATTAAGCTGTTATTCTTCCCGGAAAGTTAGTTTTTGATGTGGTTCCTGTATTTTTCTTCGGTATATAGATTTTTAGACGCATCGGAAACGGCTTAATTTGTGCAACGACGACCGCACATTTTCGTACCCTCATGCTTTTATTGTGTTCATTTTCTCGCTTATTTCCCTTTATCGAAACGAAGTTTTGTCTTACTGATGCCGTTTCAAAAGTACGAGTAGTTTGAACTAACTATATTCAGCTTATGTTGTGCCGAAAAAGGTAGTATTGTGTTTTGCTGGTACGTACGTACCTTTGCGCGAAGCTTGAGTACCGACAGGAACTGGTTTGTAGACGTAGAGGAGTCCAGACGGCGGTGGCACACAGATGCTTTGACTTCAGCAGATTCTTTTGTCGCCCCCATGCACAAGGCGGCGGGCGGCGCGATAGCTCAGCTTGTGTTGGAAGACGCAGACTGCTCCTCTGTCCTCCTGCTCTTTTGACATGTCTGAATTTTCTGTACTTCTGTGGAACGCTCGTGTGGTTCCGTAGATTGTCTTTATTCTACTGACCCATCGTGATCGTCCCAGCTGAATATGTTGTGTACTTCCCCCAAAATTCTCAAGCTTTCTCAGTGCTTCACTGTCCATGTGCTATGCAATTCGAATGTATACGGTATAGAGATTATCAGTGCGTTTTTAGACTACCCTGGTTTCCACCGTCGTATTGTTGTCTTTCCAAGTGTAGATGTACGGAGCTTCAATTGCGTAACGTTTTGACCTCTTTTGAATGTTATTACTCCGCTGTCCGATAAAATTGTTTCCGCTGTCTGGTCACTTGCTTCCTTTCGAAACTGTGGACCACCTAAAGTTCAAGTTTGGTTATGCCATTGTTACGGAAGTTATTAGAGCTTGGCACCGTTCTTCACCTGTTAGAAGTTTTCCCGCTGTCTCTAACAAGATGTTGCCGCTTTCCTATGACGATCTGCGTATTTTCCCCTGCAAACCATCTCTAGGGAAGCGGTCCCTCCTAACCTGAGTGTAGTGGCCCTAAATTCCATTTAGCAGGTCGGAGTGTCCATTGTTCGGGTAAATTATTTGTGTTTAGAGAAGAAGCTAGAAATCTAACCCCTTTACAGCGTATTGTCGGAGGGAACGATAGAAGAAATTAACTACCAAAGCATAATAATGTGTATTACTTGTATGTAATGCGTTACAACTTCCCAAGTTTGAGAGAGATGATTCCTATAACGAATTCGCTATAATACGTTCGAATTTCATGTCCATTTACACCCAGTTTTTGGTAATACTATTTTATTATCTCGATTTTTGTTAGTAAACACCCAATGGTTTCAGTGTCACCTTGGAGTTGGAGTTCTTATCAGTTAGATGGGTGCTGAACGGTTCATATCTGGTGACCAAGAGTCGATTTAGACATCGTTACAGTATGTCCCTTGACTATATACCCGCTGGTGATTTAAGCGCTGCTGTGAAAAATTCGCAATGGGTGGTTGGAGACATGAACTAAAGGCCATTAAGTATATGAGCTGTAGTAGGTGTAGTCAGAGTGTAGAAGTGAATGCTTGGCTACATGGATACTTTAAAATTGTTAGAAAAATTATCACTGTTATTATAATCATCATTTTGTGATCCGAGACTCCTCTGAAGTAAAAAATGGCGTGTCTCGTTAACAAAAAATTTGAAAACTATGCATGGTTTTAGGCCCGAAGTATCTCTCAGTTGTGCGAGCTTTTCAGCTCACTCTGCCCTACTTCAAGAATAAAAACAGAAAACCCACAGAGGCTCCACTCTGCTTCATGTCGACCGTATGACTAGTTTGATGAATGATATTGATTCTGGTGGCCATTGCTACTCGTTAGAACGTACCGATACGTCTCCTCTCTGTATTGCACCCCTGTCATTATAATGGACATGATCGTCACAGTGTGTGTGTGTGTGGGGTGTACTAATGTGAACAGCGAAGTTACAGTACGTGTTTTATTCGGACCTTCTTATAGCGCATCGGGAATGAATTTTCGTGTCTTAGATTTTAATGTTCCATGCAAAGTGATTTTTATTGTGACTCTGCCATAAGTGCACCCAGCTCATATGCGCGCATGCAAACTTGAATTCAAATTGTTGTAGTAACCAGTACTTATAAAAAAACCGTAACGCGTATGTAGTTTGCAAAGTAAGCTTGCATGATTGAGATAGGGTGAAAGTGGTGTAGCCAAATCTCTAAATTCGTCCGATTTTCATTTGTCTTTGCATCTATTTTGTTTACAGTAAGATATTAATTTCTCTGTCTTTTAATTTAAACTGTGATCTCTCAACTTGATCTCATCAAAATTTTAATATTTTCTATGCATAGCAACCAAATTCTTTGCTTCATCTTTCTCAGATATCTCAGATGAATGTACTAATTGCACGTCATTTCATAAGATTCAATACTTTATCATCATCAGATCAAACTAGGCAGAAAGAATTGTGTAAGTACGACACATCATGAGTTTGACGACGCTTGCTGGCTGGTAAAAATTATTAGTATTAGTACAAACTTTAGTACCTAAGCGTCAGAAAGAATTCCCTGCGCAGCAGTGTTTTCTGTTATGAAAATAATTTCTGAATAATTTGTTGCCAGACTAGGAATTTCTTCGTATTTTACGTTTGTTGATTAAACGTGGGAAAATTTTAGCTACTGCTGTGAATCTTCGTATTCACAGTTGAGTGCGAGCTGAACTGCCGTCTGAATGGTGCATGCAGTACGGTACATCGGCGTAATGTTTATATGTTCAAGTTTACTATCCTGCATATTTCATCTAACAAACTCATAATGCTTTCTTGCATTCCTCCATACTTTGAAGCTATTTTTCTTAATTAGTCTTTCACTATAATTTTTCATAGGCGCTGTAATTATTTGCTGAAGTGCTTCCAGAAGCAGCGTGCAATTTGCAATACGACGCGCTTGAGCGACTAAGCTGCCGCGCTCGCGTGTTTTAATATTGAAAATGTAGATGTATTCCGTGTTCTGAGCTGAACTATGAGCTGTGCTGGTGAGCTACTATCATACGAGTTAAAATGTAAAAGAGATGCCCGTGCTAACTGCTGAGCATGGAAAGTGTGAGTGTGGCGGTGCGGTCTGTCATTGGCTGCCTCCTTTGCGCTGGCTTCTCCAGACCTGCATGCTGATTGGTTGGCGCAGCTCCTAACCGGTTTACCGCTTGATCTATTGTCAATAACTCGGCAATATTGTGTTTAGTGTAGCTGTGCTGGATCATCTGAACCGAGTTAGCAAATTAGCGTTTTGCTAACAAGTGGAACGGTCCGCGTTGCTTATGTATGACCGTCACAGAGAAGTCAAGTGATGAATTTACGACTGACTGCTTCTTATTGGCATTGCTGGAATATGCTGAAGATTTCTGCCTAGGGGAAATGGATGCCAGTTGCAATACTCATTGGCCTGTTCATATAGCGACCGATATCTTTGGAGCATGTTCGAGATAAATTTTATGTAAACTTTGCAACAAAGTACTGCGCTTCACAGCTTTCCCTTACCTGTTATATGAGTACAATAGGAAACTGAGGTGCAATATCCGCTCATCAGCATGGGCTACTATTGCTCCAGGAAGTCGTTAGATTTAGTTGAAGTATTAGCATATCGTTGCCGTCAGAACCCAACTTATTTTACCGATTAATTCATTATCACCTGCAAGCGAAGCTAAGAGTGGTGATGATGATGTTTTCATTGAAGATTTAAGTACCGTATATATAATGACGGCGTTGAATTTTGTTGTCTGTCCACCCAAAAAGAGGCAGAAGTTGAGTAATAATAATAATTTTTAGGCAGTCTAGTGGGTTGACTGAGATGTGAAAAATGCCAAAAGCTAGAGTTAACTGGCCATCAAAAATGACGGCGTTGAATTTGCCCCGTTCTAGTTCTAGCGATTAATTCGTTAGTAATGGAATGGTAACTTGTTTGCTTTCTCCCCGTCACAATTCATATAAAGACGATTAATTCTGCCTCCGTAATTGTATGTCTAACTTCTAACCGAACGAAAACTTGTTACAAGAACCCTATCAGTATTTTTTGTCCTCACTTATAACATAGCCCTTCCTTGGAAGTACTGGATGGCTGAAAGAAGTAGCAACGATGACGCTTTTATTTACATTTATACTCGTCGAGCCATTTTTGAAAAGTCCATCGTTGTGCAAATGATGATTCGCCGATCTGTGCTCTTGGCCATTCTTTCCCTTTGATTTTTACGATGTGGTGGAGGGAGGGAAGAAGGAAAGGTTAGCTGTGAGAGGTGTTGATCTTTCACGCTTTGTCTTCCATTCTTTTGGCCACGGAATTCGCTTCAAAAGATGTGCCGTAACTCGGTTATTGAGCGAAGTGTGCGTTTGTGTGTGTGCGCTCGAACGCCGTGTCACGGCATCGTACGGATTTCGCTGTTCCGTGCGGCTGCCTCCACCTCGACAGTACTTACTGATGGTCCGGCCATGCAGGATGATCCGTATTGCACGATTTCAAGAGCTTCTCTTTGTGCCTCAGCGAGAACGTCGGTGGTCAAGAGCTAAGAATCGTGAGGCTTCTTCTCGAGATGACGCTTGCCAAATTAAGCTCCATTTGAAGGCAGTTAAGTGGGTTATTCTCCTGCCCAAATGAAATCGCGCTCTTTTTCTCTCCAGCTTCACGTCTCTTTGTTGTGGTTATTGATCACCACATAAATTTCTGTTTGAGTTTCGGTGAAGTGCTGCAGCGGCGTTTTACATGCTCTCTCATGGGAGGTGATGGTTTGCATTTTGATGTACTAAGGCACTGTTTGTGTATTGGTGTTCGAGCTGCTCCTGCGTTGCAATGCCGTAAATAATCTCTTGTGGGACCAATGGCTTTTGTTTTGATGTACTGTGGCGATATTTACCTCCGCCAAGGAAGTTATGTTTTCGTCGTGTTTGTCTGTCTTTTTGGTCTGTCTGTCACCAAGATAACTCAAAAAGTTATGAACTGATTTAGACGAAATTTACAGGGATTGTTAGGTATGTTAGGAGGAACAGATGATTAACTTTTGGTGAAGATATGTCAATCCGTTTGTTTGTTTGTCTGCCTCATTTTTTTCAATTCCATAACTCAAAAAGTTATGAATGTATTTTTTTTTAAATTAACATGACTTGTAAGGTATATAACAAAGAGTAAATGGCCAAATTTTGGTTTTGATCTGTTTGTTCGTTTGTTCTTTTGTCACTGTTTTTAATTCTATGCTTGTTAGCAGAATAACTCAAAAAATAATGAATGGATCTTTATGAAATTTGTAGAGGTTGTTAGTAATGTTAAAAGACATAAATGATTGAATTTTTGTGCAGATCGGTTTGTTCGGTTGTATGTTTGCCTCGTTTGTCATTACGTTTGTTAGCAATATAACTCAAAAAGTTATGAACAGATCTTCAAGAAATTTGCACAAGCTGTTATTACAATTAAAGGGCACGAATGATTGAATTTTGGAGTTTATACAAAGGAAATTATGGTTTCAGAGCCAATTTGAATTTTTTACTACCGTTGCCTCGCTTGGCGGAGGTATGCGCTCTCACAGACTGCTTTAGTTTTTTATTGCTATCACAACCGTTTACGCTGCCCTATATTTCGGCTTTTTTTTAGCTTCACAAGTCAAGTTTTCGAAACTATTATTCATGCGCCAACGAAAGTGACATTTTTTTATCCTTGAAATTCTTAAATCTTGCACTTACTATTATCAATTTAACTAATATTAGTGTTAATATTATTAGATTTAGTTATTACGAGGCATCTTTCTTAATAGCTTTATCATCACCATTATTTTAATTTTTAATGTCTTGATATTATCAGTATTATTATTACTTTTATTATTACTATTATCAAGACATTTTAATTTTCTTGTTTTAACATTTTTATGCATTTCTTTTGTTTCATCCCGGCACTCGACCATGTTGCACGATGTGACCTTGACAGTTAAAATGATAACCTCAACAATCACCAGCGGACTGTCCTAAATTCCCAATATCACTTCATAGTGGCTTGTGCTTGTACACATTTATCGTTGCACAGCACGGCAGTTTTACTGCAATTTCCCCTTTAACTTTTATTCCTGGAGTGAAGAGAGGGGGCTGACCTGAACGGCAATATTTTCTCCAAGATTTCCTATTTTCCAAGAGCAGCAGTAAATTGTTGGCGAGTTTGAGTAGGTTTCTCAAGGGACGGTATTTTAGCGGGGAAAAACCCCTAAATTGGGTTAGCTTTGGAGGAAAAACATGACCGCGCTGCCCCCCAGGCTGATGTTTTCTCCTGCCCCCCATATAATGCCCCGTATGGCTGCCCCCTGTATGGTGGGGTCTCTCTTGTCCTTAAAAGTGAGTCTGAAGTACTTAGGCTAACCTGTATAGGGAATCCTATTCAAAATATTCAGAAGCTGGCATGCGTTTGACCCAAACATTCTTGGTAAAATTCTCTCACTTAAAAAGTTTAGCATTTATTCAACTGTTGTGAACTGTCAACAAGATTTCAATTGATCGATGTCCACTAAGTATTCATAGATAAGAGCATGGGGCAAGGTCGAACTTGAGAACGAGATGCATCTGGCTCTTAATTTAACCCTTTGACGCCTACTGTACCCTTTGGAAGACGCTCTAATTAGTGCTATTCATTCGAAATTTGAAGTTTAACATAGAGCTAAAAGTATCTTCGAGATTGACCGAAATAAAGTGGGCCAGAGGATGAATTCGTCTCATTTGTTCAAAAGAAAAATGGCTAAGTTGTTTAGACGTTTATATGAAACGTTTGTTGTTGGCAATTGAAATATGTACGTCTGAATAGAGGCAATAGCACTTTTTGAAATATTTTATTTTTAGTTGCTTGCGAGTCGGAATACGGAGGCAAAAGTGCGTTCCATTTCTGCCCATCCAGTAGTGTCATGGAGTAGTTAGGTATCCCTTCAGTCTCAGACTTTAATGATCTACATTACTCTCAGTCTCTTTGTTTATTTCTCTGACAGAAATGAAAGATTGACGGCAGAGAAAGCTTAGATGTAGATACATTTTTGCATTTATGAATGTAGTGTTTAGTACAACTGTAGGTCAGAGTAAATCAGTAGTATCGATCTCTATAGCTACGGTATATGTATATACATTATATGTGCTTGTTAGGCGCCGATGCTCTTGCATAATAATTATCAACTTACTGACGCCTAATGTTTCTTTTTTTTTTAGTCATTCTCACATGAGTATGTATCTACCTAGTTAAAATGTAAACAATGGCGGCTATTAACTTGACACTTGCGTTAATGTAAGGAGGTCTAGCCTTGTCTATATGTATCCATTTCAAAAGAAAACCTGTCGACTGTTTATTGCATACAACAGACGAGTGTTGTAGACCTGCAGCAGCTACAGTACCTACTTCCCTGACTCCCCCTCGAGTAGTACTTGCAAATCGGACAGAACGTGCGTGTGTGGATTATGGAAAACTCATTAGTTCTTTTCATGGCGCTTCTTCCTTCGCTATCGCATCTTTGTTGATTTCTTTGGCGGTGATCAATCATTACGGCGCCTCTAAGTGAATTGTAGAACCGCCGCGACCACTCGCCGTAGCAATAGCATAGAGCTCCACAGTCATCGCAGGTCACGGACATTTGCGATGGAAAGCCTCTACTAATTCGTACAAATCGAGGCCTCTTGCCGTTACCCTCCCCATAGATGATTTATCAGCATTTACATTCGAATAAGCTTGATCGTGCCGGCCAGCTGGCTGCACGAGCGCGGCTTGTCCGAGTTTGTCCATATTTTCGCACTGTAGAGATTTCTGCTGGAGTTCGTCGGCGATTTTCGCACTGTAGAGATTTCTGCTGGAGTTCGTCGACGGATGACCGACCGTTTGTACTTCAAATGCGCGAAAAGATCATGTCACAAGTTTGTAACTTCAAGTCGTTTTACTTGATAGTTAGAGCGCCATTTATAACTGTTGGAATACTCATATTCTGAATTTTTTTTTTGTTTTAGTTACCTTTAATTATGCCGACGTCATCAAGAAATTTTGATAGGAAATCTGATGAATTTGTTGAAATTTTCAATTGAATATGTAGGTAAATTGTATGTAATGGTTATTTCTATTTACATGTAAATAGTTCACCCGTATAAAATCTCTCTGCTCAATTAAATCAAGAGATTTTTTACGTTTGGAATTGCATTAGAATGAGCCCAAGTGCAAGTCTATGCATGTGGAGTTCGCTATGTATTATTAATTCGTGCGAGAGCACTTGTGATAACACTCCGTCCTTATTGGAAAATTATAAGCTATCAATCTGATATCATCCAATGCCGCTTCCTCTGGAAATCTGATAACTGCCTATGAGTTTCCGATAAGATGGCAAAGTTGGCGCAATAGAAAGGTACTGAAGAATATCTACGGTACTGTAATGCTTGCAGGACGGTACATGTACGTTGCAAAATAAAGTATGAAAACATCTGCTTTCTCTGAGCTTTACTCAATGACTCTTATTTAAGCCAGTGATGATGTCAACCGCTACGGAATTGGACAATATTGGCTCATGCCCTTTTCGTTTGACTTTGTAAACAATCACCATTCTTTATATCAGTTGCCTGTATATATATTACTTCGAAATATGTTAAATTTCTACATAAATACCATGCTGTGCTTAACTAGAAATTGATTCCATACATCCAGCGTTTGGTTCTCATACCTGGAAGAGGTTGGAATCCCCACGCTAAAAAAAAAATCCTGCCCGTGCTGGGAGTTGGAATTTTTACCGCTTAACATCACTTCAGTAAAGAACGAAGAAAGATAGACTTGCGCGTTGAGTAATGTCGTGTAACGAACTGAATGCTTGCCATAGTTAGTAGCAATTTTTTTTTCTGGTTGTTAACGTTTGTGGCTACGCTGTAGGTTATGTTGTAAGCATGAAAATTTTTTATTCTATTTATAAATAGTTTACTCATTTCAGTGCCTGGATAGGTACTTATTAATTTGAATGTTAGGACATATTCATTTCAGTGTCCGCATATTTTATTCATTTGAATATTATGTACATTGCTTTCTTGGCGATATTGTCTTCCACTAAGAAATATCTTTGTCGGCAATTTCACTATTCCACTTATTTTATAGTGCACTTTCATTAGTAGAAAAGCTTGATCTTCCAGTGAAATGAATTTTCTCCATAGGAGTATTACTGTCGTATTTTTCCGACTGCAAAGGGAGCTTCAGGCGATTGATTGCGATATTCAAACTCTTGTGTGCGCGCTTCAGCGTGGCTCTGAACTGAAATTCAGATTTCAGACGAGTGTTTTTCTCTCTGAAATGCAAATAGGAATATCTTTTATTGATGAGCCAATAAACAGGAGGCTGGCACTGCAAAATTTTTGCCTGGTCGTCTATAATGTTGCACACTTATTTGCAAATAATAACCAATGAATTGGTCTGTAAGCTTTCTCTTACTGATCAACGCGTATACTATAGTCATGCAGAATAGAAACGTAGTACTGAAAGTTCAAGCTTTTGTTATAAGTACATCTTCAAAGTTAAAGGAAGAGTAATGTATACCTAACATGGATGCGAAATTCCTTTCGATTTGTTTTGCGTATAGAATCCATTCTGCAAAACATAAAAAAATTATCTCTATTGCAATCATTTCTAACCCAATTTCTTCATTTGTTTACTTTTTACCCGCTTATGAGTGACCTATACAGTAATCTAAGAAATTGTGCGAAGTATTAGTGTTGGCGTAAAGTTTTCCATCGTAAATATTTTCTTGCTGTTACTTCTCAATATCCCTCCAGCTATCCTGCGCCCACTTCGGTTGTCTACATGGCGTTATTTCGATAACAATTGGGGTGACGTAAAGCCATTCCCTTTATTTCCCTTACCTAGGATATTCTCTCTATTAATTCCGGTTACCTTCTTATTCTTCAATTTACTAAAAAATTACACCAGATTATTTTTGATGGTATTTGACCTGCTATTTAACGTAACCCATTATGTTGTTTTGACCATGTTGACACCCCTTCGCTCATGCACAAAATTACCTACGTGTTATATGTGCAGTCGCATTTATCTCTCATCTACCTACTACCGATTTCGATCTACCGCATCTTCTCCGATTCGCAACACAATTCTCGGTTCAACAGTCCAAAGGTGAAAGCATTCATCGATTGTGTTCGGAAATAAACATGGTCTTCAATCGAGTTTTTTTCTTCTCATAATCTCCAAGTTGTCATGGAGCAGTGATGGATGTTGGCAAGGTGCTTCAAAACTTCCCTGCGCCAAACTTGTTACGAGAAAAACTTGGGTCGACCACTACATCATTTTGTTAAGGCGCGTCAGAGTGCAGCGAATTATTTACCGACGCTTGTTTGGATTTGGTAGATCGTGTGCGCTATAGATCTGCGCGCCCTCGCTCCACAACTCTTTCGGCGCCCGTCCACTGGGCGCTTGAGCTTCTCTCTTTTAGACTCGAGACGAATAGGTTCTTTGAGTTCTTGTGGCAGATCGCGAGTGCTATCTGCTCGGCGTCCATTATTCTTATGACAGCTTGCTTTTTGTGATGTATTTTTAAGCTAGTAATTCTTGAACACTGCCTGCTTCTACTTTTTTGTGTGCATTGTTTTTGTTTGTTGACGTACTGCTTGTTCTACTCGTCAAACGCCATCAAGAATAATCTGGTGTAATTTTTTAGTGAATTGAAGAATAAGAAGGTAACCGGAAATAATAGAGAGAATATCTCAGGTAAGTGGAAATAAAGCATGGCTTTACGTCACCCCAATTATTATCGAAATAACGCCAAGTAGATAACCGAAGTGGGCACGGGATAACTGTAGAGTATAACAGGACACTATACGTCGCCATAGCTTGCATATTGTAGCTGCACGCGCCTGTTTTCCCCATTGCGTTTCTAGATCCATCTAGCGATTATACGTCATAAGCTTTTTTTAAATATACGCTGTATTCATGAGAAGCGGACTTTCTGTATTATGTCCAGCTCATACTTTGTAAATGAAACATTTGTTTCTGTTATCCCCTCAAAAAAGCGGAAAATGAATCAATAAATAGCGCATACAATTTACAGTGTTCTAAATACACGTGTAACATGCAAAATTGTTACTATGCAAATTCTTTACTTTGTTTCCTATGACATCGGTACACAGTTGCTTTTTTATATTCTTATTAACTGGAAAATAGCTTTGGTAGCTGCTATCTCGTTCTTTGATCTGGTTTAAATCTCAATACTAATAGCAATGTCTGTTTGTGTCTCAGTTTCAATTATAATTGTAAGACAGCAGTATTTTCGGTGCCGAGGTCATAATATCAGTAGGGAGGTCCATGTAGTAATACAAGAGTAACATGATACTATACGTCGCCATAACTTCCATATTTTAGCTTCACGCGCTTTTTTCCCCAATTGCGCTTCTAGATCCATCGTCTTTGCCATATCGATTATACGTCATAGTCTTTTGACTGTGTATTTTTTAACCCTTCTCCTTGTGCCTGGCAGTACTCTGCCCGGGAAATATTCGGCCCGTCCTCGGGTGCCGGACTTTACGAATGGATTTTCAGTCTACCTTCAGGTGCGCGACCTTCTCGAACTACGTATATACTTTTCAATGTCGGTTGCTTTTGTAATGAAAATTTTAATAATATTTCCAGTCCAATCTCACTCCCTGACCATAAGTCTACGGCCTACGCTGATGAATTTCTCTGTTGCGATTGCGTCTTGATCAAAATTTCCGTTTTCCAGTACTTCCGCGCCAACACCTTATTCTCCCTATGAACTTTCCAGCCGCGCCCGTGCATTGGACAGTGTAGCTGCTGCTCAGTCGCCATGCCCCCGTTGATGAGTTTGCCGAAGCACCGGAGGGTTGTGTGCTTGGTTATTTCTTTCAGTGAACTGATGACTTTCTTGCCACGCTCGCTGCCGCTGTTGACACTAAGCAGCAAACGTGCGGCGCAACGGAGCTCATCAATCGGACTTTGTGGTTCATCTGCCTGCTCTTTGTCGGGGTATTTTGCTCTTGCGTCTCTTCTTATTTCTTGCGTGTTCGATGCACCGAATGCTTGCGGCTTCTTCCCTGCTCAACACAATGCAGTGTACCGGCGTCTTTTCTCAACAGTGTCTTCATTTTCTTTTTTGTGTGGTGTACCGAATGCTTGCGGCTTCCATCCTGCCATGCACAGGACATTAATTGCAGTGTATCGACGTGCTTGAAGCTTCTTAGTTCTTGCACAACTGTTTGTTTATTCTTCCTGTGTGTGTGTGATCCACCGAACGTTGCGGGGTGCTGTTTCCTTCCCTTCACTTAACAGTACCTTGTCGTGTACTGACTTGGGTAACGTTTCTTTCGCAACTGTTTCTTTCTTTTCTGTATACCCAATGTTTACACATTCCATTTCGTTCAGACAACACCATGCAGTATTCAGAAAAGTTTTTGCTTTCTCTATGTGACCTACCGTTATGGTTAGTGCCCCTTTCACCGCAGCATAATTGTTTTGTCTGAAATTACTCTAGTCTAGAGCCTCTATTCGTAATTTTTTTTTTCTTCACAGGCTTTTCAAACTTGAGTTGTCGCGTGTTGAATATCATGAGCGTTTACAGTACATGTGTATATAAATTAGTTTTCCTGCGCCGCGTGCCTGCACTATGCTTCATCTGGTGTTGTGTGTAAGGTATGAAGGTATGCCGTGGGTTGATGGCGTATCAGGCTCCATCACTCTGGTCTCTATGAGCACCTTTAAAATTCGCTCGCCCTTGTGTCTTTGCATTGAGAAAATTATAAATCAGTCAATGTAATATTTCGTGTTCACTTGTATCAAAGGTGTTCAGCACATGTGATTATATGTACTTATTTCCCGGTTATTAATAGTTATATTTTTTTGCAGGTAATGTGGCTGATCCGTTGCACCTTACACCAACACCGTCCTGTAAGTAGCAAGTAGCTGTATTGTAGCTATTCGCTGCGATCATTAATTAACTCTAGCGGCGCTTCATTTATAATAGAGCACAAATTGAATCAGCTCGCTCTGTGTATAATCTGTCACTCTAAAGTACTGCATACGTGGTCCAACCATATACGCTCACCAAAGTTCTTCACTACTTCCCCAGTCTTAGCGTTATGATTTTCTGTCGTCTTCAGTCAAACCGCTGATCTTGCTAGACAATAGTAGTGATTGTTGGGGGTTGCAGTTGTCATTTAAGTCTTTCGCCTCCTGATGTCGTAGCTCGGACAATCTGTAGTCTGCTCACTCCTTGTGGTCCTGGTGGGCATTTATTTCTCTGCAGCACAAACCAGTGCCGGCGGATTTCCTTGTCGGATCGTGCGGTTAAGACGACTTTTGGCTTTACCTTTATTAGATGAAACTCTTGACCCTTAAGCTTTCTTGGCTATATATGTATGTCTGTTATTCTTTTCTCTTCAAATTCCTTGCCAGTCTCTCGTTTTCCATGCATCCTCGTCACTCCAGCTTTCCTAACCATATTTCTCTTCCATTCTGGCTCCTGCCACTTGAGCCAGCTTACCTCTCTTGCTCTTGAGTATCTTTCTTGCCGCTCAGACTCTTGTCACTTCAGCTTTCCTGGCCATGTTTCTTTTTCGCGCGAATTTTCCTCAAATTTCATGAAATTGCTTCAGTGCTGTTTTGCGTGTTGTTCCTCGAACCTCAGTGGCGCGAAATGCCCTCAATGTATTTTTACGGGCGTTAAAGTTAGCTCTCTCTTGCGGCTTTCAACCAAACGCTGAAAACCTTATTTCCATGCGAATAGGCGCCCGGTGTGCCTGTGGCTTCTGGAGCACAAAAAGCCGGCGAAGTTCTCCCGGTGCTGCATTGTCGAGTTGTGGCCACTTTCTGCTCGAGTGTCCGCAATAAATGCTTCTCGTTTACAAGTATTTTATCTAATAAGAGTTACCGGCTGGTCGTGCGGGATCTCTTCCGAACAGAAGTGTCTCGTGCTCTTTTGCCTGCCGCATTTCGAAAGCGTGTTTGTTTTGTTAGGTGAATTTACTTTCCCTCTCGTATTTGTGTTATGCAGTATTGTTGCCGGTGCGTGCCCTCTGAAAGTAGTTCGGAGTTGCGATTCTTGTTATTTGTATAACGCGAATTAGTGCAAATGGTATAGTTTCCAGTTTTATTTTCTCTTTTTTCTATTCACGTGTGCAATATTTTCTTTAAACGAAAAGTGTTACGGTATCTCCAGAGCCTGTGAGAGATTTCGTATGTTTTCCCTTATGTTTGTATTGCGTCGCCCTAAAGAAGCAAATTATTATAACGAATAATGTTTGAACTTAGTGACTTAGGAAATCAATCTGAATATAATGAAGTGCATGTGTAGCGGTTGACCTGGTGTACTGATACGCAAAAAAATACGGGGTCAGTTGATTGTTCAAATATAATATTGGAAACTTTTGGAGACTGCTCATTTTCTAGGTATATTAACTGACTTCGAAATATTCACTGCCCCTTGTCTTCTGAATGCTTATTTTCTTTTTCTTATGGAGGTATCCACTCAGCATTCTTATTGGAAGTTTCATCAACCCTCGTCCGACAAGTGTATATACTATGGCATTCATTACTGTGCCTACATCACTGATGTGTACATAGCTGGGGACAATGCTAGCGTTATCGGGAAACTGAAAGAGATTTACTGGGCCCTTGTCGCTCATAATAATATGGAAATTTAATTAAGGTACTAAAAATTTCGCACAAAGCATCACTTCCAGCATTTATTACGGTCGGTTTTCAGTGCCTTGTTAACGATAGCTTTATTTCCAGTGTCGCTGGTGATTTGGCGATGTTGACTGCGCGTTTTACGGTTCTTTGTGCTTTTCACGCAGCGTCGCCCGTAGAGTTGACGTTGTTTCTCCTGCGTGGCATCATTATGAGAGTTTTAGTTGGGGCTGCCGACGCTGCTACAACCCACCGCTCGTCTAGTCATTGACATGCATTGTGCCGGCTGTAATTGAGGCGAGACTGCTGAGCTCTCCGACTTTATGATCTGCGAGCGGCCCTTTGTGTGCTGCCCGCCGACTTCTATATTCCCTGTACGCATCGCTAGCTCTCGCCTCTCTGTCCATGCTACGGGCGGGTCTTGTTATCGCTGTGTCCAGTACCCCTCGCTTCTCTGTCCATGCTGCCATGCTACGGGCGGGTCTTGTTATCACTGTGTCCAGTACCCCTCGCTTCTCTGTCCATGCTGCCATGCTACGGGCGGGTCTTGTTATCACTATGTCCAGTACCCCTCGCTTCTCTGGATTTTGCTCAGACATTTAAGGTACACCACCAAATTCTGATATTAAAAATCGGAAGTAATTCTCACTCTGTGTAAACAGTTAATTATACTACTGATAATAATATAGTATTTATTGAAATGTACGGAACACTATAAAACAGAACGCAGGAAAACAACGTGAGCAGAATAGAACAAATAAATCAAACTGTCGATAGAATACGGTTCTTCTCTTTTGATACCGATTGCAAGAAAAGTCCTACAAAAACTATTGCGCTTCAGATACCATTCACTGTTAAGGTTCGAGGCAAGCAAGAGCTCGACTTTTATAAATGACTTGCCCGTACAACGAAGATTCAAACGTTTCGTTGTCACATTGGTTTGGAAAATTCTGGAATAAGTCACTTTAAATGTGAACGAACGGATCGTTCACAGCCACTCAGCAAAGACTGGAAGGACTTGTGTAATGAGCATTCCGAGCAAAAACGGTGGCAAGTGCAGTGGAAGTAAAATATCCCAATAGTTTTTCCGCACGAGATGCCAGGTTGTTAACAAAATGCCGTGGCACAATTGAAATGTCACTAGTAAAAAAGCAATAGTGTTTAATAATATATAAAAAAATCCGATAATAGTAAACAAGCAATAGTGTTTAATAATAATATATATATATATATAAAAGATGCAATAAAATGACTGTCAGCGGTTACCTTCACCGTGGGAATAATTCGCTGCTGGCCCAGCGGTTGATCACTTGTTGCAACCCAGCGCGAGGGAATCCGTTCCGTGGCTCAGCGCACGTGGGGTACCTAGCGTGAATAGCATCACCCGGACCTCATCCGAAAACGCTCGAGCTTTTACTGCCGTCCTATGGTCGGGACTTGCTACCACTGTATCAAGTACTGGTCGCTTTTCTGTACGTTGATCTGGCTGCCCTTTATGCGGCAGCGGGTGATCTTTATCTCCGCCAAGGAGGTTTGATTGTCTGTCACCAGGATTACTCAAAAAGTTTTGAACGGATCTTTACGAAATTTACGAGCATTGTTAGGCATGTTATCAGTAACAGATGATTAACTTTTGGTGAAGATCCGTCCATCTGTTTGTTTGCCTGCCTCATTTTTCTTTATATAATAACTCGCAAAGAGTATGGACGGAGTTTCATAAAATTTACATGAGTAGGTATATTACGAAGACTAAATGACCAAATTTTTGTGATCATCTGTTTGTTCATTTGTCACTGTGTTTGATTTTGTGCTTGTTAGTACAATAACTCAAAAAGTTATGGATGGATCTTTATGAAATTTACAGGACTGGTTAGTAATGCTAAAAGACATAAAGGATTAAATTTTAGCGATGATCGATTTGTCCGTTTGTGTGTTTGACTTATGTTTGTCCTATTGTTTGTTAGCAGCATAACTCAAAAAGTTATGAACGGATCTTCACAAAAATTACAGAAGCGGTTAATACTATCGAAAGACACAAATGATTAAATTTTGGTGTTCATACTGAGAAAATCATGATTTCAGAACCAATTTGAATTTTTCGTAACCGTTGCTTCGCTTGGTGGAAGTGTGCGTTCTCAGAGTGATCCCTAGTTTATTATTACCATTGTGTCCACGTGACATTTTTGTACCCGAGTCAATGTCTTATTAATGACATGAGCAAACGAGTGTATTTTACCACTAGTCGCGTTTATGGAATATATAATTACTCTACTCCCTTTAGCCCACGTCCTGGACACCAAGATTAGGAAGCTGTCCCCGCCTCCCGTGATTCACCGGCGCAGGCACCTGTTCGTCTGCAGACCTCATGTCATTGTCGCTGAGACGGTCCAGTGTTTGTTTCTCCCAACACTGACTGTGTGCGCTCGGCGATGTTCTTTTATTGGTCTTGTGTGGAAGCTTTTAGCCTCTCTGTTGATGCCCTACAACATCGCTGAGCGCTTCTTTTCCAGACTTTTACGAGCTTTCTTTGCTCATTGCGACTGGACCGCCACTGGTCGCAGTCTCACGGAACGCCTCCGTGATGTTGGTTTTATTTGACTACGCTGCTGTCGTATCGCCTGCCTGCCTCCGCCCGGGGGGGGGGGGGGCTGGGGGGGGCGGCCTTCGCTCGAATTCTGTTGAAATTGAATCGCCAGTCAGCCCGATGTGACATACGTACGTGACATTGTCTACTGTTTATGAACTTTTGGAGTATTAGTGAGAACTTGTATCATCAAGACTATCAGTGCATTGCAGCTTCGATATGGGATTTGTGGGGACCTCCTCGAAGATTTACTTAGGGATTTCTTCAAGAAGAGTGAAATCAGTACAACCTCCATGTGTTATAGATTCGACAAGAAGTGTTTGCGGACTGCATGAAAGATTATATTGCGCATACCTCGGTTCCTTACTTTGGAAGCTTTACAGAATTTTTGCGTGAAGACGATCTGTGTAGACGTTGGATGTGGGTTTTGTGAACTACGTTGGCGATTTTCAAGGCATGGCACGATGAAAATTTTTGACCAATGCGTTATCTGAGTGGTGGCTTTGATGATAACGGGGCGTGCCTCTCATGGCACACAAGCTCTATTGGTAGATATGTCATAGGACAACATTCCATTTCGGTGTACTGTATTCATCGGGCTTACTTGTTCTGCAAATATTTAGGAATTTCCACTTTGTAATTTTTCTAGTATGTAATAAGTTTCCTCTTATTCTGTGGCGATTCCTGCCTTTTAATTTGTATTTTTTTTAGAAAGAAATATTCGTTTTGTGATTTTCCTTTAGTTAGGTACTGTACCTACTGTGTTTGTAAAGTTATACAGCCTATATATATATTGTCGTGCTCGCGTGATGATTGTTACTTTGAGGACTTGACTGTTTGTGAATTGTGTTAAAGCTCAATATGCTTATCAGACAAACTTTAAATTAAAATAATTATTGTTCTCTTTTCATTAAGTTTTAGTTTTATGTGTATAGATCTGCATGTCGTTCTGCTAGTTTGTATGTTCTTATTTGTGCTACTGTTCTTCCTGCTATTCTTCTAAATAGGCTTTTCCTCTATACAAATAACGATTCAAAATTTACCTCTACTCGAGACCTTGAAAGTATTCGGAGGATAATAGACTGAACCGACTGCAACGTCAATATTTATTGTCTATCTAAATTTTTCATACATTTGTAATAGGATGAATTTTTTGTATCTATACATTTGTTTTGTGTATTATGTTTATACTATGCGAAGAAAGACAGTTAACAATTAGTAAGTAGTCCGACTTCTTTTTTATATGTAAGCCTTCGATCTATAACGACTTGAAGTCACTTCGACTCGAGTATAGTTAAATATAACAGTCCAAATTCCATGTTATGCTGATTACCTCATGTAANACGGGCGGGTCTTGTTATCACTGTGTCCAGTACCCCTCGCTTCTCTGTCCATGCTGCCATGTCACGGGCGGGTCTTGTTATCACTGTGTCCAGTACCCATCGCTTCTCTGTCCATGCTGCCATGCTACGGGCGGGTCTTGTTATCACTGTGTCCAGTACCCCTCGCTTCTCTGGATTTTGCTAAGGCATTTAAGGTACACCACCAAATTCTGATATTAAAAATCGGAAGTAATGCTCACTCTGTGTAAACAGTTAATTATACTAGTGTATAATTTTTAGGTTTTTTGACCTATTTATCGTTTTGCTGTTAAATGCTTGATTTTGACCCATTCAAATAAAAATCAATACAATAATATTCTTTTGGTAGCGTTTTCTGGCCGAGGGTCTCTCATGGAAATGAACTGCTCAG